>OZ007573.1:3491908-3911908 GCA_963931925.1 Onchidella celtica
TTGTATCCTTCCGGAGTTTCTTGGAGAACTTCAAAACATTTCTCTCTGGTTGAGGACAACGCACAAAAATTAGACAGCGCCCAGTATCGAGTTTTACCTTTCACATACAGATACAACATTTCAGACAGCATCCAGTAATTAATGAATATAACACGCTTAACACGCGTGGGGACAAGGTGGTCTAGAGGCAGGGTGCTCGCCTCTCATGCCAAGGGTCCCGGGTTCATATTATGTGTTCTCTTTGCTTTTGTCTCTGCTCTGTGTCATCATCAGACTTTGTTTACTGGAAACCTGTGCTGGACGTGGACAAGATAACTACTATTTTTTAATCTAGAAATCAGGTTAACCTGGACTGTTGTGTCACCCAATCCTCAGACAGCTGTTTCCTGATTCTACAGATACGCTTTGATACTAGAACATCTTTGGTTTCTCGAGGGCCTCAGTCGAAGGCCGTGCCCCCCCCCCCAGTACGGTTTGATATTTCTTTGGCTAGTGTTTTTATTAACTGTGTTTGACTTAGAATTTTGTTAAAACAGCGTCCGAAACAAGTGTGATATTTATTTAATTTGTCTTTTCCAGCGCAGCGAGACCCAGCCAGTATGAGTCGCGGGGTTGGTCGCGTCATACCTCTGAGTCGTGGGATTGGTCGCGTCAGACTACTGAGTCGTGGGGTTGGTCGCGTCAGACCTCTGAGTCGTGGGGTTGGTCGCATCAGACCACTGAGTCGTGGGGTTTGTCGCGTCAGACCTCTGAGTCGTGGGGTTGGTCGCGTCAGACCTCTGAGTCGTGGGGTTGGTCGCGCCAGACCTCTGAGTCGTGGGGTTGGTCGCGTCAGACTTCTGAGTCGTTTGGTTGGTCGCGTCAGACCCCTGAGTCGTGGGATTGGTCGCGTCAGACCACTGAGTCGTGGGATTGGTCGCGTCAGACCACTGACCAGTGGATGCCTTAAAACACTGTAAAGACTTAGGTCAAGCCTCTTCCCGTGAGATTTGTGAGCCCGGACTCTTCAGACTATAATTAAGCATCTTAAGCGATGCCGCATTTATTGTTGCCTAGTCCAGCGTTAGTCTGGGAGTGTTGTCTCTTGTTGGCATAGATTTCTACAAGAAAGGTCAACCCCGAGGCACATGATTTCAGGACTAACCATTCCTCTTCTCAATAAATGTCCACACAGTAGGATCGAATAATTTATTGAGTCATGGTGATTCAGGTGAGTATTTGTTATTTTTCACTGTATTCTTGCATTCTTGACATCGTTGATATGCGTTCAGCTCCACGGACAAAATTTGGCGGGTTGGTCTATCTCGGTATTCTGTGTCTCGAGCTATACATCCTTAAATCCAGCCACCAATTCTCAGTAGTCTAAGCGGACAGCATCTAGCAGCTGTACTGAAGTGAATACTCACAAGTTATAGAAGTGAGAGGCGTTGTACGGCACCCCAGGGTAGTCCTTGTCAAATCCGTTGTAGCTGGTACCGGCCACTCCCTTCCCTTCCCCCGGGGACATGACGTTGAAAACAACATCTGCAATGATCCTAAACAAAAGAGATTACAAAAGGAGATAGATAGATAGATAGATAGATAGATAGATAGATAGATAGATAGATAGATAGATAGATAGATAGATAGATAGATAGATAGATAGATAGATAGATAGATAGATAGATATAGATAGATAGGTAGGTAGGTAGGTAGGTAGGTAGGTAGGTAGGTAGGTAGGTAGGTAGGTATATACATAGTTTTGTCATATTGTGTAGGTGAGGAAAAGGGAAATGACAACACCATTGTAAAATCAAGAACTGCTTAGGCTAAATTCAGGGGTTTTCGACCAACAATCGTTTAAGACATGAAAAGAGGTTTAGACAATTAATCTTCGGTTTAGTCAAGTCATTAAAACGGATTTTTATATACAAGTTATCAGTCGCTGCATGACGAAACCGCAGAGTTTTATATCGTATCAGTCAAGTTTCACTACACCCAGAACTGGGTCACTGTCACGTTTTGTCTCCACCCAGAACTTGATCACATGTTACACTTCAAGCCAGATTTGCACATTACTTGATATACCTGGTTGGAATATTTTCCACATGTGTAACTGTCAGTACATGTATGGTATGTTCATGTCAGTCAGTACATAAATACCATCTACAGATAAATTTACGCTATCAAACCAGATCTGACCGAGTAAGTGATTCAGCTGTTTATTTTTAGCTCAGTATTCCACTGTAAGCGCCATGAATGGTGGAAACAGCTCTATCAGAGCCTGAAGAGGTGCCGATGAATAAGTCTAGTTCTCGCACCTGGAAGTCTGTGACAGGCTATATCTATCTATCTATCTATATTCTATCGTCCCTTTACGGCCTCTACGTCTGAATTTATCCAGAATGCAGATAAATGAGAACAAAGCCTGGTATTGATTCGAGAGTCAGATTAAGGGACATAATTTAGAATAGCGGAGAAGGTTCGTTTTGGTATTTAGATAAAATGCCATTGTGTCTTTCTCTGTTGATAATCCTCAGGGATGCGTGACCAGGCAGCGTGAATTTTTTTTTTCGTTCTCACTTTACCAAATTCAGGAGCGGAGCAGCAACACACCCCCAAACACAGGTCATCGGCTAAGGGAGTTTTCGTCCTACCGAACACTGCCATGGGTGCTGCAACCTCTGGACTGTGCACCCTAACCCTAACCCTAACCCGATTCTGAATGTCACCGAAAATCCCTGCAATATGTTGGAGCTGTTGCTGCCACGCCCCTGAATTTGGTAAAGTGAGTGCGAAAAAAAATCACGTGACAGAGCTAACAATACAGACAATAAAATTCAGTGTAACAAGGGGAGGAAATCAACTATTCAGCCACGCATTCCAATTAATAATGAAGAGTAAACAGGACCGACAACTCTTACAGACGTGTACAAACTATGGAGTTGTGAGTTGATACAGTTGACTTACCTAATGCCGGACTTTTCACAAGCTGTGGTCATCTCTAGAAACTGTGACTCATTGCCAGATCTTGTGTGTATCTTGTAACTGACCGGTAGGTATCTCTCCCACCAGGTGCGCTCTGGAATTGTCTGGATCTCATTTTCTGTGGGTAGTGGAATCTGCGATTGTGTGTGTGTGTGTGCGTGAGTATTTGTGTGTGAACAGCGTGGTGGAAGAGAAAAAAAAAATAAATACTTGGAAATTATGGTGACAAGGAAGACATGAAATCACCTATGTTTGAGTGTGCGTATCAAATAATTATTTAGAGAGACATGGCAGAAATATTTTGAAAAGATTGTGATATTTGAAATACTATGATGATAGATTTAAGATCGGATTAGAATCACTTTATTATCCCATGAAAGGAAATTCCTTTTCATAGAGCAAATACAGACATCTTACTCACGTATCTTGACATAACAATATCACACCTCAATAACAGACTTAACCCATGACGTAACAATGCGTGAAACCGTAATAAACAATGGTGCAGGCCCGGCTGCATTACTCAAATTTACTATTTCAGACACTTCTGACGTCACGCATGTTTATTTCTGCCTCGGTTCCCCACCGGCTGGGGATTCCCTTATGAGCGCGCAGCATGCCCTGCTAAATTTCCTTCCCGATCTTTTCGACTTAGACCATGGAGCTATTAATAACATATTAGTACCTCCATGACTTAGACTGGCTTTGGTTTGGGGGGCAACCACCAAACTTCTTTTCTGAGATAATATAAAAAAAAAGAAAACAGTGGACTTTCCCTGAACTAACACGTGGATGGCAGAGATCCGTTCATTTGAATTGAGTTGAACGCCAAGTTCATGTATTTCTAATTCTCTGTTGCAACAGAATTAAAAGCTAAAATGAAAGTGATTTTTGTTTAATAGTTTTACCCAAGACCCATTAGACCAAGACAGTGCAATCGATCGTTAAATACAAAGGCTAAGAATTCCGCCGCGTGCGTAGACTGCTAGACTGACCGAGTGCGTATGGAATGCCCAGTCATGGTTCGGTAAGCTCATTTCGTTTTTGTCTGCATCGTACATTTTGGGGGGGAAAACGCAAAAGTTATGTCTAGGATTAGTTTTACGTTTGGCTCGCCGGCCACAGTAACTTTTTGACGGGCGGAATTGTCACAGTTACTTGTTTCTGAACACTGACCACAAATTATCACCAAAACAAACGCTCTTTTATTTATAGGCCTACCATTTTTTTTTCTTTTTGGTACATGGTCTAAAAACTGAGTACATACTTGGAATGTAACAAATGACATTTAGAGGGTTAGAAAGAGGCGTACGGGTCAGGTTGACAGGAAGAAAGTGAACAATTGCTCTCCCAAATTCAGGCTAATCGGCTCTTCTGTCCCATATAGAAAACGAGTCCTCACACGGCCATGCTTCCAAATCGAAATAATTGACCGACTCTGGGCAGCAACAACCGATGATTAGTGACCAACGTGACACTGAGAGAGTACCGCCGTCAGAATATGGTTACAATGGGGGATAAATCTTCACTCTTCAATAATTTGCCCACCTAGAACCGTATTTCCCATAGAAAACAACAGCAACAACCGATGATTAGTGACCAACGTGACACTGAGAGAGTACCGCCGTCAGAATATGGTTACAATGGGGGATAAATCTTCACTCTTCAATAATTTGCCCACCTAGAACCGTATTTCCCATAGAAAACAACAGCAACAACAACAAATAAACAACAAGGATAACAACACAAAGCAAGAACACCCCCTGGCCCATGGTTTACATGTGATTTGACCAATAAAATGAAGGAAATCAAGAGCCGAAGCACGTCGTCGCCCATTTCATGCAATGCCGTATCGATAATTTTGGTAGTTTGTGAGCCATGACTCCCTCGTGGTGAGATTTACATTCCCACAAAGTCACATGTCGATATCTTTAACAGTTTTGATGTCAGCGGAGACGTTTCTGCTAAGCCTAAGAATAACAAAAGTGACCAACAGCTTTGAGGCGCTCTTATATAAAATGAGACACTTAGCTCTAATGATACACCACCACGCTAGCTGACGATTTGTTCGATAGAGACCTTCTTCCTGTGAACTGAAGACTTTCAGCGGTTTCTCACTCCCAAGACCTTATTCTTTTCACACGTACATTGCTGTAGAGGAACTTCCCTGTACACTGCAAGAATACGAATAGTTTGATTCAGTCATAACTGGGATAAGCGCGGCGGTCAAGCGACAGTTTAATCAACAACAACAATGACACATGAAATGTTCATACCTGTACAGCACAATAGCCAGCCTCAGCCAGAAATGGACACTCCCGGGCAATACTGGACCATGTCCACTCAAACAGCTGGACTATGACTTTTGTACCGGATTCACAATGCAGGTTCGTGAACTCACCCAGAGCCGTGCAATCTGCAGAAGGAGGTTTTTTTCCATCGGGGCAGGGGTGAGGGTGGCGGGGAAAGGGGTGGGGGTGGGGTGGGGGAAGGAGGGAGGGGTGAGGGAAGGGGGTGGGGTGCTCAAGATGAAAGTTCCATGGTGCGGCATTTTTACGTGTACTGTTTTTTTTTTCTTATCTATCTATCTATCTATCTATCCATCTATCTATCTATCTATCTATCTATCTATCTATCTATCTATCTATCTATCTATCTATCTATCTATTTATCTATCTATCTATCTATCTATCTATCTATCTATCTATCTATCTATCTATCTATCTATCTATCTATCTATCTATCTATCTATCTATCTGCCTGTCTGTCTGTCTGTCTGTCTATCTATCCGTCTCTCTATATTATGTATGTATGTGTGTATGTATTGAACAGCGACGACCCACATGTTAGAGAAACAGCGAGAACATCACTAAAGTTGCACATGGACAAACGCAAGGTTGCAAGGACGACTGATGAAACTTCCTTCGCGGGATATAAAACAAATGAAAAAGGTATAATCACGAAAGAGTCTAAAGTAAATTGGACGAAATCAACATGGGTACATTTGAACGAAATGTGTGCCAGAATAAACCTAAAGCTACACGACAGAAACAACAAATATGCCTTCGAACTTCACATAGATGAAGAGATATCATCGAAGATGCCACACGATTTTATGCGGCTTACAAAAAAACTTCAGTTAAACGAAATCACCGAAAATTGGAAAGCCAAGAAATCTCAGGGACGTATTGTACGGGAATCCCCCAATATCGATCACTCTCTCTCCAACTCATTGTGGACAAACCACAACATTCCGGACAAAATAAGAACTTTTATCACTAAGGGACGATTACAATTACTTCCATGTGAAAGCTTAATGAATCTTTACTATCGTAATGTGTATTCCAAAAAATGTAAACTTTGTAACCTTCCTACAGAAACTGCCTCACACATTTTAAATGGATGCACAAAATTCAAGACCATGTATCAGAAGCGACACAACAGAATTGTTAACTTTTAAAACAAACAAAATTAAAGGAAACAGCAAAAAAAATAAAACTGTCCTTATGGATACGCCCCTCACGCCAGCAATTTTTCAGTCTAGTAATACATCCTTCAACCACTCACAAAACAGACCGGATATCACAGTCATAGACCCAGATAATAAGGCAGTAAAGCTTGTTGAAATATCTATCCCATTCGTTGCCTTGATTGACAGGTGCTATCAGTCGAAATTTGATAAATACTATCCCTTGTGTCTGGAAATTAATTCACTAGGATATCATTGTGAAATAATTCTTTTGATCTTTGGTTCATTAGGTCACGTCCACAAGAGAGTAAAAAGTGGACTATGTAAACTTGGCCTCAGTAAAATTGAAGCAAAATTTATAGGAAAATACTGCAGTGTTAGCAGTGGCATACCCTCTTTTAACGTATGGAAGGTGAGAGCAAGAAAGTAGGACAGAGGTAGTTTAGCATACAGTGAAATAATATTGTATCAACTCTAATATTTTACCAGAGAAGAAGATTTGGAGAGCAAGAAAGTACGACAGAGGTAGTTTAGCATAAAGTGAAATAATATTGTATCAACTCTAATATTTTACCAGAGAAGAAGATTTGGAGAGCAAGAAAGTAGGACAGAGGTAGTTTAGCATAAAGTGAAATAATATTGTATCAACTCTAATATTTTACCAGAGAAGAAGATTTGGAGAGCAAGAAAGTAGGACAGAGGTAGTTTAGCATAAAGTGAAATAATATTGTATCAACTCTAATATTTTACCAGAGAAGAAGATTTGGAGAGCAAGAAAGTAGGACAGAGGTAGTTTAGCATAAAGTGAAATAATATTGTATTAACTCTAATATTTTACCAGAGAAGAAGATTTGGAGAGCAAGAAAGTAGGACAGAGGTAGTTTAGCATAAAGTGAAATAATATTGTATCAACTCTAATATTTTACCAGAGAAGAAGATTTGGAGAGCAAGAAAGTACGACAGAGGTAGTTTAGCATAAAGTGAAATAATATTGTATCAACTCTAATATTTTACCAGAGAAGAAGATTTGGAGAGCAAGAAAGTACGACAGAGGTAGTTTAGCATAAAGTGAAATAATATTGTATCAACTCTAATATTTTACCAGAGAAGAAGATTTGGAGAGCAAGAAAGTAGGACAGAGGTAGTTTAGCATAAAGTGAAATAATATTGTATCAACTCTAATATTTTACCAGAGAAGAAGATTTGGAGAGCAAGAAAGTAGGACAGAGGTAGTTTAGCATAAAGTGAAATAATATTGTATTAACTCTAATATTTTACCAGAGAAGAAGATTTGGAGAGCAAGAAAGTAGGACAGAGGTAGTTTAGCATAAAGTGAAATAATATTGTATCAACTCTAATATTTTACCAGAGAAGAAGATTTGGAGAGCAAGAAAGTAGGAAAGAGGTAGTTTAGCATAAATTGAAATAATATTGTATCAACTCTAATATTTTACCAGAGAAGAAGATTTGGAGAGCACGAATGAAAGGGACCATAGCATGTATTTCCGCTTCTGTACAATGTGAAGTATTGTTTTTCCAGTAAGATATTGTACGGGTACATTTAACATGTATTTCATGGAAATAAACAAATTTGATATGTATTTATGTATGTATGTATGTGTGTATGTATGTATGTATGTATGTATGTATGTATGTATGTATGTATGTATGTATGTATGTATGTATGTATGTATGTATGTATGTATGTATGTATGTATGTCACTTCCGGTCAGCTAACGGGGTTAGTCACATGTTTATGTGTCTGTGCTTTGTTCGCTGTTCTGGTGGAGGGATCCGTGGTAGCTGCCCTCGATAACGCAGGAATGGCATATGGAGGTATGGGCCTTGTTACAGGGCTGAAGATGACGGTGAAGGAAGCTATTCGGACTGGTAAAGTAAGAAGGATAACAACGGGCTGCGATGACAACAACACGAAAGCGATTCAAAATGGCGTTTTCAACAACAATGACGCACTTTACGATTTGAGGACCCACAGCTGTGGGGTAAGTTTATCGTTATGGAGAAGGCATTTCGATCTAGCCTAAGTACCAGGGCTGAAGATGACGGTGAAGGAAGCTATTCGGACTGGTAAAGTAAGAAGGATAACAATGGGCTGCGATGACAACAACACGAAAACGATTCAAAATGGCGGTGTCAACAACAATGACGCACTTTACGACACGGTGAGTTGGAGAAGATTACCCCAACACCTACACCAAGTCGTGCGCAATCATCCAAGCGAAACAGCATCACACGCCCTCAATGGCTGCACAAAATTTCACCTTATGTACCAACAACGACACAACAACATCTTGGACATTTTGGACAAAAAGATTCGTTCATTCAACAGAAACAAGACCATATTGAAAGACACTCCCCTCAAACCATCTATATTTGAAAGTGACTCTATTGGTTTCCATCGTAGAGAAGTGCGGCCAGATATAACAGTGATTGACAGAAAAAGAAAAACAGTCCAACTAATAGAAATATCGATACCATTTGATGCTTATATTGATAAAGCTTACAAATCAAAGTTTGATAAGTACTACCCATTTTCTTTAGAGATCAACGCCATAGGGTATCATTGTGAAATCATTGTGCTAATTATAGGCAGTCTCGGAAATGTCCATGAGAGGTTTACAATAATTAATGCGCCAGTCTTAGTTATTGTCCACTTTTACCATCTATTTATGGATAAAATAAGCCAAGAGCCAGCAGTTATGTTCAGTCATGTAACGGATTAATATTTACAATGCCATTCTATTGTTTCCTGTATGGGTATCGTGTGTGAAATACTGTACCGACTAATTGGAAATAAAGAATTATATGTATGTATGTATGTATATATGTATGTATGGTAGCGTAGACCACAACATTATGATCAACGCAATGAGGGCAGCTCAGTATCCAGAGAACATCGTCAACATCACTAGAGACATCTACACCAACTCTACGTTCCAGGTCCAGGCAGGCAATGCCCTTACACCAAGTATACCACGTGGACGCGGCATTATTCAGGGCTGTCCCTGGAGTGCCATTGTCTTCATCCAGGCGATGGATCCTTGGCTACGGTGGATGTGTGCTCCTTACGATCAACTTTACCTACCCAATCCCTGCCAGGCCTACATGGACGACGTGTCAATGACAACGACCAACGACCAACATATGACTGAAATGCTTCATAAGAGCGAAGAGTTTTTGAGCTATTGCGGCATGGAAGTAAAGCACAAAAAATGTGCAGTGTTACACGGACAGAGAACTGGTAACAACTGGGCTAGGAGAGACACAACCTCAGAAGTGACATTCGAAATACAGGATGACATCATTCCCATGTACGGGAAAACTAGACACTATACTTATTTGGGCCATGACTTAAATCTTAGTGGAACAGCTAGTAAAGAACAACTAAAAGATATTACTAACAGCCTTGCAAATATTTTAACCAAAATAGAGAATTCAGTTTTGCCTTTAGCTTACAAGATTGGGGCCATAAATTCAATGTTTATTTCCAAATTGATGTTTTACTTTAACAATAGTTTATTCACAGACAATATGTTGACCCATCTTGAAACATGTATTGTTAATTTTATTAGGAATGCATTTAATCTTAATGACTCAACAACTCGTTCATTTATTTTTGTACCAATGAAGCAGGGTGGCCTTGGAATACAAAAACCTTCCACATTGTATTATGTCAAAAAAGTCACTTTTATTTTGTCTATGTTGAACTGTGATGATGAACAGGTAAAAAAGACCACACGTCATGCATTTCATCTGCATATGACGAAACGGAAGGTCCCACTAGTTGAACATAACACACAACCTAATTTTGGTGGATACGAACTGACAAACAGCAATACTTTGAATAAACTTTGTAAAGTTAACTAGGGGGCTTCTGAATTTGTGGAAATGAACAGATTATGTTGTAAATTGAAAACTTGTTTAGGATATGATATAGAAAATGATTGTTACACCTTATCGATAAATGACGGCAATGGTTCTATAATTCATACCAGTGATATAAATGAAGTGTCTAAATTTCTAAAAAGTCAAAGAATACAAGATGATATCAATTACTGGCATAATCTAGAGCAACAAGGACAAATTTTTAACAAAGTACATGCAAACATTCACTCATCATCCAGTACTGTTTTTAAAAATGCAAATATCAACGATGCTATCATTAAATTTGCTATGAAAGGGAGATTACAATTGTTAGAAACAAACGCAAACATGAACAAATACTACCCACTGTCCTTTCAAAGACAATGTCCCTTGTGTAATCAGCCTTATGACACCAACTCACATATACTTAATGGTTGCCAGAGATTTAAAGGTTTCTACACAGAGAGACACGACAAAATTGTAGACTTTTTATTTGAAAATATCAACAAAAAACTTGCAAGTGATCAGTGCATTATCAGTACCAACAAATGTGTCAATGTTGAAAACAACATCCCCAACAAACCTGATATATTGATTATTGATGAGAAAGAGAAAATTGTGTTTATAGTGGAAGTCTCTGTTCCCTTTGATAGGTTTATTGATATTTGTTTTAATGAAAAATTTCTGAAGTATTTACCACTACATAATCATTTCAATGATATGGGATACACAAGTAAAATCATTGTCTTTATTGTGGGTTCACTGGGGACAGTGCACAATAAGTCAGCATCAGGTTTGAAGTTGTTGGGTTTCACTAACAGTGAAATAAACCAGTTTTGTAAATTCATGAGTATCAGTGCTATTATTGGGTCACACAGGGTCTGGAAGAAAAGATATCATTTAATCTAATTCATCTCTAATATTTTGTCATATACAGTAGCTTTCAATGGTGCATTCACTCCCTTTTTTCTTCGTTTTTTATCAGTCAAAAGGCTTTTATCAATGCAATGCATGTTGGTTATTCCATACACTATATTACTACTATGCATTCTCATTACAATGCATGTTGGTTACTCCATACACTATATTACTATTATACAGTTTCATTGTATTACACTATTTAGGTTGTTGGTATGCTTGTAAGCTGATATATTATGTTGAATATGTGATTATGCAATTGGATTGTTCATTGCATGTGAAAAATCATATAGTCAATAAAATTCTCGAACTATGTGTGTATGTATGTATGTATGTATGTATGTATGTATGTATGTATATATGTATGTATGTATGTGTGTATGTATGTATGTATGTATGTATGATATCTGTGTGTGTTAAGATGGCGGCTGGGCTGGTCGCACTATTGTGTTTCTGTGTTCAAGTCGTTCATCTGAACTATACATCCGTGGTAGCTGCCCTCGATAACGTAGCCATGGCACGAGAACAGATTGGCCTAGTGACTAAGTTAAAGCTGCTGAAGAATGAAGCCATCCGGAGTGGAAAAATTCGATTGGATTCCAGCAGGAGTTTGAACACGAAACAACAACAAATCCAAAATGGCGACCTGTACAACGAAAGGATATGGTGTGAATTCTTACATCAACACAACGAACAGACCTGGAATGAGTTCGTAAGTACAGAGACTCGATTTAGACAGTCGCTGAGTACCAAACCCATAAATATTGAACCAAGCTACTCCCACCCAAACCCCGTCTGGTGGTTCAGAATCATATCGACATTATGCAGTGTGTTCTACAAGGACGGTGTATATCAAAACACACGGCCTGATGGCCAACGCTTCAGCATGCCATTCCTGAAGTTTGTGAAAAGAATTTTGTCAAAGTTCCCCGTCCCCATCCCCGAGGAACTTACAGATACTAGAGACAGCCTAGATAGTGAAGGAGAAAGTCTACATTCCACCGTAAGATACGTCCTGAATTTTGTCAAATCTAATATTCAGCCATGTTTTTCAAGGGGAAATCCCCTGCATACTCAGGCTGACACGGACGAGTCCATTGTCCCGAAGGACGAACTAACGAGGCTATGGCAGTGCAACCAGAAAAAGGCCATTGAAATCATCAACAACAAGGGCAGAATGCCTGCATCATCGAGATGTTCAATTAACATCGATGACGTTGAACAACACTTTAAAAGACGCTGCCAACGTGCCATTGAGGGACCTCTCACCGCTCCGTGGGAGGAAGATATCACCACCCCTGCACCAGAATGGTTACCATCCACTGACCCATTTACCGATGATGAAGTTCGAACAGCTATAAAAAACTTACCTGCGAACAAGTCACCTGGAGCAGACGGGGTCACATACGACACAGTGAAGCAAAGCGTAAACAAACTCACTGCTGTGTTCAGGGCTGTATTTAACATCTGTCTAGCCCACCGTCGCGTCCCACCTGACTGGAAACACGGGGTAATTACACTCGTGCCCAAGAAGAACGGTAATCCAAACAACATGGAGGACTGGCGACCTATTTCATTGTTACTCACATCATATAAGTTGTTTATGAAACTCATTCAGATGAGACATATGGAATGGATAGTTAACACTCAACGTCTCTCACCCAGTCAAAAAGGCTCTATACCCAGAAATGGCCTACAAGAACATGTTTTTTGTCTGAAAACATCAATTGGCGACTTTCTTCACTCCAGCACCAAACTGTTTGTAGGCTTTGTTGACATTAAGGACGCTTTTGGCAGTATAGACCATGAATTTATGATCAATGAATTACGTGAAGCGGGGTACCCCAGTCTATTTATAGACATCACTAGTGATATATATCGGGACTCCACCTTTCAGGTAAAAACAGGAAAGACAATAACAAGACCTATCGAGCGGAAGAAGGGCATTATACAAGGATGTCCGTGGTCAGTCCTTATATTCGAACAGGGAATAGACAAATGGCTTCGGTGGATTGAAAAACCATTCGGCACAGGACACACACCGGCCCCTGTGCAAGGATACGTAGATGATGTCGACTTTGTTGCAACATCAGAAGGTGAACTGCAGCAGATGGCGGAGAAAACCCAGAAGTTTATGGAAGCCAGTGGCATGGAAATAAAACATCGGAAATGTGCTGTCCTACATGGCCAACGGAGTGGTAATAACTGGTATAGGAACTACAGTGAACATCAGGCCGTAATCAAAATACAAGACAAAGAATTGCCTCTGTACGGACGTGACCAGCCGTACACGTATCTGGGTTATGAAGTGAATTTGAGTAACTCCAGCAACAATACACAGCTGAAAACAAATATGGACTGGTTTAAAGAAACCATGAAAAACATAAGTACTTCTCTGCTGCCAACATCGGCCAAACTGGAAGCGGTTAACGTCATATGCATGTCTAGGTTCAACTTTTATCACTCAAACCTTCTTCTAACAGAGCAATATCTCACGGAAATTGAATCTGAAATAGTCTTCCATGCACGTCAATGGCTGCAGCTCAATACATCTTCTACTAGAGCGTTCTTCTTCACACCAAAGTCATCTGGTGGTCTGGGGTTGTTGAACCCACACATACTGTATTACTCGAAACACCTGTCGTTTTACATGTCCACCCTTAATAATGATGATGTCTGTGTTCAAACAACAGCAAGGCAGTCACTATCATTACATCTTGGTAAAAGAAAGGCAACCACTACTGTCGACGACGACCAGCCAGCCTTTGCTGGATACGCTCTTGATTCCAATGGAAACATCAGAAAAAAATCAAAAGTTAACTGGCCAAAGTCTCAATGGATACATCTACACGAAATGAGCAAAAGAGAAAACTTACATCTTCGGAAACGAGGCGACAAATATGTCTTCGAAATACAAATCGACGAAGACATAACACACAGCTTCGAATGTCCCAAAACTTTCTATTCGGTATACAAACAGCAGAAACTAAAGGAACTTGAAGAAGATTTAAAAAACAAACAGTCTCAAGGCCGCATATTAAGAGAGGCAGGAAATATTGACCACCGAGCTTCAGCTGCGTACATCACTAACATCAACCTGCGTGATGACATTCGATCCTTCACCGCAAGAGGACGTCTGCAGCTTCTTCAGTGTGAGAGCCTGATGCACCTTTACTACCCAACGATTCACACCAAGAGGTGCAAAATCTGCAACCACCCAACAGAAACTGTCTCTCATATACTCAACGGATGTACCAAGTTCCGAAAAATTTATCAAAACAGACACAACAGACTAGTCAACATCATTTGTGAGAAAGTAAAATCTAAAAATAAGGAATGTAGAATATTAAAGGACACCAATGTGGTACCAGCAATGTTTGAAATTAGCGAAATCAACTTTCTAAGCAGAAATACAAGACCTGACATTACCATTATTGATAAGGAAAACAGGAAGGTCACTATTATTGAGGTTGCAGTGCCTTTCGACGCGCACATACAAAAATGCTATGAAGAAAAATTCAATAAGTATTATCCGCTGTCCCTAGAAATTAACAACCTTAACTTTCATACTTATATAATTATTTTAATCGTTGGAAGCCTGGGGAATGTCCATCAAAGATTTAAAAGTGGTTTAATGAAGGTGAATGTTAACAAATATGAGGCAATGTTTCTTGCTAAGTATTGTAGCCTAAGTGCCATAATTGGATCTTATAAAATCTGGCGATTAAGGTGTAAAGTATACAACATGCAGCAGCTAGAATGATGTCCTAGGGCAGCTGTTCTGTACATGGCACAATTTCCTTGCAGACATAGTGTATAACATATTATGTCAGTACAATATGAATTGTATTCTTTGGAAATAAAGATTTTTGATATGTATGTATGTATGTATGTATGTATATATGTATGTATGTTGTGCATTACACTATTTAGGTTGTTGGTATGCTTGTAAGCTGATATATTATGTTGAATATGTGATTATGCAATTGGATTGTTCATTGCATGTAAAAAATCATATAGTCAATAAAATTCTCGAAGTATGTGTGTATGTATGTATGTATTCACGTATCTACTCTCGATCTCTCTCTCTCACTTGTGCTTAGATAAGGAAAGAAACAAAGAATCAATCCACGCTATTTGTCTCTGTATTTGCAGGAACAGGAAGATCAGACTATAATATATTGATCATTCTATTGTACAAAACATTGTGGTATGGCAGTCCACAAAATCAATGTTACTTTCTATAAAACGACCACAGCTGCAGTGGTATAGACATTAATTTTGCGGAACTGTTGACACATCCGATATTTCGTAACCTTTTGACATTAATTTTGTTCACGGAAGGACATCGCGTATTTTTTACCCCGTTTCCACAGAGACACTTGGATTGAATAATGGCGTGTTGAAGGATTCCAGATTTAACTATATCGCCTACTCAGCGAAGCTGGTACATCTCGCAAAGAAACTGTCGTATTTGAAACTTGTAGGATAAGAAAGTTCATCACTCACCTGACAAAAAAATCCAAAACAACACGAAAAAGAACTTCATGATGTCTAGTAAAATTTAATGTAGGTGCTCTACTTCCACTTCCCTGAAATCTGGCAGGGGTCCGCTTTCAACTACATCCTTCGTTTCCTAGTAGGAAGAAAGTCTGTCACGGAAATGATGTATCATTAGAGATTCTGAAATTGTGGGCCGGATACCATGCCCGCTTGCACGAGGGGTAAACGTTGGAAGGACTCTGCGTGCATTATGGGGTTAGGAAAACGTTTAATGAAATGAGGTGAAGTAAATTATAAAGGCTATCCATACTTTGATGTTTAAAGAGAGGAGTACAGAATGCACGAGGCACACGTGGATGCATGTGAGAACCTCCTCTTTCGGTTCTGTATCAGTTACACAGATCTTAGAAGAGAAACTTGAGTGTGCAAAAATACTTCTTCCATAGCCCGGATTGGCTGTGTCGATAACATGACAGATAAGGGCAGCTAACTGAGGGCGGCGTCTCTGTTACAAGGTTGCAGCTGAGGAGAGGTACAGATTGTCGATTGCAAAAATGAACCTAAATAAAATGACTCCTAGTTACATGTACTTGTTCATGTTTATGAGGAGAAGACTAAATCCACTGAGTAGGCTAGGCGTGGGCTCTATTGTTCTTTTCGTTTCTTACGGAATTAGGCAAGCATTCTGGCAGTCATTTGCATAAATGATGACAACCTAACAGTTTGCCTGGAATAAAAAGTTAAAATCAGTTCTCTGTGTGGAAACAAATTGAAAAAAAAAGTTAATAAACAGGCATGAAAATTTAGTCTCGTGATCATGAACAATTTCATAATGAAGTAATGTTCATGTTTACAGCGCTTTATCCTTCAACTCGGCAGAGTTAAAAACAAGATAGTTTTGGTGAATTAAATGAACAACATGGACAACAGGAACACACAGGGACAAGAATAGACAGAGTGAACCAAAAAAAAAAAAGAGGGAAAAGTAAAACTATAATGGAAGAGACACCTAGGTCTGCAGCTGACCTGCCATTCCAAGTGGTCTCCCATACACATCCAAAAATGGTCACACAGTCTAGTGGAGGAGAATCAGAAGTGTTTTTGTCAGTCGAGAGCGTATTGCTTTTGTCGTGATTTACATAATAATAGTTCATTAATAAGTTGTCGTTGTTTGGCTGCTAGTCCCTTAACTGATTTAGTTTCTCCAGTTTCTCACACTTGAAAGATCTTGCCTTTGTTGTTTAGTTCTGAGGACAATCATGACAAGGCCATGGTGCTAAAAAGTACTCTTAAGCTTAACATTGGGTAATGACCAGCAGGTGATGTAACAGCTGAGGTTGTTCTAGCACGTTATAGTAGGGGGGGAGTTAGTTGATCTAACTACAACCTTTTAGAAAACGAAACTATTACAGCTGTAGAATAAATAAACACGAGATCCGACGATCGATTAAATAATACTAAAGTTTAATAACTGTATACTGAACAATAAAATATTAGGAAGGCACCAGCGAACAACTAAATATCCTACGCCACACGAGAAGAAAAACTCACTTACTCACCGACCAACCCCTTACATGGGTCTTTATATATATATATTTCTGTAGAAAATTCCCGAAATTAATCTAACCTCTGCCCTCGCCCGAAACACACAAACTAACCAATCTCGTATCAATACGTCACCAGGTTACATCACTCAAGGTCAAATCTGGCGTAAACATCTAGTTCTACGATATTATCGAATGTTCAGGAACATACCAATATTTACGAAAAAGGTCAACAACCGAGCGAGGAAAAAAACTACTCACAAGGAAGGAAGGGCAAGGTCACGGAGTACACTTTGGCGAACTTCAACAATAAAAGGAAAAAAGAAGTGAACACATGCTCAGTCACCAGTATGACCAGCAACGGGGGAGGGCAAGGGGTAGCTTGCAGATGCTACAGGTGATGAGAACTGACCACTTCCCTTCCTGAGTCAGGAATAGTGACCAGTGACATTCCTAGTTAATGATAGAAACTTTGTGCGGTAAACGTTGATATCTGGTATACCACGTGCTATTTGGCGATCGTATACAACAGGTAGCAGTTGCAGGAGATGTAAGACAAAAATACAACAACAAAAAAACAATGTTACTCTTATTCTTTGCCCATGCGTCTGACGAAAGTCCCAGAGACAGAAAATTTGCGTATTTTAAATTACTCAGTATTTTCATGTTGTTTTGTTTTATGCACCACCGACTTTGGCGACGCCGTTCTCTTCGTAAAAAACAACAACAAAAAAAAAACCCTCCCCCCCCCCCCCACCCCCCTTTTTTTTTCTCATTTCGGTAATGTGAAAACTCTTAGTGATGATGTCCATACACTTGGCCCAGGTGTGCGCCCTGGAGATGCCACGTCAGTGCTGCTGGACCAGCGGCAGAAACAGCAAGGGAGACAAGCAGTTTCAGGTTTTAAGTCCAGAGTAATTCGGCTAAGGACGTCTCGACGAAAGCAGGTATGCCGAACCTCTTTTTCCTCCTATGCCCAAGGTGCCTCTTCTGCCTTGGTCATGTCAGACGAATGAAGGATGGACAGATCCCCAGACGACTGAAGGATGGACGGATCCCCAGACGAATGAAGGATGGATGGATCCCCAGACGAATGAAGGATGGACAGATCCCCAGCCGAATGAAAGATGGATGGATCCCCAGACGAATGAAGGATGGACAGATCCCCAGCCGAATGAAAGATGGATGGATCCCCAGACGAATGAAGGATGGACAGATCCCCAGCCGAATGAAAGATGGATGGATCCCCAGACGAATGAAGGATGGACAGATCCCCAGCCGAATGAAAGATGGGCGGATCCCCAGACGAATGAAGGGTGGATAGGTCCCCAGACGAATGAAAGATGGGCGGATCCCCAGACGAATGAAGGATGGATAGATCCCCAGACGAATGAAAGATGGACGGATCCCCAGACGAATGAAGGGTGGATAGATCCCCAGCCGAATGAAAGATGGGCGGATCCCCAGACGAATGAAGGATGGATAGATCCCCAGACGAATGAAAGATGGGCGGATCCCCAGACGAATGAAGGACGGAAGAATCCCCAAGAAGCTTGCCATCGGGAGCAGACCCACGGGTAGACCTTTCCTTCGGTATAAAGATGTCTGCAAACGTGATATCGAGATAGGCAGCTTCAATCCAGCAAATTCGGAAACCCAAGCCGATGACCGCAGTAGTTGGAGGACTGCTATCAGGACGTGGATACGTACGAGTGAGAAGCGGAGACAAGAGCAGCGGAAGGAGAGGAGGAAGGTAAGAAGCAGATAACAAAAACAATCGCTGAGCCATTTGAGAAGAACGTCAAATGCAGCAATGCAGCAACTGTAACAAAGCCTGCGGCTCACGGGTCGGACTGTACAGTCACAGCATGCGCTGCAGCTCCCCCAGGTGACACACCATGAGCACATAACCCATGTCTTTCCAGACAGAAAGAGGCCAACAATAACCAGTCTGAAAATCACCTGAGGGAAGAGCTAGAGAACATTTGATAAGTACCAACGTAAATTATGACTGCAAAGTAAATCAAAATTGGGAAGGGCTGGAATATTTAACTCTAGTTGAGGCTGCCGGTCTTGCCTGGATAGCCCTGCTTTCTGCCACAATCCTTCTCCCTGGACCCGTCTCTTTCTCTCCCTATTCTTCCTCCCCTTCTCTTTTTCTTTGTCTCTCTTTGTCTTAATCTCTCTCTCTCTCTCTCTCCCTCTCCCCCTCTCTCTCTGTGTATGTGCATGTGCGTGCGTACGTGCATCAGATACATTAAATGTAAATGGCGAAGGAGGTGTTTAGGTATTTAATAGGATGGATCAAAAGAGTCTCCAAAACACACGGTTTTCGTAAATTTCATTTTTTTTTAGCGTTTTTGTCATGTGTCTTAAATTCTGAATCACTTTTCATTTATTAGTCATTTGATTCAATGTTCAAGATAAGTAAGATTTTTTCTTCCAGTCATCCAAGGTCTACTTAGGGTAAAAATAAAACTCATGTAACGAGTAATCCTCAGATACGCACAGACAACGAAAATTCAGATGCCTGGTATGTCTACCTAGCAAATTTGACAGTTATAGTGGAATCGCCCTAAGTACTACAGCTTACTGAAATAATCCATGATATGGCTTACAAGGTCACCAGAAGAAATCGGCCTTCCTAAGTAGGATACTTTCTGAGGCAGAAGAGTAAAAGCAAAACGTTTGTCACAAGATTCGTTACAAATGGTAACACAAAAGGAAAGGATTTTGTGGGTATCCATTTCCAACTATGGATTGATTGTAAAAGATTTGCTGGGATTTTAATTAAAATTGGTTTCTGCGTTAACTTGCCGTTGTAGACGAACACGGCCTCCCGCCGCCAACACATGAACAAGTACGAAATTCTCTCGAGACTGAGCTCAACCTCAGTAATTTCTCGCCAGATGTTTAAGAACTCTCTTTCATGTCTTAATGTGTACCCATGTTTACCTGTGCATGCACTTGTCTCGATACCTTGATAAGACGTACGTAGTGTGTGTCTGTATGTAGTGTGTGTCTGTCTTGCCACTTGGATAAGTTGTGTCCAGGCGAGAGAGTGAGTCTGATGTTTGCGCAGCTCACTAAAAACAAATTCTTTGCGCCAGTCTTAACAATCACCTCGTCTTCTTTCATCTTTGTCTCGTCTTCTTTCCTCTCAAAATTCCAACGGCGATGGGCGAGTGCGGTGGCAGCAGGTTTGGATAGACTGGAAGCTGTTAGCACAGACCTACACGTTGGTGGCTGTGGGCTATGGTCGCTTCATCGTTAATTGAAGTGGAGGCGTGGGGAGGCAGCACCCACAGTAGCTGAGCAGCCTTATTTAAGGATAGCACTGCTCACCTCAACTGAGGAAGGGGCTAGAAAAGGTGCCCTAAAGAAAGCCCACTTCACATCACCTGACTGGTATACCGCGACCAGTGGGGATCCCTTTTTGCGGTCGAAACAAAAAGAAATTCAACTTACTCAGGCTAGGAGCCTGGAATATACGCACACTACAGGACAACTCAAACAACCCGGAAAGACGCACTGCACTTATTGCCATTGAGCTCAGCAGGTACAACCTGGACATAGTGGCACTCAGTGAGACCAGACTCCCTGATAGTGGCCAACTCAAAGAGCTCAGTGGTGGATACACCTTCTTCTGGAAAGGCAAGGGTGCAGTCGAACCGAGACAGCATGGTGTTGGGTTTGCAATTAAAAATGACCTTGTCAGAAACTTGCAGTCCATGCCAATTGAAATAAATGACAGGCTAATGACACTCAGGATCCCACTTCGGAAAAGCCAGTCAGCCACCCTCATTATCGCATATGCGCCCACCATGACAAACCCAGATGAAGCCAAAGACAAGTTCTATTCTGATCTAGAATCTGTCATATGCTCTGTCCCGGCAGCTGATAAGCTGATTCTCTTGGGGGACTTCAATGCTAGGGTTGGCTCCGAAATCTCAGCGTGGCCAAATGTTTTGGGCCCTCATGGAGTTGGTTCATGCAATAACAATGGGTTGCGCTTACTTACTTTGTGCGCTGAATTTGGCCTGTTCATTACCAACACAAATTTTAGTCTCCCCGTGAGAAACAGAACGTCATGGATGCATCCCCGCTCAAAACATTGGCATCTCATAGAATATGTCATTGTGAGGAAGACTGACAGAAAGGATGTCCTTGTAACAAAGGCGATGTGTGGTGCCGAGTGTGGAACTGACCACAGACTCATTGTTTGCAAGCTCAGACTAACATTGAGGCGCAATAGACGCCCTCAAGGGAAAGCGCCACCTAAACGCCTAAATGTTTCAAAACTCTGCTCAGCTGAGAAACAGAGCGAGCTCTCATCAGAACTTTCCTCAAAATTGGATTGCGCGACTTTTGACCCTGAGAACATTGAACAGAGCTGGAATGACCTAAATACGACTGTACACTCTTGCGCCAGCAGCACAGTTGGTTTTCCTGTCCGCAAGCACCAGGACTGGTTCAATGATAATGATAATGAAATCAAAGTGCTCATCAAAGAAAAAAATAGTCTCATCGAAGCTCACTGCAGTGACCCCTCTTCCACAGCAAAAGCTGATGCACTGCGTGCATGTAAGGGTGTACTCCAGAAGAAGCTGAGGAAAATGAAAAATGACTGGCTTGAAGAGCGAGTAAGAGAAACTCAGAAATATGCCGACACAAACAACACTAGAAAGTTCTTTGAGAGCCTCCGAGCTGTGTTTGGACCATCCCGCTCTGGCACTACGTCACTTCTTGCGTCAGATGGTTCAACACGCATTGTTGAATTGAATGCCATAATTCAGCGTTGGGCAGAACATTTCGGAGGTGTGCTAAATCGGCCATCAAATATAAATACTGAGTCCATTGACCGCCTCCCTCAGACTCCTATAAATGCAGCTCTTGCCAAGCCATTCACAGCAAATGAGACCCGAACTGCCACAAATCAGATGTCCTTTAACAAATCACCAGGCGTGGATTCAATTCCTGCTGAGGTGTATGCCTTCGGTGGAGAAAAGCTTATTGAAAGGTTGACCGAGTTGTTCAATCATATGTTGAAAGCAGGGAAGCTGCCACAGGACTTCAAAGATGCTTCAATCATCCATCTGTACAAAAACAAAGGGGACAGCCAAGTCTGTGACAGCCATCGGGGAATCTCTCTACTTTCAATTGCTGGCAAAATATTGGCAAGAATGCTTCTGAATCGCCTTCTCGATCACCTCTCGTCAAATGACTTGCTTCCCGAGAGCCAATGTGGCTTTCGTAAAGAGAGGGGAACGGCGGATATGATTTTTGCTGCCAGACAGATTCAGGAAAAATGCATGGAACAAAATAAAGCTCTATATATCACATTTGTTGACCTCACAAAAGCATTTGACACAGTGTGTCGTGAAGGCCTCTGGAAAATCTTGGCGAAGTTTGGGTGTCCACCCGAATTCATCACAATAGTGCACCAGTTTCATGATGGCATGCAAGCTGCAGTCAAAAGCAACGGCAGTGTTTCAGAGCCCTTTGTTGTCACAAATGGGGTAAAACAGGGTTGTGTCTTAGCCCCAACTCTGTTCAGCATCATGTTCTCTGCAATGCTACAAGAAGCCTTTAGCTCTCCTCCTCAAGGGGTAAGCATCAAGTACCGAACTGATGGCAGTCTATTCAACCTCAGGAGACTTCAGGCAAAAACCAAAACCAAAAGTACTCAAGTCTGTGACCTACTATTTGCTGATGATTGTGCACTTCTGGCACACGATGAGGATAGCATGCAAAACTGTGTTGACAAGTTCTCTAGTGCCTGTGACAACTTTGGCCTCACAATAAGCACAAAGAAGACGGAAGTGCTCCATCAGCCTACTCCAGACGACAAGTATCCTGTGACCCCAAATATCAAAGTCCATGACAGTCTTCTGAAGGTGTCGGAGAACTTCACCTATCTTGGCAGTACACTGTCTTCCGCGGCTCGTGTTGATACTGAAATTCTCTCAAGAATCAGCAAAGCCAGCTCTGCATTTGGCAGGCTTCGAAAGAGAGGATGGGATGTTGCCGGCATTCGCACAGACACTAAGCTGAAAGTGTACAATGCTGTGGTCCTTCCCACCCTACTCTATGGGGCTGAAACCTGGACAGTGTACCAATCGCATGCCAGAAAGCTAAATCACTTTCATCTAGCCTGCCTTAGAAAGATCCTAAGGATCAAATGGCAGGATAAAATTCCAGACACTGAGGTCCTCAATCGAGCCAAGGAATTGAGCATCTTCTGCCACCTGAAAAAAATTCAGCTACGTTGGGCAGGACATGTTGTCAGAATGCCCGACTCCAGACTCCCTAAGCAAATCTTCTTCTCTGAGCTCTCCAATGGAACGAGGAATGTTGGGGCCCCAAAGAGACGTTACAAAGACACTCTCAAGCAATCACTGAAGGCCTTTGCCATTGATGTGAGTGAGTGGGAAAAGCTCTCGCTTGATCGGGCAAATTGGAGGGCGGCCCTTACCAGAGGCAGCAAAGCATGGGAAGCTGACAGAGTCCAGCAGGCTATCAAAAAAAGAGAACGGCGCAAGAAAAGGCCCAGTGGTACTGAACCAACGGAGCACTCTTGTCATTTATGCGGAAGGGTCTGCAGGGCAAAAATAGGACTTATCAGTCACATGAGAAGCCATAAGTCATGAAAGAACAGTCTTTCCATTCTGTCCTCTGTGTCCTTTAGTTCTCTTTATTGTCCATGTGTTGAAATTCTCAACAATTTCTGTTCTTTATTCCTCTGGTGTTGTTAAGGTCATCATCATACCTGATGGACGAACTATTATTATTAGTGTGTGTCTGTATGTATGTAAGGGAGAGAAAGCATCTGTGTGTTGTCCTCCTACGGACATCTCAGAACACGTGATTCAATTTTATCTTTCTCGCGATCCAGTCGGATGACAAGAAATAAAAATGTCCACTTGGGCCTTGCCCAGAGATTATTGAAGTGTGAGATTTTCCCAGCTTATCTCAAGTGACAAATCAGGTGTCAGATTAATGTTTTCGTAATGCAAACATGCACTTCTTGCGTCGGCATGTCGCCACTTTTCTGTTCACTTTGGGACATTTAAACTATTCAACACCAATCTGATCCTTTGACAAACAGCCTGAAGTAATAATAATACATAGTATTTTTATGGCGCTTCATCCCGTTAACAAACAGGCTCAAAGCGCTTTAGAACATTTATATTTTATACATCACACACACAATACACAGACATACTAAAAAACTAGATGGACATTCAGTGTGTAAAAAGATGTCTCTTCAGATGATGTTTAAAAGTCATAAAATGTTCAGTCTCTCTCAAAGACAAAGGCAGAGAATTCCAAATCTGAGGCCCTTGAAAATGAAAAAAATTGTTCACCCATGGGACATCCTAGTAATGTTTAACTTTTTAGTGTCTGCTGATGCTCTAAGATGTCGTGATGGTATATAGGGAGTCAATAGCTCACTTACATAAGTTGGTGCGTTTTTGTACATACATTTGTGACCCAGGCTAGCCAGGTTATACATTATTCGTTTTTCTAGCGCTTGCCAGTGCAAACTCTGCAGTAGAGGTGATGCATAGTCTCTTTTCCTTTTCTTAAGGATTCATCATGCTGCAGTATTCTGTAGTGTTTGCAGTTGTTGTTTTTTTAATTTCCTGCTGTAGTCCAGCAAGTCGTGAGTTATAGTATAATTTTGACAAGACGAGGGAGTTTACCAACAGAACGGCATTGTCAGTCTAAATAGTGTGCCTTACTTTACTTATTTTCTTGATTTCTATATACATTCTTCGAACCAGGTGATTGACTTCACTGGTCACAGATAAATCATTATCAAACAAAACACCAAGATTTCTAAAGTATAGATAATCTGGACGTGGGAACTTCACACCTGTCCAGGCTGGTCATTCCAACTCACTAGTGGAGTACACATGGCCTATAACAAGACAATCTCCAATGTTCCTCTTGTCTTTCTCAAGAGACAAAAGAGGAAGTATATCTGCCATGACAGTTGTCAGGACATCTCCGCTGGCTGACGACAAAACTTGCCCGTCACCGAGACAACTCCTCACTACGTAGCAAATCGCTGGGTAAAGAATAATTGTGATTGTTCTCCTTGTGATCTGATGCTTTCTGTCACTTCCTGGTTCCCACATGGGCTTATCTGGGGCATGCACAGAGACCATCTCTTAAAGGGGGCGTAACTTTAGACCCACGTCAAAGACTGACGTAAAAGAAAACATAACCTGTAAATACGTTTGTTGACAGATTCGTAAAGTTAAGTTCCTGGTATAAAACGGCGCTGAAAATGTTTTACCTTTCATAAAATTTCTTCTTTTTCTTTCGGTTCCCCAAAATTTAATCTAAATCTGCGGATTTGTTCTTTTCTCCAGTTCTGGTAGAACACCATAGAGTTTGACATTCAGGTCGGTGGGTTTGGGCCAATATGTTTCTCGCATTGCCGAGAAAAGAGTAAAATTTTTATGAATGTAAAGAATGGAACATTATTTTGTACAACTGCATTTTTTCCCCATAGAAAATGCTTACTTTGCCAGAACGTTAGAACTTGATACTTTGACCTCAGACCCTAATTATTATTCAGATCTATTAATAGGTTCCCACCCCACCCCCTCCCTCTCTCCATTTCCCCCTCTCATGGTAACAACAGAATTTAATAAAATCTGATTATGGCAGCTGGTAGTCAACAATGAAAAGTTCATCCGGAGTGACACTTCCTTGACTACTGGCAGTCTAGGCATTCGCCCCAGTCAAATTCGATCCGGGCCTCATATGAAGTTGTCGTTTTATATTCTGAAACAGGAGATCCAGAAATAGCGGTTAGAAATAAGTTTTGTGGAACGGAGTGGCTACGTTTACGGCAGATTACGCTCATATCCCAATAGAAAAAAACGGGAGGAGTACCTTACTCCAGCGCCACTTTTTGATAAAAAACAATTGTCACTTCAAGTGTGCAGTGGAATGGTCAGATGGACTTGGGGGGCCTGAGAGTCTAGTCAGTTTGTATCAATGGGCGGTAGTCAGATTGATTAATCAGGCGAAAAGGGGCTGGGGTAGCCATTGGTGCTCGAGTACGGAACTCCTTCCAAAAGAACAAAGAAGGGAAGCGTTGCTGTACGAACGGGAGTAAAGCCAAACAAAGAAAAATGGTGAGTTGTATTCACTGGCTGCGGTAACCGTAGCCACTGCCTTTGTGGAAAGTATTTGGAGTTTAAGTCAAGTGCTATGGTATTCCAGAACAGTACACTGGCCTGGCAAAGAGAACGAATGCTATATTGGTGTGTGTTGTGTTCTGGTACAACCAAATAATCTAACTAATAACACAGTTGTAAATCAAACGTACTTTATTTTGGAATCTTTTACAATCAGCTGTTGGATCTGATGAACCGTTGGGCCAGAACACATTGCCAGGTTTTTATGTGTTGCCAAATTATACAATTATGAAAAGGCCAAATTATAATACATAACAGTGTGTGATCAGTTCACTTCTCTAAGAACAAACAACTCACACAAAAAAAAAGTCATTGAAATTTCTGATGCAGTTTCAGCTGTTCAGCTATACTGACTATTGACTCATTATCTATAATTATTACTTAGGAGAAACATTGCAACTTTCGGTCGTTTTTTTCCCTGCCCTTTGGTTAATGATATTAGGCTTTTCAAATTTTATGTGCACTTCACAATGATGATCCTCTCAAGATGGATGTCATGACATAAAATGTCACACAAAAAACATTGTTTTGTCATTTTGCTACTGCACGGACTGCAATAAATAAATGACACAACGCTGGACAAAGTCAACTGCTGTGTACCAGTTCTGTCACTACTCTCACTGCATGTACACATAGTTTCTCTTTCTTTGTAATTTGATGGGGTAAATGAGATGAACAACGGTGGGATGAATGTGGTGCAGGATGGAGATAGGTATGTAGATTTTCGGACTCTGCAAGATACTTTTGCAGCTGTTAACTGAGTTGCAATTAGGACACAACTTTTAATGAGTTCATTTTTGTCTTTTATGCCCTCACAAATTCAAACTTCCCTTTAACCTCAAAAATTATAGTGGCACTTTAAACATTTTAATATTGGATCTGACCGCATACATTGAAGTTGTTTATTTTTTTAAAATGTTGTATTTATATAATGATGCATTTGCTATTGAATAGCAACTAAAGTGTTTCTTTTTAAACTTAATCTCATTGCTTGCTAGTAGCTGTTCCATTCTACGAACTGTAAAAAGGTAGTACATCAAATCTCTGCTGAGATAAAATTTCAAGTCAAATGCGAGTCATTACCTTTTAATGTCTTCAAAATGTGTTATTTAAAAGGAGGTTGCGAGGTGAGCGTTCGACCAGTAGAATGGGCCATTCCCCCAGTGCTGCATGCAGTTTTTGAACCAACTAATCTGCCTGCCCACCAGCCTCATCATCTCCCTCCTCCCCCCAACCCCCGGCCACGTTCTCTTGTCCGCATCAACCATCAGAACGATTATGTAGCCAATGAGACATCACAGCGTGCGACGATACGTGCTCGAAAATGTTGTTAACGCATTTTGATTGCTAACTATCGATTACTTTGATTAATTCATTAACCCAAGTAATCATTAATCAGTTCGTAGAAAGTGGCCGATAATGATAAGATAAATAAATTGCCACTCTGCACTTTAAAATTTTCATGACAAAATATTCTTTCCCTTTTCAATGAGCCTCGTTAAATGATTATTATGAGTGGATCACTCAACAATCCGCTACGGTCTGAACCAGGCAAAGGCAAGCCTTTCATATAGACGGCCAGATCTAAAAAGTGTGAGGATACAGAGGGCTGGATACTTTCGTCTCATGTTTGGGGGGGGGGGGGGGGGGGTCCTGAAGGTGATTTTTGTTATTATGAGAAATAAACAATTTTAACTATCATAATCGAATTCAGGATGTCTGAATTAGCAGAAAAAAAATGTACTAAAATTTGTTTGTCATATGGTTGCCATGGAAGCGCCGCCATCTTGGATTTTGAGTCCCCAAAAAGTACTAAATTCAATATAGATAGGCTTCGCCAAATTTTACTGGATTTATTTGAAACTTCACTTATGTCTTATTCAATCCAATTAAAAACTTTATACAGAAGGGAATTTTGATATCTCTGACAGATCTTTTGTTATACATTTTTGAAAATGGTATGTAGCGGAATTCCGTTTTTTCTTATTTTCTATCACAAAAAAATTCAACCAAAAAAAAAATGAAAAGTTAAACAAATTTCCTTCAGTATGAATTTTTTTATTTGTTCAAATATGTTGTTAGCCAAATTTTATACCAATTGGTCAATAAATAAAAAAACTAGTTCACAAATCACTGATCAAAGTGCAATTTCGAGAAAATCGCATTTGAAAGTTTTTTTCAATAAAAATGTTATTGAAACGTGTTACACATGGCTAAAGTCATCATTACTGGTATGCTGAGCCTCAATAATGATTTCCAAACCACCAAAGGCTTATGACAGATGTGTACGGAGGAGAAGGGGTTTTGATAGCGACACTAAGATGTTATTTAGGGCTAATTTTGCAGCCCAATGGCATGATTCTTGTGCCTTTTTCTTGACCCCCCACCTCACTAAAAGGCATATTTCAGGGTTATAAACATTCAAAATTAACATTTGGTTAGTAAAATAGTGTTCCTAAATGGATAAACTAACCGAAAAGTACAAAATCCCAATATCGGTATTTTTAAGCCTAATTTCGATTTCAGGACCCGCGCCCCCTTAAAGCTCTCCCATGAATGATATAATTTGCATTTTTAGACAAGACAGTAAAATAATGGTAAAAATCGACCGATTCTGCTTTCGCATCCCGAGTGGGAATTTCAGAACATGACTGTGATCAACTTACAAAATCAAAGATATGAAGAAATGATCTTTCTTTTTTTTATGTGTAATGTAATTTTTTCACTCAACCTCTAGGGTCAAAGCCGCTCATGATTACCTGGAGGGCCAGATGAGACCCGCTGGTCGGAGGTTGCCCATATCTAATATAAACTAAACAGATCCGGTTATGCTTAGCGGGGGTCTGGACCTGCTACAGGACGCATTTATTGCACCAGTATACAGTTATGAGCATTTTGAACACTACGTTTTTAGTAATATCCTTTACACGCGTAATTTGTATGTTGCCGTACATAATTTATGCAATTACTATTTTGCATTATGATCTACATTTTCCATGTCAAAAGTTGAAAAGTGTTATATAATGATTTTTAGTTGAAGGTGTTGAAGGTGCGATCTTTTACTTATTGGTTTAACAAACTTGTTTAGTTCTGGTTCTCCCTCCCCCCCCCCCCCCCCCCAAACCAAGATTAAAAAAAAAAGAATTGGTAAAGTAATCACTGCCTTGATTACTTTTCATTTCACAAAGTAATCAGTAATCAGGACTACCGGAAATTTGTAGAATTGACCCAAATCGGGCGAACTTGTTTATTATATAGCTTTCTATTTATTTATTTGCTCAGTTTATTTTCCTCTGCCGTGAAAAAAAAAAACAACGCATTTATCATGCATTTACTGCTCTAAAGGCATGGTACTATTTAGGAATACTCACGTGGTGTGTCGTACTCATACACAACCACTTGGGCGGAGGACAAATTGCTTACAAGATATGCCTGGCTGGCATGAAACTCTACACACACACGACTGGTGCCAATCTGAGGGGGGAACAGAAGTATTTATAAATAGGACCCAGATTATCTGAGCTGTAGGCCTACAGTTATCATCACTACATAAGGAATAATATGCAATACCGATTATATTTATTAGACAGCTACAGAATTCAATCTGCAAACCTTCAAACCTGTTGATCGCAAAAAGTCGCCCATTAAAAACCAGTCTCAGACCAGATCAAATCATTATGAAAAAAAAAAAGAAAAAATTCGATTATAGGAATATTCCACCCTCCCTCCTCCCCTGCAAAAAAAAAATCATACACCCACATTGGTAAACCGTCTCATGTTTTTCCCCAGATACACAAATTTTGTGTATCTGGGGAAAAATATGGGAGGGTTTACCGAAATGTTAACGACCTATCTAGGAAATGTCATGTTGCTTTTCTTTAGGACAATTGGTACTTAAATTAAAATAACACCAAATTATGTTGCCCTTGAAAGACAAAACACAATAAAAAAAACAATTGTCTGACTATACGCTAGAGCTGACAGTAAAGTTATGAATGGTGTGAGTAAAAACTAAAATACAGTGTCATACCCAATCAAAGTAGAGCACAATCTTCTCTTGTGGAAACTCCATCAAACTAATAACGTCCAGCTTTGTGACATTGTCACTGTCAGTATCAAAACCTGAGGGGATACCAATCTCTAACAAAGACATGCCAGTGCGGGATTCTGGTCCTGACCATCTGTGAAAATGGGGGATAAATAAAACGTTGCAGCTGTGGTAAGTAAAGTGGAAGGTGAAGTGAGGGATTTCCCTGTAATAGACAGGCTGCTGTCAGCCTCTGTGTTGAAGGGGGGGGGGGGCGGGCTGTTGGAGGTGATTTACAAAATAGAGGCTGGCGGCAGCCTAATCACTTCCTTTATAACAAGCATGCTGATAAAAAAATGTCCACAGTTTCTGATAGAAGATAAACTGCCATTCTTGGTACACATTCACTATTCATCCAAGTAACTAATCAGAAGCTTGTTTGAAAGTACTCACAAAACATCTATGGTTGTATTTTACTTTTTACTGCAATAAAACCTGGCCCTTTTATTACAGTTTCTGCGTTTCTGACATTACATAAGCAGCAAGACTCAGTGAAATTCAGAGAAATCCATCTTGGAAATCTCATACATAAACATAATGTATACCAGCAAAATAAGGCAACAGGTTGGTGGATTACCTACAGCAGTCACTGGCTGCCTTAACCTCTGTAACTTACATGGATAATAAACCGCTGGCCTCTCAAATTGTGTTCCTGTAAGCTTAGAGTTCCCACACATTTTTAAAACAACACACAGGAAAAGTCTTTAGATACACTTAATTAAAGACCACAAACTAATTCGTTGTTTCGGAGGAGAAGCAAAGAGTAAGTATTAATATGCAATGAAGATATGTGTTAAACACATGTAGGACTTGAAAATGGCATGCTTTGCGAAAAGAATGGAATGAGACACTACCTTTATTTTTCCTCAAGACATGCAGTGCAGAACACATTCAATTGCAGTGATCCGTGTATCATATGCATGTACATGTAAAAGTATTTGCACACAGAATCATTCACGACAACTTACATTTTTACCGATAGTAAATTAATCACTATCGTAGCCCCGCCACAGAAATAGCCTCTCTTTGTTTTTTTCTCCTTTCCTTGTGCTAGGATGATTTCAATGCAGTATTATTATTAATAAATCAGCTGTAATGCAGAACTCACCTGGTGCATACTTGCACATGTATGTAGTTGAAATCCCGTTCTAGAACAGTTGCAGTAAGTTCGAAGTTCCCCGTTTGCTCATCATGCATGACATTGTAGAACAGAGCAATCTAACAGATATAAAACTCATGCTAATGTGGCAAGGGATATACAGGTCCTGGTGAAATGGTAATGGGGAGGGTGGTGATACGCGTGACCTACAGTTGAAATCTAAATTGCAAACACCCCGTCGAAAGGCAGAAAATTGTCTCACTGATAGTTAAGGATTAAAGGCAACAACATAAGGTTAAAATATACAGTGGAACCTGCTTAAACCGAAAGTGGATAATAAGAAAATACTTTTTTTTTCCGAAAACGTTTCTGGGTCCCAGCTTAATCCTTCTTTGTGTCTTGTATACATTTACGCCTCCTTATGTGCAAAGAAACTCATAAAGTCATATGAATACCTATCATTTATCAATCAAACGATTCTCTTTCATTTGCTTGGTGGAGAGACAGTAAAAAAAAAAAATCAATTCATAACGGCCCTTGATTTGCAAATAGACCATTCCGACCTTGTTCATTTCATTATGCTGACAATGCTGGCCTACTTAATGAATTAAGGGGGGAGTCCTGAGAGGATACGAGATAGTGCTCCGCGAAGACAAATTAATGAGCAGCGAGCGGCTTGCCACCCATCACCGTCTCGCCATTACACCATTCCACAGGCTGTTGCAAATAATTATTGGTCATACATGTATGGATTGCAGTATTATTCACTAACCGTACTAACTTGTTCTCACAGACCACCATGTACAAAATGTTTGGTCAATTTCTTCCTTCTCTCGCACACTTGTTTCCGAAACCTGCCGGCACTTTCGAAACTTTACTTTTTTACTTTCCTGCTCATCTCCGGGCTGGACAAAATGTCCAAATGAAAGTATCCACCACTGATGCCTGACTTTAGGATGAAGCTGCTGAGAGAAGTGGACAAGAAATCTAGGTCTAAAACTGACATTTGCAAAGAACTTAACATACCCAACTCAACGCTGAGCAGCAGAATAGCCAATCGGGGGAAGTATAAAGCGGCTCACACGGAGTGCGAATTTGGGCCTAATCACCAGCTCTAATACTAATAGTAATAGGGCCATAAGTACCCCCGGTAGGAGTAAAACATTTCTTTTTCAGAATCAGACAGGGTAAACGCAACGATGTTTTTTTTCATTGCTAATGCTAGTGAATTACAATACCACTCACACGAACTGCACAGCGTAGCCTATAGATCTACATGTACTATTACTAGGCTACTAAATACAATACAACAAGAACATAATAATTTAAGAAAAAGCTTCAGTGATGAACTTGATATTGCTAATCTAGTTTTAATCAAGTACGATCGACTGGTAGCCCAATCTCAGGTCCAATACTTCTTGTAAAAGCACAGGATTTTTTATCTAAACTGACATCGGTTGAGGCAACTCAATGCCCCATAGACTGCGGGAATGAAGAAACAAAGCGGCATTGTTTTTAACAACAACAAAATACACTAATACAACCACACAAACAACAAAAACACAGACACATATGCACAACCAAAGAGGGGGGGGGGTGGACTCCGTTATTGGATACAGTACATCAAGGGAGGTAATAAACTGAAAACTGATTTAATTTTTTAAACCGATTACTCTTTATCCAAACTACTTTTAATACGAAAAACAATTGTTGATCCCTTGAATTTGGGTTTTAGCAGATTCCACTGTTTAAACCTTTGGGGTGGTGGTTTACCAACACTTCAGTAATGACTGCAGACAGTTAAACTCACTTGAAAAACTTGAATGTTGGAATGGAAGGAAGAATAAAATACGAATGATTCTCCAGCTACTAAGGTAAGAAAAAAAATAATAACGGTCCTATAGATTGCATGTGAGGCAATCATATCACTCTTCCCACACCTTCCTGTTCCACCTTCCCCCCCCCCCCCACACACACTCGGTACAAGTCACTCTACCTCCACCAGCGCCACTCCCGTCCCCCGAGCCGTGATCTGGACCTGAGAGGGCACTGTCTTGTTCTGGGGAGATAATATCACATATGATATGAAATACTTTATCAGTTTCAATGTAATCATCACCACAATATCCCTGACAGTCATTTATAAAATCCTTTTTTTCTTGGACACCAACCCCAAATAAATCCCAATCATCTGCTGCCCCATGATCATCATCGCTTACACTTTGTCATCTAATTTCACAGGTGCAAGACCACCAAATGGGGAATGAAACGTTTTTCAATCATATTTTAAACAGTGAATAAAATATATATCATATTGAAAGATATTACATCCAGGATTGTTGAAGACACTAACCATGGTCATCATCTTTGTCATCATTATCTCCCCCCAATCCATGAAAACATTTACTTTCCTAAGGTTGATGTTATGTAACTTGTAAGTCATTAAATCATACCGTCTGACATCATCATAATTGTAACAGAGTAGTTCAGCTCCACCGCAAGAGGGAACTGTTATTTTTAGGTGACATACAGTTTGCTTCACTAAAAACTAACACTTTTTCAGGACAGACATCCTACAAGTACAAGTACAGATTTGGCTGGTTCAAGCCAAATTGAAGATAGTTCAAATGTGGGGAAAAAAAAATTGTTCTGCTTCAATTTGAGGACCATTATGTGCCAAAGATTTGAAACATTACACGAAACACCTCAGTGCTGATCGTGAAACCACCATGACCGATACCATAGCTCACTTAGAATTGTACGACTTAACCAGGGCCGAATTTAGATGAAGAGGGGCCCTGGGCTATTCTAACTGTGAGACTAGTCCCAACCCTGCACCTTCACGTCTAGAGGTGGACGGAATTGTTGTCAATATAATTTGAGTAACGCCATTGATGATGTTTAAAATAATAGTTGAAAATTCCTCATTTCGCGATTCCTTCACGAAAAGACATAAACTATTGTTTTTCAATACTGTAGTGACTTAATAATTAATGTTAAAATAATGGTTTGGCCACAACTTTTCCCATGACTCAACTCTGTAAATAATTTGTGGAATGAGCAGGGTTTTCAGAAAAACAGAAATTTAAATTTACTGTTATATTAAAAACCCAAAACACAAAACATGATCTTGAAAATTGTAGTGCATGAGAAGTATTAATCAGATGACAATGACTGTGTCTTTGTAACACTTAGATCCTATTGCATGTTGTCATTAAACAGCTAGTATAAATTATTAAAATACATATGAAGAAATAAAGAAACGAAAACCATTAAATACAACGAGTCTAAAAAAAAACTTTTTCTAGCCTTCCCGATAGCAAAATCATCCACAAGTTATCAAAATTTTAATTTGTCACTCATTATGCACAGAATAATGTTCAGTATACACAATCTCTCTTGACAGATTGTGGCTCGCAATCATTTTTAATTCTTTTGAGTCTTGAAAAAGACCTCTCCCCCGAGCAGTTAGTAACCATTAAACTAAGAAACAGCCACATGGTTGCTTTCACATTAAGGACGGCCATCTGAATGTTTTCATCGTATATAATTTAATAAAGGTCTATATGAGACTGAAAGTGCTCTTCCGTAGCCCGATGGCTTTGTCTCATGTACGATGAAAGTGCAGAAGTTCATCAGTAAGTGTCAAATCAACACATCACGGGTATTCTTCATCAACAGTTCAGCACCTTGATGAATTTCTTGCTTGGATAAGGTCAGATTAGTAAGAAAGGAAAATACTTTTTGTGTGCAAGATCACTGTACACAGTAGCTCTTCTTTCTAAACTAGATTTCAAGTGATACAGTCTAGAAATAAACGAAGTTTGTCCTAAAGTTATCTCTTGAAGAGAGTTTATGTAAATCATCAGGTGCACTTCCCTCACTTTCTTTCATGTTCTTACACTTTGTCTTCTTGTAGCAGTTCTGTAGTTCACATTTTGGCAGGCAAGGTAGCCATAGGTTATTGCTCAATCTCATTAAAGTTTTCTCCAATGTTCCTGTAAGTGTAACAGTTGATGTAAATTTCAACACGTTATGGTAGGGAGAGTCAGGTGATCTGAACTGCTACCCTTTAAAATGCATGAAGGCCACCTAATCGCACTTAGACACGTCACAGAATTGTGTCACTCCAAGGCCAACCTAGCGTAATTACTCCGACATGTACGATATCGTGCATTCTCGATAGACCTACAATAAACAATTACGTCACACAGTGAGACATCACAGAGAAGTAAAACTAGCACACGAGGGGTCGCCGAGGGCTGCGGACAACATTGTTAGCCCGTAGGACTAGGACGCTACAGTTCCTTACAAAATTCTGAAGTGAACTGTACAGACTTGCACAAGTACTCAATAATAAATTTGAAATCTGAATGACTTTATTCACCTTGTGAAAATGACCTAACACACGAATTAAAAATGTAACATCATAATTTATGTATGAAAAGGCTATAGCCTGCACTTCACAAAACAGTATGCAGACTGATACGAGGCGGCGAGGCCCCTCTAGATTTTGAGGCCCTAGCTTTCAGCCTACCTAGTTTAATGGTAAATCCGGCATGAAGAATGTGACCTGATTTGGTCATGAAATCTGGTATATTTTTGGTTAAGTTCTGAGCTACTGATCAGGCTTTACCGCCCCCTCCCCCTTTTCCTCCTCCATTTGTGACAGTTACATATGTCTGAATTGCAGGCCTGAACAAAATCACACACAGTGTAATGTTAAAGAATTGGCAAAGAGTCCAAGGCATCATCAGGCTTTCCCTATCTCTACTGGTTTCCCTATCTCTATTGGTTGATATTACAGATTGAGCACCAAAATGCCTCTCTGTCAGCGTTCACTTCCATTTTCGTGCACTGGATGTACAAAGTACTCTTTTTGTACAATATACGTGTTCATGATAATTTTTTTGTTAACAAGGTAGATATGACACGTTAATTAACTAAAATATCTCGCGTGAGTTTGTCGAGTTTTGCTGGGCTTATCACCTTCCAAAAATTATATTAAAACCACCACTAAACCTCTGGACAAAGTAACCAGTTAGAATTTTAGTAGGAAGTTCCTACTTTGTATTAATACCGATTTCATTGCACTTCGATGCACGTGTCTTAGTGAAATCGTCAATAATAGGGTATTGATGAGCTAGACACATTTCATTGTTGATAAATCCAGTCATGGACAAGATTCTTAAATTATAGTCAAATAGAACTGCAGGTTATCTTCTGCAGTTTATCATGACATCTGGTTGAATTCTGTGCGTACTGTATTAACTGGGCTAGGAATTTTTTAATGGTGGGGCCTTGACAAAATATTCTAGTTTATGCCGGATGCCAGAGCTTCCAAACCACTGACGCCCTGGTAGTCTGCACTGACCAGGATACTATGAACCACTGAAGCCCATTAAAAAAAAAAAAATCTGTAAACTGCCTAATTCATGAGAAGAAGTGTCAAATAGTGGATTTATGACTATTTTTAAGTGGCATAGTCTTGTGCCAGTGAATGTGGAAAAACAAAAACAAAAGACGATCCAAGTCCTGGTTGTTTTGCATGAAACATCTCTGCCATGAAAAAACTAGCACGCGTTTTAACACGCCTACCGCCACTCACACAGCTCAGATTAGTGTGGAATCGTGAAGGTGCCTTCCTTTTGGCCTGCGGAAGCTTTTACATTAGATTTGGAAGTATTTATTTTTTAGTTTGTTTGTGCCACTGATTTCGACTCTGATAATTTTTTTTTTCACGAACGCATGCGCCCACGATGTCGTCATCACTTCCTGGTTGTGCCAGACTATCCACATTGCATGCCATGGAGAGCACAACACGCGGAGAGTACAGTAGGCCTACTTTCTTTCATTTGTTATAAACATAATAGATCACTCGCCTCTCAGGTGGTTGGTACAAACAGCATAAAGGGGGCAGGATGGACATTAATTTAAGAAATTAATAAAAATGCATCTGCCTCGCTGAATTTTGTCGGTGGTCCTAAGCAACTCCCATCTATACTGACTTAACCTTTTGTGCTGATTCCTTTCTTTTCTGTCTGACTGAGGTGATACATTTATTTGTCTTCTGCTGTTGGTAGAACGGGACAATTACTAGTATTTGCAAAGAAAAAAAAAAGGATCGATGACAGAACAGGGGCGGCCAAACTTGCTTAATGTTAACCTTTTGAACACTGGTCCCCCTGTCCTTATGAACCCCAGTCCCTGGTCCCCCAGCCCAAAATTGCCATTTTCAAAGATAATAATATAATGATGGAAACACACAACAAACACAACATTGATGGATAGGGAGCAAATGTGAGTATTATAGAATGTTTTTCTTATCTTTTATCTCCAGTATTGGGTCTTGGTTTGCCAGTCGGTCCAGCACGTTGAGCCCCTTTTGATACATAAAAAAACTTTGCATTCTGTGCATTCGTCACGAAAATTTCACACAAAAAAACTCTCCAAACTACGCGCCGGGTTCTAGTTTCTCTTTGTTTGCAACTGGGAATAAAAAATGGCGGCCAAACGCAACTTTTGATGACGTAGGTGCACAAATATGCGGTGTCATCCTTCTAACCGCTGTACCGCTCAATAGTGTATATCATATATTGCCGTAGAATTTGACCGGTGTACAGGACAATAGTGTTCAAAGGGTTAAGAGCCACAGACGATAAGCTTCAGACGTTCGAGAGTCCCAAGATGTAAACAAAATGTACACGCACGTTTTTATTAAAAATACACATTTTGTAACAAGCAATTTTTTTAAGAAATACATGGAAACAACAAAATTTACTCATGTGTACAGTAGTGTTTTTTACACAGTTAATTTGTATTAATTTCAGGAATCACAAAGTACACATTTTTACCAAATGTTTTCAAAATCTTGACTGGTGTTTGTTTTAACTTTACAGAACCATACTGAATGTATTAAATGCAGTACCGGGTAATGAACTACGGGAGCACATAAGAAAGACATGTGAATTTGCGTTTCAGTAACAAAATTAAACTGCCAAAAATAAAACTAAAAGGGTAAAAAAAAAAGCATACATGCATTTCCACGACCCGGATAGTAAAGGTCAAAGAGCCGCATGTGGCTCGCGAGTCGTGGTTTGGCCACCCCTAACATATAAACAGAGAATAGAAAAGATAGCATAATTAGAGGGTTTGTGTTTCGACATTTATCACCTCTCTGGTTTGCTAAACCATAGTGTTGGACTGGTCAACATTGAAATTGTAGGTGGGACTGGGAGAAGTGTCCAGCTTGATCTCGATTTGCATCTGGACCTTATGTTGGGTCAGTTTGGCAAATTCTGTCAGGGCATGTAGAGCTACAACTGTGTCCTGAAATAAGGAAAATAAAATTGGCTTAACTAATCTATGATATTTATAACACAAATGCTGACATAAAAAACACCACATGAATTTACGGGCTTGATATATTATACAATGGTTCTCAGTCATATTCCAGCCACAAACTCCACACCCAAAATATCCATGATTATTCTCCAACGCGCTATCCACAAGCGCTCACGACAAACTGAGTTCATGTTTTTTATCTCTTTGAAGATCCTGATTAATTTTGCGTCTCCACAGATACGCTGTTTCATTTCTAGGAAGAGAAATCTACTGAAAAGAGGAAGTGTTGAGATACTGACTTCTTTGAGAAAAAATTGCGAATTCAAGATTGGATGACAAGAGAAGAGATATCTATCTATCTATCTATCTATCTATCTATCTATCTATCTATCTTGTCACAAATCCCAGACTGGAAGATGTAATAAGTTATGACAGGACAACAATCACGAAAGAACAAGTTTAACACTTAACAGAACAACCCATCAGACTCACACATTTATTTAAACATAATTATACAGATAATAGCGCAATTACATACATTATATTATTGAAATTAACTGCCGTACAACGGCCTTATTCTCACATGCACTCTTCCTCGGATCCACAACCCGGTAGTTACTTCCTAAAAGCACTTCGGCCTCAGCCTCTCCCCTCAGGGTCTTAATAGCACATTAATAATTCACTGGCACCGCAGTCTCTCAACATCACCTTCCTATTGTCATACACCTTAGCATTCCACTAGCACCTCCGCAGGGCAATAACACATTATCATTTCAATAGCCCATCAACATGGCAATAGTACATTATCAGTTCACTAGCCCATCAACATGGCAATAGTACTGTCACAAATCCCAGACTGGGAGATGTAATAAGTTATGACAGGACAACAATCACGAACAAACAAGTTAACACTTAACAGAACAATCCATCAGACTCACACATTTATTAAACATAATTATACAGATAATAGCGCAATTACATACATTATATTATTGAAATCAACTGCCGTACAACGGCCTTATTCTCACACACACTCTCCCTCGGATCCACAATCCGGTAGTTACTCCTAAAGGCACTTCGGCCTCAGCCTCTCCCCTCAGGGTCTTAACAACACATTAGTAATTCACTGGCACCGCAGTCTCTCAATATCACCCTCCTATTGTCATACACCTTAGCACTCCCCTAGCACCTCAGCAGGGCAATAACACATTATCATTTCAATAGACATTATCATTTCAATAGTCATTATCATTTCAATAGTACATTCTCCCCCTCAACATGGCAATAGTGCATTATCACATTCACGCTCATATCTACGTCCCTGTCCGTGGCCTGACTGCCACGACTTTATGTGCCTCTACTGTCCTGCACTGACAGCCTCCCTTCTGGCCTATGTGTGGCCTCCGGCCCTATGCTGGCCTATCCCCTGTGCTCATCGAGGTGGCTCTGCGGCCCGTCCTCGACACCAGTCATTACTGGAAAGACTCTCTCACTAGTCTTCTCGACTGCTTCCCTTATGTCCGCCCGATGGGCTCTTATTCACAGGTCCGCTCCGTAGGACCTTCTAACTTGCAGTGATAGTAATACAGCGCTTTCGCCTCATTCAGACCCCCCCACTACTCACAACAGCACGCTTAACTTGCTGTCTACTGTGAGCCCTTCTTACTCTACACCCGCTCTGTAGCAATCCCCTTAATTGCACTCACTCCACTCGTGACATCATCCCCCACCCCAAAAAAATTAATGCAATTAATTTCAAATCGCATAAAGATGACTGTCAACGAGTGAGCGTGAGCAATACCTACACTAGAAAAATGACCTAGCAGTTCCCCCAGTATATAAAATACCGAAATCAGGGGAAAATATGGGGATCCGTATGGCCTGCAATATGCATATATGTGTCACATCATGAATAGCTAACTAATCACAATACTTAATACAGAATCAAAAAACCACTCAACCTATCAACCATTCTTCATATCATATTTATAATGTCAATATTTTAAAGTCGACTCATTCACACAGATCCTGTCAATATTCCTGTCCTCTGATGTATAAGCTCCTGAAATCTTCCCCTAGGCTCGACTAAGGTAGTCGGCGATATGATTGCTGGTTCCTGGAATTGGTTGAATAACGAAGGTGTACGGCTGCAAAGCCAATGCCCATCTAGACAAGCGTGGACTGGACGAACGATTCTTCGACAAGAATGTCAGTGGTTTGTGATCTGTCTGGATACAAAATTCTCGTCCCATGAGATAACGTCCTAGTTTCTGGACGGACCAGACAATGGCAAGACACTCACGCTCTATCACAGAATACTTTCTTTCTCTCTGCAATAACTTCCTACTGACATAACATACAGGATGGAGACATTCGTTCTTCTCCTGTAGAAGACAAGCGCCGACACCAGAGTGCGACGCATCCGTTCTGAGGATAAAATTAGATCGAAAATCGGGTAATATCAGAATGGGTGACGATGATAATGCTGTCACCAAATTATCAAATGCTGTCTGACATTCAGACGTCCACTGGACCTTATCGGGTTGTCCCTTCTTAGTAAGGTCAGTAAGAGAAGATGACAAGGAGGAAAAATTTGGAATGAACTTTCTGTAATAATTTAAAATTCCCACTAAGCTTCTGACTTGTTTCTTTGTTTTAGGGATTTGCAACCCTACTAACTTGTCAATTTTTGTTTCTTCAGGTCTCTGAACACCTCTACCCACAATATGTCCTAAGAATACTATCTCTGGACATGCCAAATCCATCTTTGCGGGTTTAGCAGTTAACCCAAAATGACGTAATCGTTGAAAAATTCTGTTAGTGTCTGAATATGATCAGACCATGTCGACGTATGGCATGCTATATCATCAAAGAATGACACGACATTAGGTATGTCCTTCAACACTAATCTCATTAATCGTGCAAACGTCGCTGGTGCGTTTACCAACCCAAATGGCATGACCTTAAATTGGAATAATCCAATGGGCGTTTGGAACGCCGTGTATTGTTTAGACTCCTCAGTAAGCGGGATTTCCCAATACCCTTTCGTCAAATCTATCTTGGAAAACCACGTGGACCCGGCCAATGAAGCTATTAATTCCTCCTGAAACGGAATAGGCTCCCTATCGCCTACCGTAATAGTGTTCAATCTTCGAAAATCAATACAGAACCGCACCGATCCATCAAGTTTTTTTCACGAGGACGATGGGTGATGAATACGGCGATGTTGATGGTTCTATCACATCTAACTTCAACATTGACTCAACTTCCTTTATGACTCTATCTCTCGAAGAAAAAGGCAACGGATACGGTCTAAGAAATACTGGCTTATCCGAAGTCAACTTTATTTGGTGCTCGATCACTGTAGTGCGACCCGGCAAATCCGTAACAACATCCGGAAATGACGCTAACAGGGTCTCAAGTTCCCTACTCCTTGAACTCGTAAGGTCAGGGTTAATTTTTACGTCCCTGTAACCTTGTGTCGGAGTTAACTCCGGCAATTGAATTTGTAACTCTTCCTGCGCCTCGGTGTCGCTTACGTCACAGTCCAACTGGTCTACGACCCCCGTACAAGCAATAGAGAAGACAGTCTCCTCTGGTCTTGTCTGTGCACACAGATACTGTGGTCTCTCATAAAATCTCTGTAGCATATTAACATGGAAAACCTTACTCGCTCCATCAATGTGGATAGCGTAATCTACCTTTGAAACAACTCGCTCAATAACATAGGGGCCTTTCCATGTAATCAATAACTTATTATGGTCCGTAGGTAACAACAATAGGACCTTGTCTCCTGGCTTAAAAATTCTCAGTTTGGAACCTCTATCTTTATAGTCTTTTGCTCTTTTCGAAGCGATACCAGAAGCTTCTTCTGCTATAGTGCGCGCTGAAGATAGTCTTTCTCTTAAATCAACAAGGTACTGAAACACCGAAATCTGCTCATCGTCTCCCGATGATGGCGACGTCATCATGTCCCGAAGAACATCAGTTGGGCCCCTAGGACTACGACCGTACATCATTTCGAACGGCGAGAATCCCGTTGACTCCTGCCGTACCTCTCTGTACGCGAATAACACTGCAGGGATATATCTATCCCAATCTTTAGGGCGATCAGCAGCTACCTTACGCAGCATCGACTTTAACGTCGAGTTCAATCTCTCGCACATGCCATTAGCCTGCGGATGATAAGGGGTGGTAGTGATGGGTTGTATGCTGAATAAGCGGAACAATTCCTTCATCATCTGCGACGTTAATTGCGCGCCCCTATCAGAGAGAATTTGCTCTGGTATTCCTACCCTAGCGAAAATTGCAAACAACGCTTCCGCGACTGCCTCAGACGTTATGGTCCGCAGAGGAACCGCCTCTGGCCATCTCGTAGCATTACATATGACCGTTAAGAAAAATCGATTCCCCCTATCGGTCGCTGGGTGAATGGGGCCAACAAGGTCTATCGAGACCTTTTTAAACGGTTCCGAGACCGTGGGGATCTTCTGAAGAGGAGCCTGGGGTGTACGACCCTTATGCGTCGTCTTTTGGCACGCACTGCACGTCTTACAATAGACTTGCACATCTCTGTGGATCGATGGCCAGTAAAAATTTTTAAGAACCCTTTCTTTGGTTCTAGCTATCCCCATATGACCCGCTAATGGGACATCATGTGCCAAATGCAATACTGTTGCGATCAGCAACGCTGGCACAACGACCTGCTTTAAAATGGAGGACACCGTTACATACTTACGGAACAGAATGCCCGCCTGAACAAAAAAAGAAGATGACCCGTTCTTATATCTCCTCGTTTTCTCGGTTCGCGCTTCCCCAAAACATGGGTTTAATGATGGGTCCTCCCTTTGTAATCTTGCCAAGCGCTCTGGCGTGATATCTAGGTTGACCGCTGGCGTAGCCAAAGGTCTAATCTTATCTTTATCAGCTACCCGTCGACGTGTTTCGACCGCGGCGCAAAAGTCAATACTTTTTGATTGCGACCATGCTTGCACGTTCTCGTCGGAAGGGGAAACTACCCGTGATACATTCCCAATGATGAGCTGGGCGCCTGGAAAACAACCAACGACTGCTTCGACTTCCCCGCTAAGGAAAGGTGTATCTATCATTATTTTTGCCATGGGTAATTTCTCAATGGCCCCCGAAAATTGGATGCACGGGACAGTCTCACCTGTAAGCTGTGAATCCCGAATGCAGTCTCTATGCACTCCCACAACAGTAGATCCTGTATCTCGTAAAACCGAGACCGGTTCGTCCCCAACAAACCCCGGATAAACCCTAAGACCACCTCCTGTATGACATGAATTTATAACGGGGATCTTTCTCCCACAAGGTAAAACACCGGAAGATAATAACTTCTCACAACTGGGACACTTAGAATACTGTCCGCCTCCGCCGTCCGATGTAACGCACGCAGCCGCATGATGAAATTTATTTGGGGAACATGGACTGGAGCTACTGTCCGCGTTCGCCGCTATCCTACCTGCAGGGCAATTCACACTGATGTGATCTGCTCTACCGCAGTTCCAACACTTCGCGGCCCTACACTCGCGTGAAAAGTGACCCACGCGTCCGCAAGTCCAACACTCCGCTCCCTGTGCTGCACTAGGCCTGGGTCCCCGTGACCCATCGCGACCGGAACTAGAGTCCCTATGCCGTCGGTCATCGGCAAAGGTCACAACTCGCCCCCGGCCATTACCGCGACCTAGCCCTCCTGCTCGGTCAAACTTACCGGATCCATATGCCGGTGATTGGTGATAGCCCCTACGCTGCCTCTGGGCTTGCCCGCTATAGGCACCACGCTGACGCGACCTGTCCCTAAGTCCTGCCGGCGACCCCTCGACAACGGCGACGTACCCAGCATCTTGGACGTACGCCCTGGCGACTGGTTTGGACGGATGTGCCGTACGGTATGCTTCCGCCAACTTAGACGCCTCCTGCACCGTCGCGGGTTCGTTCTCTTTCAGGAAAGCCACCAGATCCTTATGGCACGACGCGTACAGCTGGTCACGGATCATTAGGTCTTTCAGTTTAGCAAAATCCGTGCCCACATGCGCCAAGTCTACCCAGTTCGCGAAATACTCCGTTAGTCTCGCGACGAAGGCAGCAAAGTCCTCCCTGGTATCCGCACGTGCTCGCCTAAACTGCTCCCGGAAATATTCCTCGGTACGCGCAAATCGGCGAAGCAGCAAAGCCTTCAGCTTATCGTAATCTTGCACGTCTTCGCGCTGTAGCTCTTTAAAGTAGGTTAACGCTCGCCCCTGCAATAGCGATGCCAGGTACGTGGCCCATAATTCCTTATTTTCCCCCCATTGCAATTGTGCGTTCAGTTCGAACCTGTAAAGGAAGGCGTCTATGTCGTCCTTCCGGTCGTCGAACGTAGGGAGCTTAATCCTAACGCCACCTTTATTGTGTACCTGCCGCTCAACCGTTTCCGTTGGCGTATTCCTCTTGAGTTCTAACTCCGCAATCTTTACTTGCGCCTCTATCTCCTTTAACTTTATCTCCTGCTCCCGTTCTTGAGCTTCTATCTCCTTTAACTTAAACTCCCTCTCCTGTTGCAACTCCTTTAACTTAAACTCTCTTTCCTCTTCCTTATCCTTAGCCTCTCTCTCCTGTTCCTGAGCCTTAGCCTCTTTTTCTCGCTCTCTATCCTTAGCACGCTCATCGCGCAAATCCGCCTGCTGTTCTTTAATCCAGCCGCGTAGCTCCTCTCCCTCAAGGCCAAGTTCCTTACCCAACTTCATTAATTGTTGGAGTTCCGCCATTTCACAGATTTATGGTTATGGTATCTATTATGCGAACGACCAACCTGTCGGTATGATCACTAACGATACGACCAGAGACCTGAGATCACACCAGATATAACAATACCCAGTTGTCTCAATTACAATTCAGAAATTTACCTTTACAGCACAACTAATTCTATATCTATAAAATGTATAGCACTATTAATTATAAAAGAAAATAGAAACGACAAGAATGAAGAAATTCAGTAGAAGGACCACAAGTACGTCAAGGACAACGAACCAGACTAGGACAAAGCTTCTACAAAAGAAAATATAATGGAAAAAAATGCAACCTAACTACGCCGATTACACTACAAGGTACGAACAAGAACAGAGTCTGAAAAAAAAGAACGTATCTATAGATAGGGAAGGGAGGGACAAGAGAAACGTCTTCCTAAAACACGAGGAAGATAGAACGCTACAATCTAAACAAAAATACAGGTCCCTACAGAACTGTTCACTGTGATGAACGAAGTTCCAAATTTAGCCCACCTCCCGAAGAGGATAAACTACGCTCACCACAGCAAACCCGCGCCACCGCCCGTATAACCTATAACGACAACAAAAACAGCAAAAACAGGGAAAAAGACAGAAGAAAAGACAGCCCTCAATCCAGGGTACAAAATTTTTGACTTTTACTTAACTTTTCTGACTATAACCTCTCCCCTTGTCTCGGAGCTCTGGCTGCTTGACCTCTACAGGCTGGCACACACACTCTGCAGAAATTTAAGTACACATTAATACATATTCATCAAAATACATGCATCAATACATATTCATAAATATACATAAATCATATCATGAAAATTCCATTCATCCCACGAACAAAGACAACAGCATGAATTCCTAGCACAACAGAAAAACAACTAGATATAATGAATACACAATGTCAAAATGACCACAGGTAAACAGGACGAGCCCCCAGTGTCACAAATCCCAGACTGGGAGATGTAATAAGTTATGACAGGACAACAATCACGAACAAACAAGTTAACACTTAACAGAACAATCCATCAGACTCACACATTTATTAAACATAATTATACAGATAATAGCGCAATTACATACATTATATTATTGAAATCAACTGCCGTACAACGGCCTTATTCTCACACACACTCTCCCTCGGATCCACAATCCGGTAGTTACTCCTAAAGGCACTTCGGCCTCAGCCTCTCCCCTCAGGGTCTTAACAACACATTAGTAATTCACTGGCACCGCAGTCTCTCAATATCACCCTCCTATTGTCATACACCTTAGCACTCCCCTAGCACCTCAGCAGGGCAATAACACATTATCATTTCAATAGACATTATCATTTCAATAGTCATTATCATTTCAATAGTACATTCTCCCCCTCAACATGGCAATAGTGCATTATCACATTCACGCTCATATCTACGTCCCTGTCCGTGGCCTGACTGCCACGACTTTATGTGCCTCTACTGTCCTGCACTGACAGCCTCCCTTCTGGCCTATGTGTGGCCTCCGGCCCTATGCTGGCCTATCCCCTGTGCTCATCGAGGTGGCTCTGCGGCCCGTCCTCGACACCAGTCATTACTGGAAAGACTCTCACTAGTCTTCTCGACTGCTTCCCTTATGTCCGCCCGATGGGCTCTTATTCACAGGTCCGCTCCGTAGGACCTTCTAACTTGCAGTGATAGTAATACAGCGCTTTCGCCTCATTCAGACCCCCCCCCACTACTCACAACAGCACGCTTAACTTGCTGTCTACTGTGAGCCCTTCTTACTCTACACCCGCTCTGTAGCAATCCCCTTAATTGCACTCACTCCACTCGTGACAAGTACATTATCACATTCACGCTCATATCTACGTCCCTGTCCGTGGCCTGACTGCCACGACTTTATGTGCCTCTACTGTCCTGCACCGACAGCCTCACTTCTGGCCTATGTGTGGCCTCCGGCCCTATGCTGGCCTATCCCCCGTGCTCACTGAGGCGGCTCTTTAGCCCGTCCCCGACACCAGTCATCACTGGAAAGACTCTCTCACTAGTCTTCTGACTGCTCCCCTTATGTTCGCCCGCTGGGCTCTTACTAGCGTCCGTTCAGTAGGACCTTCTAACTTGCAGTGATAGTAATACAGCGCTTTCGCCTCATTCAGACCCCCCACTACTCATAACAGGCACGCCTCTCCCTTACTTGTCTACGTGCGTTAATTTTACTCTCCTCCTTTCCCCCCCGTAATTATTAACTATCGCTCACTCCACTCGTGACATATCTATCTATCTATCTATCTATCTATCTATCTATCTACCATATAAATCGTACCTACCGTATCTATCCATCTATCGTATCTATGTATCTACCGTATCTATTGTATTTATCTATCAATTGTACCTATATATCTATCTATGTATCTATCTATCTGTCTATTTATGGTATAAATCGAATCAATCTATCGTTCGTATCTATCTATCGCATCTATCGTATCTATCTATCGTATCTATCTATCGTATCTATCGTATCTATCTATCGTATCTATCGTATCTATCTATCGTATCTATCTATCGTATCTATCGTATCTATCTATCGTATCTATCGTATCTATCTATCGTATCTATCTATCGTATCTATCGTATCTATCTATCTTATCTATCGTATCTATCTATCTTATCTATCGTATCTATCTATCTTATCTATCGTATCTATCTATCTTATCTATCGTATCTATCTATCTTATCTATCTATCTTATCTATCTATCTTATCTATCTATCTTATCTATCTATCGTATCTATCTATCCTATCTATCTATCCTATCTATCCTATCTATCCTATCTCTCTCTCTCTCTCTCTCTCTCTCTCTCTCTCTCTCTCTCTCTCTCTCTATCTATCTATCTATCTATCTATCTATATATCTGTCTATTATTTAATTATCTATCTTAAGAAGTAAAGAAATGTAAAGTAAAATATAAAGAAAAACAATATCATCAAGAAAGACAGACAGCAAAATACAACAAAATACCCAGAAGGCCGCCAAGCATTATTCTTTGACGTATTGCTGCTCACTACAAGGCCTGCACATATACCCCGGCCTTTGGGAAGTGAATCAGAATTCGTGCGAGATATAGTAGTAGTATGTGACTTTCATTGTTCGTAATTGAAGAAAATACAAAGATAGACAAATGAATGATAAAATTAATGAATTGCCCCCCCCCCCCCCCAAAAATGTCCATAAAGAAAGTCAGAAATGAAAACTGGAAGAGAAAGGTTCGCGGATAAGGAATGTAAGAAGGCATTGATGAGAGGGAAAGGGCGGAAAGAAAAAACAGTGACCGAGTGTGTAAGCGAGTATGTGAATGAATGTGTGAATTAGAAGGCTAGAAAGAAAGAATGAACGAAAGACAGTAAAGTCAAATAGTGTGTAATGTGCACCAGCTTGCTTCAATGTCATATCTCAGGGTCACACGGATCTGAGCAAATAACCTTTTTGAGCACACTGGATAGAATTTGTGTGATTCGGAAAGCGAGAAAGAGAGATGCAGACAGAGAGAAAGAGCAAGAGATAAGAGAGAGAGAGAGAGAGAGAGAGAGAGAGAGAGAGACGGAGGGAGAGATTAGGTATGTATAGGTAAACCTGCATCGACATTATGTTTATTTTGAAACAATGTTCCTGCAGTTTTGGAGGACGGATAACGGATAACCAAGATGCCAAGAAAAATGTTTACAATCTGATAGCTTACTCAATTTCCAGCATAAGATATCATGTTTGATGGCAGAATACATGTAATTCTATTTGTGGATCATAGATTTGATTTCATAATACGCTTATCTATAATTAAATATTCTAATATTCTGACCGATGACCAATAAAAAATTATGATTTAAACTGTCGCTGCCTGAAACAAATCGTGTACATTGTTGTAGGATTACAACCATACCTGTGTGGAATAAAATCCACCATAAGGATTCCTGTTTTGAATAATCCATTCCATGACGCTGAGCCCAGCTTGAATTTCATGACGCACAGCATAGGTCAATAGAACATAACCTGTGATTTCTACATCAAAGGCCAAACTGGGTCTACACTGTGAATTTGATGATTGTCCTGTAATCGGGCATGATTCCCAGAACTTGAGCCCATCTGAAATCCGGTTATCAATAGAAATGATAAATAAATTCTGAGCCTGCTTCTATTAACGTTTTCATTCAAGTGTTCCAAGTGTTTCGATTGCTGCTGCTCTTCTTATTTTATATTTTTCACAGGGCAAATTTGTTGTTCTTTTTGTCAGTTTTCCCCACTGTTCTTTTCTTATTCTATTTTACGGTCTTGGTGTTAGCAGGTTTTACTGTGTTCTAGGGATATTATTGTAATTGTATCTATGGAAAAATCCAAACTCGAAGTATATATTGCAAAAACAGAGTGAGAAACAAATAAACATACAAACAGTCTTTGAAATGCTCATTGCCGGGAAAATGAACCTGAAACATCTCTATCTTGAGCAAACAATTTATCACACGAGGTGTTGTTCAGAGAAATGAAAAGGTTACTAAATCCTAGTAAACACAGGATTATGACAAACTATCACTATCGCCCTAATCCTTCAAGATCAAAATATGACACTGAATATCTTGAAATGCCGATTTCCTATCTAGCTAAGTGAGTCAAATCAAATTTATTTGGGGTGTTAAATTCCCTGATTTTTAAAATCAGGTACTCACAGTTTCATTGTTTCATCATTATAAATAATTCTTTTATGTCTGTACTCTCTGTTCCGCCTGTTGTTACCTCTGAAAGTGGCTCTCTGTTCTATCTGGGCTAATACAGCATCTGCCTCAGAACTCTGGGCAAGGTTCAGAACGTATGCAGACATGGCCAGGTAGTAGATGTCTGATGACCTGGAGGCTGTATGCTCTACATATGTCTGAGCCTTCCTGATGGCTCCAGCAAAATTTGTAGGTCGGCGCTGGGGATGATAGAGTGATCTCGTGAAGGACTGTTTTAAGGATATCATTAATGTCAGTTTAGTGAGGATAAAACAGCACGGAACAAAGAATAGGAAAAATAATGGATTATAACATCCAAACAGCTAAAATTGTCTCATCAAATAGCATAGATTGATCCCCATTATCTTGCATAGATAGAAATAACTAAGCCTATAAGAGCATCAACAACCATTGGGTAAAAGAAAGCAGCCAGTAAAATAATATGAAAGCAAAACTATGACACAGGCAGAAAGTACATCTTCAAAAAAGGTCCACTTTAGTAATGATGAAAAGTGGTAAAAAGTAATATTAAAAAAAGATGTATTACGCAATGGCATAAGGAGAAACTAATTACACACACACACACACACACACACACACACACACACACACACAATTAAATTACCATACATTCTTAATGGAAATTGTTTTCTTTCTTCCCCATATTTCAGTTCCGCACCAAGCCCTCCTGTGATCCCAAAACGTCTCTCATTTTCATTTTGTTGTTGACGTTGTTGCTTTTTAAATTTTGATCACCCGTTTTTGTGTGAAATGAGATTTAGATGAATCCAAGGACAGTGTGGACCACAGCTTTGTAAATAACTGGACCAAGACAAAGAACAGTTTTTCCAAATAAATGCACTTTTATGGATGAATTCCATTATCAGCAAAAATACATGAATTATTGAACTGTTTCATCCAAACCTACCAGAATTTAAAGATTACCGCAAACCGAATTATTTTCACAAAATTCGTATTTTAATCACTTCTTAAGGTCACATGCTGCATTTCTCATTGGGTCAAAGAAATAACTTGCAAAATGAACTAATAATTATCAAATGAAAATGTCTGTACTTCTGAGATTTTGAAATACTTTGCAAATTCCACTATTATGCCGAAGACGTTGAGCTTTTCTACAAAATGGACTCCGCAAATACTTCGAACTTCAAATTGAAAAGGAATCGAGAAAAAAAAAAAAGGCAGTGGTACAGCGAGGAATGGGCGACAATGAGAAATACAAAAACAAAAAACTAAATGAATATGAAAATAAATACTTGGATATGAAAGTTATACAGCAATAAGAATGGGAGAATAACGAATGACGGACTGGGGCAGTAGGGCAGGAGTACACGAGGAATTATCGTGAGGAACTGGCACTAGCAACAGTTAAAAACTTGTCGTCCAAAAACTCATAACTTCTTCCATTGTAATTTTTTTGTTAATTTTTTTTTTTTACCACAATGGTTGTGACTTTTATTCTAAAGGAAGCATACAAAAACTGTCTCCCATGAAGCAATAGGAGAGCATATTAAATCATTTGATGAGCCACTTTCAAGATAATGTGCATTGTTCAGTATATAAAAGAAACAGTCGACTGCCAATGACCAACTAAATTCGCTATATTGTTCGCAATACTAGAAATGAAGACTGGTATAAACATCTTTTCCGGCCACTGGGCGTTTTCACACAACACTCCCGTTTTTATGTTTTTTTTTAGCAAATTCTGCATTATAAAGTAGCTCACATCAAGCAAAACTTTGATCTGTGTTATCTCATTTGCAGTATAAGATTCTAGCCGCTTCTTCCTGTTTCCCTTGACGTCTATGGCTTAATGCCGTTTTCTGTTTTCTGAGTGTCTGCAGCCTTGATTTTTAGGCCAGAGTTCTGTTGTTCTTAGATTAGTTTTTTTAAGAAAGATGAATACGCTAAGATGAGGACTTTGAAGGGTTTTCTTGAAACCTTTCACATGCATTAGTGGTTCGGCCTGTTTGTAAAATCATCATAATTCACTCAATATCAAACAGTTTCACAGTCAAGTTTTTACTTTTTGTACTAAACTGTTGTTCCAAGTACCGAATCGGAGCCGAATTTTGGACCGATACTGCTAGAATACTATCAAAAAGGAAATTGTAAGTCGCTCATCAGCGGTAAATAAAATATCCGGTCGGCAACCTCCTGATCAAGAAAAGCAATCACACAAATTGTAAAGAGCGGAGGGAAATATCTAACCACCAAAATGAAAGGATAGAGACATGCATGAAAAAGACGGAAAAAAAAATATTGATGAAACTAAATTGTTACCTGATTTGGCTGGCATTCTAGCAAAGTCATCAGAACGAATGCAGTCAGAACTGATTCTTGACTAGATTTTCCCTGGGGAGGGGGGTCAAAACACAGATAGATTGTAATGACAGAAGTTGGGGTAGAGAAAGGTTGGTATTACTGACAAGAACATTGGAAATACTGGGGAAGGGCAGAACTAAGAAGTGAACGTTTTGAGCAGGAAGGTATGAAGAGGAAACTAAAACGAACATTGCATTGCCTACCACAACATCATTTACAAGAGAGAGAGAGAGAAAGAGAGACAGAGAGAAAGAGAGAGACAGAGAGAGAGAGAGAGAGAGAGAGAGCGGAGAAGAGAGAGAGAGAGAGGGGCAATAAACTGTGATGGTTCTATATCTAGCAATGACAGTTTTACTTTCATTGAGATAATATATGGCTCAGTTTCCTGCAACGTACTTGTATTCCCTTGAAATCTGAATTTGTGTTCAGTCCCAGAACCGATGTTAATTCTAACAGTGGTAACTGGAACTGTAGGGATGGCAGCTACAGTATTCATAGTTACCAAAGACGTAGACATCATAGGCCATTTTATGTCAATAGAGAAAAGGAAACTATTCTTTTACATACCAGTGGGTAGAATATTTAAATGCAAGAAAACACATAAAAAAAAAAAAAACGAAAAAAAAAAAACTAACTGAACGAAATTAGACAAATGGACCAACCAGGTGTAGGTACTGTGAAGCATGCTTCAATGTGGAGAAATCAGTGAAGCAATATGATATCTAAAAATCGAAATAGTAAAAAAAAGCATTCCAACTTTCCACAAAGATGGAAAAGATTGCCAAATTACAGGCAATTCCCCCTTTAATTTTGATAAAATGTAAATGCGTCTTGACTGAGATATGGTCCTATTTCATAGTTTTAATGATCAATAGCACAGGCTGCTCTCTCTAGGTCATTTTCTTGCGTTAATCACATGTGCAGCTTGCAAAAAGGAAACAAATTCCTGAAATTCTAGTGTTTTTTTTTTTCATTTGGCTCTATTTATACTGCACCCGATACGATACCTTGATAAAAAAAAAAGAACCTGCAGCCTGTCCCCGATCACCCTTTCTCTCTATATCTCTCTGTCTTTTTCTCTTAGGATTTTCCATTCGTAAATGGTTTGATAAAGTTGTTGAGATTTTCAAAAAAAAAAAAAAAAGCCATATTAACTTTATGCAACCATTACCCTATCTGCAGTACTCGAGAGGTGGTACCAGGTCCAGTTTATCCGAAAATGTATCTTTTGAAATTTGTCAAATGAAGTTTTATTCTAGATCCCGCACTTTTTACTGCTCTATGTATTTTTTCCCCAATCATTGACGACAAAAATGAATGAGTTTACATGTTCAATGTAAATCTCATGACAGAGTGACAATCTAGGTTGTCTTCAATAACATGACTTTGAACTGGACTCAGCAAGAGACTTAATTTGTTGTTACTAAATGAGTGGGATTGCGAAAGTAGTTTAATGGTTTGTTTGTTGTTGTTTTTCTTTTTCCTTTTTTCCTTCCTTTTTGAAGTCGGTCCATATTGTAGACCATAACAAATAGGAGCCAACATTTTAGAAATTTAGTACATTTTCACAAATACAGCTAAAAAATGTACGAAAAGGTTATGTACAAATGGACGTAAAAGTATAAAGAAGATTTCCCACTATCTGCAGTCTTGCTGCAGGTCTCAGGTATGCTGGGCTCTGCTTTCTAGGCATGGAAATTTCATCAAAGTGAATATGTGCCAAATAGTCTCCCTTGCACAATGGTGCGCCCCGCACTTCGTGCCTGGCCTGGCAGATTAAACTGCACAAAACTAAATGATCTTGAAAGGCAGCATATTAATAGTAACTCTATAGTAAATGATAAAAACAGAAGAGAAAAAAAAATATCCAAAAATAACAGTTGGACAAACCAACAGAAAGGATGAATGTCTCCCCCCATCCCCCAATATCATTCCACTTGTCAAATTAACTCCACAGACCAAATTCTAGCCTTCTCGGGTCAGTGGTTTGACCGTCCAATGGAAACGGGTAAACCCACAGACACACATCGGCTTATGGAACGAGTACACAAAGGGCAAGAATTTACTGTTTTTATTATAGTTGTGGTCAGGAAAAGATCACTGGGCATACTTGATGTTTGCTGAGAAAACACAACTTGGCAACCAGAAAGAAAAAAGTATGATCTGACAGTGTCTGGCAAATCACTTCAGTGGCACACGCAGCACACAGAATAATATACCTAGCCATGCAGTTTCCAGCTGACTAACCTGGAATACCAATTTGAGTACTGCTTGTTAATCGCCTTCCTTTCAAACGGCAATAATGTATAGATCTGCAAAATGTTCCCAAGTTTTACTGTCATGAGAAGATTAGGGGCTGAACTTAATTGTCTCATAATTATATTTTTATCTCCCCCGTCCTGCATCAATTGAAGGAATATTTTCTCCAGATATTTTTGTTCATGTATCTGGAGATGAAGTGTGCGAACTCATGGTTTTTACTAAAGCTGAGCTAGCAAGAAGGGATCCATTTTTGGGCAGATAGGGGAAGGAGGGGTTGATGAACAACACTGGTGGCCAATAGAGTAACTGGTGAACGAATGGCGAGGTTGGTAAATAAAAGGTGGTTGTTTTCTGAATATACGAAATGGAAGACAGTCAGACGTCCCCAGATCACTTCTCATATACGTCAGTATAGACATTCTTTAACGTAAAATTCTCCTTACTGTTACAAACAATACATCTACCAGTGTTGTATTTGTGAAGTCTGAGATTTATTTTATTTTGCAAAACTCTGCAGCTTTCATGTTCACTAATACCAATCTTATAGGGATGCCCGGCATGCGAGGATTCTGGTTCCTGTCACCAAACCAGACCAAACTAATATCAAAGTCGTTTCATACCAGACTGACTGTAATGAATGAAGAATATCTTTATCACTTTGTCTTGAAACTAAACTGTCAACAATTGCAGAATAGTCTAGTCCTCACCATCACCAACACCCCACCTACCTCTCCAACCTGAGCAAGTGAGGACACTCTACAGGAGCAACAGGCAGAAATTTGATATTTACTATTCAACAACAAGGACAAGCCAAATACAGTTCACGAAAATAATTATGTCCGCAAAAAGCACGTACGTAATAAAACAAACAAACTTGCCCCTTGGGATAGCAATTAATGAAACAGATACCTTCAGTCTCTTTGAAGAGACATAGCCAGGCTCAGGGAAACTACCATTATTAAGTTGATATTTGATCATCCACGTGGTGGCATTGGTGATGATTTCATCATCAATATAGATGTGCTTACTTGCTTGACAGAAAACCCGAGCAACAAATGCAGTCAGCCTGAAATTCAAACACAATTATGCAAAAAGAATGTAATCACAAAAACAAATTGGAGAGGATTAATGAGATTCAATGCTGATGTAAGTGAATTTTAACTTTAAAACCAAAGCAGAACCGGTCTACATTTTTCATTTGTAACACAGAAAAACTTACACAAAAAAAAACTTACTGGTAAAATCTATCACAAGAGGATACCGATAAGTGAAAAGAAAGAATTTTTGAATAAACTTAGAATGAAAAAGTGATGTCTGACATTTTAATTTAGACATGTAATTCAAACCAGGGATGCCGTAGAAGAATAATCCGGTTCACAATATAACAGAACCTAGATTATGCTCGGATGATGCAGACGAGGGGATTAGTACCCACTGACCATGCGCACGCAGGACTGCTGTCAGACATTGTCCTGTATCCTGAGGTAAGAAAGGAAACTTATCACAACTGAACTAAAAGCCCCGTACGAGAGCCACATCGGTAACGAGTATTGGTTTAAACCAGCCTAATACAGCAATCTAGTAAAGGAAACAGCCAGAAAAAAAATTCACCGTCGACCTACCAAAGAGATTGGTGCTAAAAGGATTTGTTGGAGCTTACATGTACAATGCAGATTAATATGAAAGTCCAAAAGAGGTCAGAAGCCTTGAACTACACTAAGATGGAAATAAAGAGTGACGGCTGGATCTGAAGCAAGCAGACTGACACACTGAAAAACCTACATTAAATTTAAATACGCCAGAATTGCAACAATCTTAAGGCCACCCAGCTGCCGTATGCACACAGCATCTGACAAATTAATGTCAAGCGCGTCAAGATGGTGACCATGGTCACTGAGTTGGGTGACACATGGGTGACAAATCAGGATCCAGAGGTTCTAACTGCAGCAATCACCCGAAAAATACTCCAGAACACCCGAACTCAGGATTGGATGTGACCTGGCCCATGGCGTATCAAGTGTAAAAGAAGTGATGGCAGAAACCCTTGTTTGACAGAGTTTCTCTTTCCCTGGAGATCTGGTGGAGTATGGCTCTCCCAAAAGTATAAAAAAATTTTCTCTTTTTAATTAAGTTTCACTGTTTGCTTTGTTCTGTGATTTCGTGAAGTGACATCACCAAATATTTCTTGACATAATTATGTACAACAGAATCGAAAAAAATGGACCCAATATTTTTTTTATAGAAACATCTTAGACAGGCACTATAATGCTTTTTATTAATTCTACTGAAAACTGATGTGTACCGGTGGCATATGTTTTCTTTCAAATTTCACTTGTAAAAATGTATAAAACATCGAACCGCATGTAATGTAAGTTCAAATTTTAGGTTTCAACAGATATTTTCAAACTAGCAATCCTATTTTAGATTAAACGATCATTCACCGTAGCCCCCATCACCTTGCAAGTTATGATCATCTTTAAAATTCACTTCTGCAGTGTTCATTCCTTATACCAGGCATGTCAAAATGAAAAGTGTGTGTGTGGGCCACATTGTTAGTACTTGTCAATATAACAGCCATATCATTTTGATTCAACTACACATTCTCAAACATGGAAGTGGGCTACATTGGTACAGAAGAATACAACCTAACACACAACGCAATATACCTGACACAATGTAACATAATAATTATTCATTATTAGAAAAAATATAGGAAAATTTTACACAAGAAAATTTTGATTTTAGGTGATTTGCTTGGTCTTTATGTAAATGTCCTGGCACCTGACATTGACAACGCTTTTTAGACACCAGTTTTTCAGTGTCTGGTTTGAGTGTTAGTGCATACGCTGGATAGGGCAAAAGGGGCCAAAAATGTCCACTCATGGGGGTAAATTGTCACATGGATTTATATACAGCTAAACATGTCTGGATTATCAAATGAGGTGATAGCAATCGTGATGGAGCTTTTTAGGAAAATACGGGGTCTAAAAGACCCCCCCCCCCTTATTTACATAGTTGTGCAGCTTTTTAATCTATGTTAGCACCACAATCTATGATTAAACCTGGTTTTATCAGACTAAATGAGCCCAAAGTCGCCCTTCGGTGAGTAATGATCCTGAAGTAGCACTAAGCATCACTGCTGTCCAAAACGGCCACACTAACAAACACACACGTAAACAAATGAACGAAGCACAACTCAACATTATTATGTATTCGACTAACAAGGCTTAGAGATGTCGTTGTCAGACCATTTCTATGTGAGACAGGGCTGGGGACATTTTGTCACAGAGATTTGTAGAAAGCTAGACACGTCTAGATTATGAAATGAGGTGATAACAATCGTGATCGAGTAGTTTTGTAAGAAAACATGGGGTCTGAACGTCCTCACCCTGTCTATACAGTTGTGCAGCTTTTGCTCTTTTGCATACACCAGAATCTATGATTGAATGCGATTTTACTGGACTAGATGAGCCAAAAGTCGCCCTTTGCTGAGTAATGATACTGAAATAACACTAAGCAACACTGCTGTCCAGTACCAACATACTTACAAACAGACATGTGAACAAATGAACGAAACGCAACTGGACGCAAAATGTATTCAACTAACAAGACTTAAATATGTAGTTATCGGGCCAGCTTTTGTGGGAGACAGGGCTGGTGACATTTAGCCACATGGATTTTTTAGAAAGCTGGACATGTCTGGATTATGAATGGATTGATAGTAATCGTGATTAAGTAGCGTTTTAGGGAAAAACGGGGTCTAAAAGGAAATTGTGATAGACCGAACTAGCGAAGAGATATAGTTATGGAGTTTGTCCAACTTTCACCCATTAATAACTCATAAGAGCTACCGGTCTGAGACTGCTATCACGTACATCTGTCTTCTGCTAATCACAATCTATCTTTTGATGCCGGTATCAAGTTGCCCCCGTGGGTGGACTTGTGTTGGAATGCCTGCTGATAAAATTTTCGAATATTTTGGTACAATAGTTTTCACTCTTTGGCATCTAGGCCTAGTATAATGGCAAGAATCTTGCATAGTCAGGTAGGCAAAGCACCAGGATAATTATCATCTCAGGCACAGCATAGAGAAGGACGGGAAAGTCAGTTCCCTTCTCTCGCTGTTCTCGAGAGGCTAAACATGATGCCAGCTGCTATTTGAACATGCGAAATCCAAAACGCAAACAGGTTCCAATTGTTGTTGTTGTTTTTTCTCCAAATGAATGAAGTAATTTTGGCAGACGTCGAGAAAAGCACCATCTTCAGAATGCAAGAGTTCAAAAATTCTTTTTGACACAACTTGAAACTGGGTGATCTGGTTAAGCAGATATACACGTTGATGTAATTTGGCTGGCTAATTTCCTCTTAACCCGAAGTTTGAACTTCTACCATTCCAAAAGATGAAGACTCTTAATGACACACCTGTGGATTCGAATAGCTCGATTGTACATCTTCCCATTCAGAGTAGCTATAATAATGGGGCTTTCTGTATTGGATCCAAATTTTCCGGAGTTCAGCATCCTGAAAGTACTTTGCCGATGATCGCTAATAGTATGAGAGTGGGTGTGAAAAGTACCAGGGGGGATGATTATGTGTTTGAATGTCTCAGCATTTCCCCTTACTATTTTCATAGCTTTTGAGTATGGTGGTTGGTCCAGTACAACGACTATTACACCATTGTTTGCTTACTGTGTCTGAGCAAGGCCAAAATCAGTGTTTGCAGATACTAACGAGCTGCCAAAGATTTTTTTTCATATCAACAAAAAGCACCTAGCAGACGGGGGGCACCTCAGATCGACTTTTTACCCCAAGGTATCGATTTTAAGTTTTTGGGGTTTTTAGAAAGACCAGCCATTTGAGTTCACAAATATTCCGGATTCATCGCCGCTTGGCATGTTTTTCCTATTCTGGGGAAGTTGGGGGCATGAAAAACTAACTCACATGAGTGACTGAAAACACTAGCCTGCCACAGCTGAGCATGCCCACGAAATAACTGAAGTTTAGTTTCTATAGATACCCTTTTCTGCATTAAAAAAACAAAAGTAATATTAAAATAATAGTAATAATGAGGGAAATTTCATGTAGACCAAATGTTTGAAACCACCTGATTGTGTTTATACAATAACATGAAGATAATCGAGAATACTGTAGGGGTGTCCTTGCGATCTGAACTTTGTTCGATTTCGCTCAATAAAATTCAAGATGGCGGTGTCTGTGGCAACGAAACGGCTTTATTGAATCTTGGAGTTTTTTGTTTTTTTTTGTTTGTTTGTTTTTTGTTTTTTTTACTTCTTATCTGCTAAATCAAACATGCTAAATTCAGTGGCATTGGTTAGAATAAGCTCCGGTCAAGAATTACAAAAGGCACTTCCAGGTGTCTCGGTGATACGTAATTGTATGATCGGCACTAGACCGAACTGGCAAAAAGATATGGTATACAATTTTTGCCAACTTTGACCGTTGATAACTTCCAAAAGCTCCTGAAACTGCTATCACATAATATCCGTCTTCTGCTAACCAAGATCTATCGTTAGGCACTGGTATCAATTTGGCCCGTGAGTGGACCGCTTGAGATAAGCCAGCGTTTACGCTATGTCTGGCTAGTTCCTACGTTAATCACTGGTGACAAATGTTTGTCAAACAGCCTGGACCTTTCAGCAGTTGTGGTTACTTTCACGAAACAGAACAATTGTTCACACACATCAGCAGAAACAAACATGACTTGAATTTGGGCAGTAAACATTCCCATATTCTCATATAGGTCAGGAAGGTAAAAAAAAAACAAACCAAAACTTGTATGAACTAAATTAAAGAAAGAAGAAGTTAATAATGCGGTGGAAGGCAGGATTTATTATTTTTTCCCGATCCAGTAGATTTCAGCTTTGCTCAGTTAAGGTCACGGTTTTGTTTGTTTATTTTTACCGGCGTCGACGTAATGTTCAATGTTTTGTAATGCAAGGGTTCACTGGTCAACAAATGAGCATCGAAACCTTACAAAATGGAATGGCCGCGGGCTGCACTTGAGTTTTCAAATGGGCCCGCACGTTTGATATGCTTGCCTCACACCAAGCTGACGGCAAAACTAAAAATAGCAAATGATCGAAAACATTTACTGAGGTAAAGTGACTGGACAATTAAATACTTCCTATAGAATATCTACTTCCATACTTGCAATCATTTACAGAAACCTACAGAGAGCCCATTAAACACTGAATGTGTTTTTAGTTTTCTTTTTTTTTTTTTTACAAGATATTTCTCACTGGATATACAGACATAAGCTCTTATGATAGGAAGATACAATTCATACCAACCGTTTTTTTTTTTTAAGTCTTGTTTAAAAATGAAAAGGGACCAGTTAGTCATAGGGCACTTACAGACAAAGGATATTCTGTTCGTGTTCATTTTTGGTATCTTTGTATCTTTTGTATCTTTGGATATATGTTTTTTATTTTGTTTGGGTGGTCGAAAAATTGCTCTGGGAGGGGGGGAGGGAGGATTGTTAAATTCACTGCTCTTTGTTCATGTGAATTGTTGATTTTTTTTTTTTTAGGGGGTTGGTGTTCTCGACAACCGGTTCTTACTTGAGAACAATAAATACGTATTATTTCGTTGAAGGGCGGCAGCCACAAAACTGACATGCATATCATTATATATATATGCCGATGTATTTGTTTCTGTATAACTTATTATGCGTATGTGTAAGCAAGGTTCAGGAGTAATACGGGAGCAGAATAAAATATACTATTAATCTCATGAACTTAAAAAGGTTGAAAAGTGTCACTTAGAGCTAAAATTAGGTGAGACAACGGTTGTGACTGAGGTAGTGTAATGAAAGTAGCCTAATACAAAAAACAAATAAACCATTTTATAGCTATGATTGCGACTGCTATTCTCTCTCACAGACTTTGATTTCAGTATTAAAAACCATGTTTTGTTTTTGACTTTAAGGGGGTGGGGTGGGAGTGGGGTGATACGGAAACTAAAGATTAGAAGGAGATGACAAGTGCCAAAAAGTAATAAATAAAGGACAGATAAAGAATGTGTAAAGAACATTGTGCGAGAACTCTTTCCTAGGAAACGAATGTGCAACTTACCACATACTTCCCGGTTTATCTTCGTGTCCCCAGATACTGAAAGATGAATCAAGCCGTTTAAAATTCAGCTCGTTTTGATACCCTGTAATAGAAAACAGTATTTTTTTATTTTTTTTTCCTGTGAGCAAACTAAAGGACTGTATTAGGCCTAAATAGAACATTCATCCGGCCTGTCATCTTGCTGTTGAAAAAAAAAATATATCCACATGATAGAATTAGCAAACTGATCACTTCAAGCAAAGAAATTTAATTATTAGACATCATCATGTATATTATAACTGACAGAACCGCTACAGCTTTTTGAATATCAACGAATTCATGTGCTTACGTCCAACCCATCCATCTCCCATCAAACTATTTCACATAAAATGATTGGGTGATATAATTCAAAATACAAAATGCCATGCTAAACATAGTAGTCTGCCAATCTTGTTACTCTAATAGCCTAGTAAGGTAAGCAGTCTCTCAGTATTAGCAACGCGTTTTATAAATTGCCCTGTACCTCATCCATGGTTGGGTGTAATACATGTATTGCTTACTTTTGACGAGATACATAGCTAGACCTATTCCTCAAAACAAATCTAAGCTTTATGCCTGGGATTTCACATACCCGTGGTCATGTATTCCAACACTTTTGACCTGATACCGCCGGTTAGTCGATTGAATGTTTTCAGGTAATTTGCGACATAAACATCTGGTGCCATCTTTTCTATTGTCTGTTCACCGCATCCAGTTGGCAATATCAAAAGTTTCCCCAGTCCTTCAATACTCGGGCCAAGTAATTCTCCTGTTTGAGGAGGGAAAGGCAAAACAAAAAATGTTTCAAAAACAGTCTTCATACCTGTTCGATCCTAAATGTGCGGGAATATCTACATACACTCCCGCAATTAAAGGCGCGTTAAAGGTAATTTGAGGATACATTTACTGCAAAGCTAACGTCTGGTATGGTATTTCCTTTTGTTATTTTGATAACGACGCCAACTGCTTTGCATACATAATGAATACACAGGTTCGGCTGCAATGTCATATGCCTCAGTATATTGGTCCTCGCCCAGTGTCACTGCCAAATGCTGATTAGCGTTTGAGTTCTCCGTCTCACTTCTCGACATCAAAAATGTTGGTACCACATTTCTGCTTCTCAATCAGACAACTTGTGGGCATATGTTTGAACCCTCTCTGGTAACATTTCAACAGGTTATTTCAACGTGAAAAAAAGCAAGAAAAAAAAGGCCAGAAAAGAAGGATAAAATAAGAAAACACGAAGAAAATAAAGATCAATATCCCCCGCCCCCAGCCCCACCCCACCCCATGTCCCTTGTAGAAAAAAAAAAAAAGCATCCACACGATAAGTTAGGGGTGGAACTTCTACATTACATCTCCTACTGAATTGACAAAGCATTCATCTTGGTAGTCTAGCTAGCACATCGTGGGGCATGCCCATTGCTCAACAGCAACTGGTGCCGATGCATCGAGGCCTCCATTCCTACAAATTGAGTATCTTAGTTGGTATCGGTATCTTGTGACCGCATTAATCTGTTACATGTCCACAACTCATACAGCATTACTCAGGGACACAACTAACCTTGTTAATTTCATTAAAGCAAAAGTCCATCCTCTTACTTGCTGCTTCTATGGCTCGAAAATTATGTGTATGCTGTCTGCCACCAGCACTTCTACAATGGCTACAAATTTAAAGCAGTTATCACTATTTTTATTTGCAACTAACACAATAAGAACAAATTTAAGACAACAACTACTTCCACAATCATGACATATAGATTATCAAAAGAAATGGCTAGCCTGTCATACACCTGTGCTTACCCAGCCGGCACTTTCAGCTAAACCTGTCACTCCTGCTGTCAATGAAAATATTGTATTTAAATACCTGCGAGATAATTTCATTAACCTCACCTGTTACAGTCACTTTGATCAGTTCGGAACCAGGTATAACACCTGCAGGTAGTGTTGTGTTCACTGTCTTTGTGAAAACACTCAGACCACTCGTGAGATCAATGACTATGGGAATGTTCTTGTACTTAGGCACACCCTCAGGCTGATCCATGAGATAACAAAAAAATATGTGATGATAATGGACACAGCAGACAATTTCAAATAGTTTGGAAGAATTATGAAAAAATGTCAATTTCCTTTCTGCCAAATGATTGCTTGGCACTTTATACATCACAGCAAACCTACTGTGCTTGAGAAAGATTAATTGAGTTCTGCAAGAAACTTTGCTTTTCAAAAAAAGTCAAGATCAATGTCGTCTTTGCGCTTGCTTTTACAGAAATATAAAGTTAGTACTAAACCATGGAAATAGGAAGTGGCCAAAGTCTGCATGGCACATTTAACAGCTGGGTGATATAATATATCCTTTCTCCTTGAATAAAGTTGAAACTTTTTCTTGGTTCTTCTCTGAGCGACAAAATGGGAATGGCTCGCTCACCTGCACGTGAACAGATTTATTTAACACTATACAAAATATGTTCACAAGAAATATAGGAAATGGTCTTTCGGAACTTGAATTTATTGAGGTCTGTTGCCCCAATAATTATGTCTTCAAATTTGGTACAGCCAAGCTGGATAAATAAAAATCTCACATTTTCTTTCCAGATTTTTGACATTTAGAATGAGACATCTTTCTTTATAAGTTATAATTTTCTCCTTTTCCCCGTTCTGAAAGTAGTTTCAGGCAGGGGCGAGGCTTCCTCATAATCAAATAATCAGTGATTACCCTTCGAATATTAATTCTAGAATTACTGTGCTCTCCAGATCGAGCCCAACTGCAAGTCCATTTAATCAATTCAGCATTCAATCCTACCTCGCTATTTGCGTTCGTTATATAGTCCAACACCCCTCACCGAAAAGCATCTTTGTAGGGACCTACACCTTATGAACTGGTCCATAATCAGTGATTAACAAACACGAAGAAGACTTGACTATACCCAGAAGCGAGATTGCGCATAGGATGTTTTCGTCGACGCGGCCCCGTAGGCAGCAGAATAGTGGAGACAAAAATAGGATTATAATCAAAGTTTGACCTGATTTTACCTAGATTTATGCATGTTTTTCACCATGTGGTCGTTTTCATCCTAATCGAAAGGTAAAGAGCAGAGTGAAAGAGTTTGTGTGGATTTTTTTGTTTGTTTGAGGTAATCTAAGAATAATTTACTCTACGCACAGCAAGAATTATCAAAGCATAATAATATAGTCTAGATCTAGGCAACTGTGATCAAAATCAGTCGAACGTATCAAGAACATCACTTCACGTGAACCTATACCGCAACGGCAGATAGCCACTTCTCGGAGATCACTGCACATTGTTGTGTCACAGAGATGCCACTTAAGCACTTTCTACCATTTAATGTTAATGGGTCCTTTTCGAGAAACTCTGTGAGATGGTAGAATAAAATCTCTGGCTATGAATATGACAATGAAAACTTGCCGTTCAAATTATATTTTAAAAAATGGATGAAAAATAAATGCGTTTATAAGTCTGTTAGTATGAATGAATGGTATCTTCAGATTAGTTTGGCTTGTAAATTGCTGCATTCCTGTCCTGTTGACAAGAATAGTCCGCTCTTTAGATTTTGCAGTGCCTGGCACCCGTTTCATTGTTTTATTCGCTGCATAATAATTATGTAAATGTGATGTAGCGATACGTCCTATTATATAAGGATCTCTAGCTTAAATTCTGATTACCCTCTACGGAGGGCCACGCTTCGCCCCTGGTTCCAGGGATCTTCCAGAATTATCACCATAGTAATAACTTTATTGATAACTGTTGAAATGTTGAACACTTCTCGTTCTGAAAACAAGTCATTACTTGGTTGGAAGGACTTGTGATGCAAAGATATCTTTCCATGTTTAGTTAAGCTTTTATGATATTGTGATGTTTCCACTTTCTCTCAATAACTTTCTTCTGACACCAGCCGTGATGGGCACGGCACAAACACACTAAATAATCGACTATCTCTCTTCTATAAGTTATAACAAACGATATCTGTATTGCTTACATATATACAATAATTATTAATTCATTCAATAATAATAGGAACATAGGTCATACAATTTCATGTGAATTTCGATGGAATGAAGTTGATGCAAATCAGTACATGCTAATTAAATGGCTTCGTAATATTCAATCTCTAGCACATTTTATAAAACTCATGGGAACATTCAGCATAAGGAAACCTCTCCTTTAGGGGTGTATGGCGCTATCTGGGCACTGGTTCTTCCTCTCTACCCTGGCTTGACTGTGCAGTTAGATCAACAGGTATCGGCAGGTACCAATAGGTCGGGAAGCCAAGAAGCCACGATGTCGTTAATCAAAGTACAAGAAGTTGAGAAGCCAAGAAGGTGTTGTTCTTCCTCCTCTGTAGAAAAACAATCGTAACTTCCTAATCTACTGTTGGAAGGCATGACTTCCATACTTACTCCATGACGGATATTCAACATTAATACTTTTAACCGCTGACACTGTTATAAGTCAGGCTGCAGCTCCCATACTCCATAGACTCCCATATAGGCAATAGAATAAACGATCAACACGGTTTTAATGATATTTACACGTTCCCCACGAAGAATAACGCTCTCTCTAACGGACCCCATCCTATAAGGTTTCGTAACATATATATAACGGCGTTTCCGTGACTCTCTCAGAGGCAGTAGTTATACCAAAGTAAACCCACTAGATTTAGGTTCTACAATCATGAACATTAAGTAAAATACACATACATCGTACAATTAACTTACCACTCAGCAACAGCCCAAATGCCGACAAGATACCAAAGATACCACGCTCTGACAAAGGATGTTTGCGGGTTCCCTGACCTTCCCCACTCACAAGACTAGTACAAAGTTACAGTTGCGGTTGTGGTCTCCTCTTCGGCACGAAGCTGGTGAGTGCTCTCAGCGGTCTGAAGTTGGAAGGAGCGTTCGGGGATTTATACCCAGTCAGGTAGCGTCCCAAGACGCCCACCGAGTGTGCATTAGTTATCCTAATAGCCACCCCCGTCGGCTCCACGTCAAATACTATTGAAACAGCTCTACCCCCCCCCAAGCAATTCCCAGGTGATCTGATCGACAAGTACGGCGGTCAAGTAAACACTACCCTTTTCGGGTGTCAAAGCGCTTCAGTTGCATCGGCTACTTTCCCCCTCTGGCCTACAATAACTCTGTCTCCCCGCCGTTAGCTATCTTCCCACGCTAGCTATACCTTGCCTGTCTGTCGCCCTGTTACAGATATCCTGTTCCAAAAGGAAGAACTGTCAATCCTTCAAGCATCAATAGAGAAGATACAATTACTCAAACATTCGAAGGCAAACTTGTGATCTTCTGTCATTTAAATGTATTGTCATTTTTTAAAACTAACCTGAAGTACTTCATCTTCATTGCCTTTCTCACCCTGGATCAGGGTATAGGCCACCAACAAGCACTTTCCATCCCTCTCTATCATGGGCCAGCCTCTTTACATTATTCCAAGTCTTTCCGCTTCGTTGCACATCATTTTCTCTGGCTCTTCTCCACGTTCCGCGCGGCCTTCCTCTTGATCTCTTGCCCTGGGGATTCCAATCCAACACCTTCTTCGTGATGCTGTTTCCTGGCCTCCTGAGAGTGTGGCCGATCCATCTCCATCGCCTCCTACCAATTCCCTCTCTGACTGGGCTCTGTCTTGTTCTTTTCCATACAATTTCATTGCTGACCTTGTCTGTCCATCTGATCTTAAGTAGCTTCCTCAAACATCTGTTGATGAAAACTTGGATTCTCTTTATGCAGGCCTGGGACGCATTCCAAGTCTCACATCCATACAACAGGACTGACTTCATGTTCGAGTTGAATATCCTCAGCTTTGTTTTTAGAGATATATCCTTGGTTCTCCAAATCTTGCTTAAGGACGTGAAAGCTGCCTGTGCCTTTCCAATTCGTGCTTTGACTTCTGCCTCTGTTCCTCCCTTATTGTAAATGATACTCCTGTCACAAATCCCAGACTGGGAGATGTAATAAGTTCTGACAGGACAACAATCACGAACAAACAAGGTAACACTTAACAGAACAATCCATCAGACTCACACATTTATTAAACATAATTATACATATTATGGCGCAATTACATACATTATATTATTGAAATGACTGCCGTACAACGGCCTTATTCTCACACACACTCTCCCTCGGATCCACAATCCGGTAGTTACTCCTAAAGGCACTTCGGCCTCAGCCTCTCCCCTCAGGGTCTTAATAGTACATTAATGATTCACTGGCACCGCAGTCTCTCAATATCACCTTCCTATTGTCATACACCTTAGCACTCCCCTAGCACCTCCGCAGGGCAATAACACATTATTATTTCCATAGCCATCAACATGGCAACAACATAATATCAGTTCACGAGCCTATCAACAGGGCACAATATAGTATCTCATTCACTCTCATATCTACGTCCCTGTCCGTGGCCTGACTGCCACGACTTTATGTGCCTCTACTGTCCTGCACTGACAGCCTCACTTCTGGCCTATGTGTGGCCTCCGGCCCTATGCTGGCCTATCCCCTGTGCTCATCGAGGTGGCTCTGCGGCCCGTCCCCGACACCTACAAGAATAACAGTACATTGGTATAATATCCTACCATTTCTATTCACTCCACCTCTCCTTACAACCCATGAAACGTACACACACTAGTTCACCTTCCACTCACCACACATCTCACGGTAACACACTTCCATCGGAGTACACACTACTCACTCGCGCTACAAATCCATGAACTCACTTTCATCTATCGCTCATGGCGCACCTTGCTATATCCAATATCAAGGACTTCCACATTCCTCACATATACTTATTCACATCATGGTAATAAGACGAATATAATATAATACATCAATCATAATAATCAATCAACATTCTACATACCAGTCATAACTGGAAAGACTCTCACTAGTCTTCTCGACTGCTTCCTTTTATCTCTGCCCGATGGGCTATTATTCACAGGTCCGATCCCTAGGACCTTCTAACTTGCAGTGATAGTTACACAGCGCTTTCGCCTCCTTCAGACCCCCCACTCATGACATGCACGACTTTCTCACTTGTCTCCGTGCGTTAATTTTACTCTCCTCTCCCCCCGTAATTATTAACTATCGCTCACTCCACTCGTGACATCATCCCCCACCCCAAAAAAATTAATGCAATTAATTTCAAATCGCATCAAGATGACTGTCAACGAGTGAGCCTGAGCAATACCTACATTAAAAAAAAATGACCTAGCAGCTCCCCTAGTATATAAAATACCGAAATCAGGGAAAAATATGGGGATCAATATGGTCTGAAATATGCATATATGTGTCACCTCATGAATAGCTAACTAAACACAATACTTAATACAGAATCAAAAACCATTCAACCTATCAACCATTCTTCATATCATATTTATAATGTCAATATTTTAAAGACGACTTATTCACACAGATCCTGTCAATGTTCCTGTCCTCCGATGTATAAGCTCCTGAAATCTTCCCCTAGGCTCGACTAAGGTAGTCGGCGATATGATTGCTGGTTCCTGGAATTGGTTGAATAACGAAGGTGTACGGCTGTAAAGCCAATGCCCATCTAGACAAGCGTGGGCTGGACGAACGATTCTTCGACAAAAATGTCAGTGGCTTGTGGTCTGTCTGGATACAAAATTCTCGTCCCATGAGATAACGTCCTAGTTTCTGGACGGACCAGACAATGGCAAGACACTCACGCTCTATCACAGAATACTTTCTTTCTCTCTGCAATAACTTCCTACTGACATAACATACAGGATGGAGACATTCGTTCTTCTCCTGTAGAAGACAAGCGCCGACACCAGAGTCCGACGCATCCGTTCTGAGGATAAAATTAGATCGAAAATCGGGTAATATCAGAATGGGTGACGATGATAATGCTGTCACCAAATTATCAAATGATGTCTGACATTCAGACGTCCACTGGACCTTATCGGGTTGTCCCTTCTTAGTAAGGTCAGTAAGAGAAGATGACAAAGAGGAAAAATTTGGAATGAACTTTCTGTAATAATTTAAAATTCCCACTAAGCTTCTGACTTGTTTCTTTGTTTTAGGGATTTGCAACCCTACTAACTTGTCAATTTTTGTTTCTTCAGGTCTCTGAACACCTCTACCCACAATATGTCCTAAGAATACTATCTCTGGACATGCCAAATCCATCTTTGCGGGTTTAGCAGTTAACCCAAAATGACGTAATCGTTTAAAAATTACTGTTAGTGTCTGAATATGATCAGACCATGTCGACGTATGGCATGCTATATCGTCAAAGAATGACACGACATTAGGTATGTCCTTCAACACCAGTCTCATTAATCGAGCAAACGTCGCTGGCGCGTTTACCAACCCAAATGGCATGACCTTAAATTGGAATAATCCAATGGGCGTTTGGAACGCCGTGTATTGTTTAGACTCCTCAGTAAGCGGGATTTCCCAATAACCTTTCGTTAAATCAATCTTGGAAAACCACGTGGACCCGGCCAATGAAGCTATTAATTCCTCCTGAAACGGAATAGGCTCCCTATCGCCTACCGTAATAGTGTTCAATCTTCGAAAATCAATACAGAACCGCACCGATCCATCAAGTTTTTTCACGAGGACGATGGGTGATGAATACGGCGATGTTGATGGTTCTATCACATCTAACTTCAACATTGACTCAACTTCCTTTATGACTCTATCTCTCGAAGAAAAAGGCAACGGATACGGTCTAAGAAATACTGGCTTATCCGAAGTCAACTTTATTTGGTGCTGGATCACCGTAGTGCGACCCGGCAAATCCGTAACAACATCCGGAAATGACGCTAACAGGGTCTCAAGTTCCCTACTCCTTGAACTGGTAAGGTCAGGGTTAATTTTTACGTCCCTGTAACCTTGTGTCGGAGTTAACTCCGGCAATTGAATTTGTAACTCTTCCTGCGCCTCGGTGTCGCTTACGTCACAGTCCAACTGGTCTACGACCCCCGTACAAGCAGTAGAGAAGACAGTCTCCTCTGGTCTTGTCTGTGCACACAGATACTGTGGTCTCTCATAAAATCTCTGTAGCATATTAACATGGAAAACCTTACTCGCTCCATCAATGTGGATAGCGTAATCTACCTTTGAAACAACTCGCTCAATAACATAAGGACCTTTCCATGTCATCAATAACTTATTATGGTCCGTAGGTAACAACAACAGAACCTTGTCTCCTGGCTTAAAAATTCCCAGTTTGGAACCTCTATCTTTATAGTCTTTTGCTCTTTTCGAAGCGATACCAGAAGCTTCTTCCGCTATAGTGCGCGCTGAAGATAGTCTTTCTCTTAAATCAACAAGGTACTGAAACACCGAAATCTGCTCATCGTCTCCCGATGATGGCGACGTCATCATGTCCCGAAGAACATCAGTTGGGCCCCTGGGACTACGACCGTACATCATTTCGAACGGCGAGAATCCCGTTGACTCCTGCCGTACCTCTCTGTACGCGAATAACACCGCAGGGATATATCTATCCCAATCTTTAGGGCGATCCGCAGCTACCTTACGCAGCATCGACTTTAACGTCGAGTTCAATCTCTCGCACATGCCATTAGCCTGCGGATGATAAGGGGTGGTAGTGATGGGTTGTATACTGAATAATCGGAACAATTCCTTCATCATCTGCGACGTAAATTGCGCGCCCCTATCAGACAGAATTTGCTCTGGTATTCCTACCCTAGCGAAAATTGCAAACAATGCTTCCGCGACTGCCTCAGACGTTATGGTCCGCAGAGGAACCGCCTCTGGCCATCTCGTAGCATTACATATGACCGTTAAGAAAAATCGATTCCCCCTATCGGTCGCTGGGTGAATGGGGCCCACAAGGTCTATCGAGACCTTTTTAAACGGTTCCGAGACCGTGGGGATATTCTGAAGAGGAGCCTGGGGTGTACGACCCTTATGCGTCGTCTTTTGGCACGCACTGCACGTCTTACAATAGACCTGTACATCTCTGTGGATCGATGGCCAGTAAAAATTTTTAAGAACCCTTTCTTTGGTTCTAGCTATCCCCATATGACCCGCTAATGGGACATCATGTGCCAAATGCAATACTGTTGCGATCAGCAACGCTGGCACAACGACCTGCTTTAAAATGGAGGACACCGTTACATACTTACGGAACAGAATGCCCGCCTGAACAATAAAGGAGGACGACCCGTTCTTATATCTCCTCGTTTTCTCGGTTCGCGCTTCCCCAAAACATGGGTTTAATGATGGGTCCTCCCTTTGTAATCTCGCCAAGCGCTCCGGCGTGATGTCTAGGTTGACCGCTGGCGTAGCCAAAGGTCTAATCTTGTCTTTATCCGCTACCCGTCGGCGTGTTTCGACCGCGGCGCAAAAGTCAATACCTTTTGATTGCGACCATGCTTGCACGTTCTCATCGGAAGGGGAACCTACCCGTGATACATTCCCAATGATGAGCTGGGCGCCTGGGAACCAACCAACGACTGCCTCGACTTCCCCGCTAAGGAAAGGTGTATCTATCATTATTTTTGCCATGGGTAGTTTCTCAATGGCCCCCGAAAATTGGATGCACGGGACAGTCTCACCTGTAAGCTGTGAATCCCGAATGCAGTCCCTATGCACTCCCACAACGGTAGATCCTGTATCTCGTAAAACCGAGACCGGTTCGTCCCCAACAAACCCCGGATAAACCCTAAGACCACCTCCTGTATGACATGAATTTATAACGGGGATCTTTCTCCCACAAGGTAAAACACCGGAAGATAATAACTTCTCACAACTGGGACACTTAGAATACTGTCCGCCTCCGTTGTCCGATGTAACGCACGCAGCCGCATGATGAAATTTATTTGGGGAACATGGACTGGAGCTACTGTCCACGTTCGCCGCTATCCTACCTGCAGGGCAGTTCACGCTGATGTGATCTGCTCTTCCGCAGTTCCAACACTTCGCGGCCCTACACTCGCGCGAAAAGTGACCCACGCGTCCGCAAGTCCAACACTCCGCTCCCTGTGCTGCCCTAGGCCTGGGTCCCCGTGACCCCTCGCGACCGGAACTAGAGTCCCTATGCCGTCGGTCATCGGCAAAGGTCACAACTCGCCCCCGGCCATTACCGCGACCTAGCCCTCCTGCTCGGTCAAACTTACCGGATCCAAACGCCGGTGATTGGTGAAAGCCCCTATGCTGCCCCTGGGCTTGCCCGCTATAGGCACCACGCTGACGCGACCTGTCCCTAAGTCCTGCCGGCGACCCCTCGACAACGGCGACGTATCCAGCATCTTGGACGTACGCCCTGGCGACTGGTTTGGACGGATGCGCCGTACGGTATGCTTCCGCCAACTTAGACGCCTCCTGCACCGTCGCGGGTTCGTTCTCTTTCAGGAAAGCCACCAGATCTTTGTGGCACGAAGCGTACAGCTGGTCACGGATCATTAAGTCTTTCAGTTTAGCAAAATCCGTGCCCACATGCGCCAAGTCTACCCAGTTCGCGAAATACTCCGTTAGTCTCGCGACGAAGGCAGCAAAGTCCTCCCTGGTATCTGCACGTGCTCGCCTAAACTGCTCCCGGAAATATTCCTCGGTACGCGCAAATCGGCGAAGCAGCAAAGCCTTCAGCTTATCGTAGTCTTGCACGTCTTCGCGCTGTAGCTCTTTAAAGTAGGTTAACGCTCGCCCCTGCAATAGCGACGCCAGGTACGTGGCCCATAATTCCTTATTTTCCCCCCATTGCAATTGTGCGTTCAGTTCGAACCTGTAAAGGAAGGCGTCTATGTCGTCCTTCCGGTCGTCGAACGTAGGGAGCTTAATCCTAACGCCACCTTTATTGTGTACCTGCCGCTCAACCGTTTCCGTTGGCGTATTCTTCTTGAGTTCTAACTCGGCGATTCTTATTCGCGCCTCTCTCTCCTGCTGCTTATCTTCTAACTCCTTTAACTTAAACTCCCTTTCCTCTTGCTTATCCTTAGCCTCTCTCTCCTGCTCCTGAGCCTTAGCCTCTTTTTCTCGCTCTCTATCCTTAGCACGCTCATCGCGCAAATCCGCCTGCTGTTCTTTGATCCAGCCGCGTAGCTCCTCTCCCTCAAGGCCAAGTTCCTTACCCAACTTCATTAATTGTTGGAGTTCCGCCATTTCACAGATTTATGGTTATGGTATGTATTACCAAAACGGCTAACCTGTCGGTATGATCACTAACAACACGACCAGAGACCTGAGATCACACCAGATATAACCACACCTACTTGTATCCAATACAATTCAGAAATTTACCTTTACAGCACAACTAATTCTATATTCATAAAATGTACTGCACTATTAATAATAAAAAAGAGTAGAAAAGACAAGAATAAGGAAATTCAATAGAAGGACCACAAGTACGTCAAGGACAACGAACCAGACTAGGACAAAGACCTAAAAAAGAGAATATAATGGAAAAAACTGCAACCTAACTACGCCGATTACACTACAAGGTACGAACAAGAACAGAGTCTGAAAAAAAAGAACGTATCTATAGATAGGTAAGAGAGGGACAAGAGAAACGTCTTCCTAAAACAACGAGGAAGATAGAACGCTACAACTAAACAAAAATACAGGTCCCTACAGAACTGTTCACTGTGATGAACGAAGTTCCAAAGTTTACCACACCTTTTTAAAAGGATAAACTAAGTTCAACACAGCAAACCCGCGCCACCGCCCGTATAACCTATAACGCCAACAACAGCAAAAACAGGGAAAAAGACAGATTAAAGGAACAGCCCCCGATCCAGGGCACAAAATTTCAGTTTCACTTAACTTCGAATTTTGAGTTTAACTCCTCCCCTTAATCGGAGCTCTGGCCGCTTGTCTCCTCAGGCTGCACGCACACACTCTGGAAAGTTTAAATACACATTAATACCTATTCATAGCAATACATGCATCAATACATATTATTATTCATAAACATACATAAATCATATCATCATGAAATTTCCATTCATCCAACGAACAAGACAGCACAAATACCTACTAACTAACTACAACTAAATATTACGAAAATGGACGAGTCACAATGGACGAGCCCCCAGTGTCACAAATCCCAGACTGGGAGATGTAATAAGTTCTGACAGGACAACAATCACGAACAAACAAGGTAACACTTAACAGAACAATCCATCAGACTCACACATTTATTAAACATAATTATACATATTATGGCGCAATTACATACATTATATTATTGAAATGACTGCCGTACAACGGCCTTATTCTCACACACACTCTCCCTCGGATCCACAATCCGGTAGTTACTCCTAAAGGCACTTCGGCCTCAGCCTCTCCCCTCAGGGTCTTAATAGTACATTAATGATTCACTGGCACCGCAGTCTCTCAATATCACCTTCCTATTGTCATACACCTTAGCACTCCCCTAGCACCTCCGCAGGGCAATAACACATTATTATTTCCATAGCCATCAACATGGCAACAACATAATATCAGTTCACGAGCCTATCAACAGGGCACAATATAGTATCTCATTCACTCTCATATCTACGTCCCTGTCCGTGGCCTGACTGCCACGACTTTATGTGCCTCTACTGTCCTGCACTGACAGCCTCGCTTCTGGCCTATGTGTGGCCTCCGGCCCTATGCTGGCCTATCCCCTGTGCTCATCGAGGTGGCTCTGCGGCCCGTCCCCGACACCTACAAGAATAACAGTACATTGGTATAATATCCTACCATTTCTATTCACTCCACCTCTCCTTACAACCCATGAAACGTACACACACTAGTTCACCTTCCACTCACCACACATCTCACGGTAACACACTTCCATCGGAGTACACACTACTCACTCGCGCTACAAATCCATGAACTCACTTTCATCTATCGCTCATGGCGCACCTTGCTATATCCAATATCAAGGACTTCCACATTCCTCACATATACTTATTCACATCATGGTAATAAGACGAATATAATATAATACATCAATCATAATAATCAATCAACATTCTACATACCAGTCATAACTGGAAAGACTCTCACTAGTCTTCTCGACTGCTTCCTTTTATCTCTGCCCGATGGGCTATTATTCACAGGTCCGATCCCTAGGACCTTCTAACTTGCAGTGATAGTTACACAGCGCTTTCGCCTCCTTCAGACCCCCCCACTCATGACATGCACGACTTTCTCACTTGTCTCCGTGCGTTAATTTTACTCTCCTCTCCCCCCGTAATTATTAACTATCGCTCACTCCACTCGTGACAACTCCCAAGATAGCAGAAGGACTCTACATCTTCCAGTGGTTAATCTCCTACTCTGACTTGTTCGCTTGGGGGTGCAACAATTTTTAGGACCTTCGACTTCGCAGGATGTATCCTCAATCCAATAGATTCTGAAATTTTGTTTAGAGCTGTAGTCTTTGCTTGCATCTGGTCCTGTGTGTGCGACAATAGTGCCAAGTCATCTGCAAAATCTAGATCGTCCAGCTGTGTCCATGGGGTCCATTGTATGCCATTTCTTCCTCCACTGGTGGTTTCTTTCATAAGCCAATCAATCACCAGGATAAATAGAAATGGGGACAACAAACAACCCTGCCTAACACCAGTCTTGATATCAAAGCTGTCAGTAAGCTCACCATCATGTACAACTCTGCAACTTGTCCCCTCGTACATGCTCTTGATAAGATTCACCATCTTCTCTGGGATTCCATAATGTCTCAATATTCTCCACAGTGTTTCTCTATCGATGCTATCAAAGGTCTTCTCGTAGTCAAGGAAGTTCACTATCAGTTGGGAGTTCCACTCTAGCGACTGCTCAACTATGATTCTCAGCGTGGCGATCTGGTCGGTGGTTGATCGATTACTCCTGAAACCAGCTTGCTCCTCACGAAGTTTTGGGTCTGTTGCATTCTGTATTCGCTTGAGAATAATCCGATTGAGAACTTTTCCTGGGATGGAGAGAAGTGTGATTCCTCTGTAGTTACTACAGTTGCTGAGGTCCCCTTTTTTTGGAAGCTTCACGAGGTGTCCTTCCTTCCAGTCCTTTGGAAACTTGCCTCCGATCCAAATCCTCGAGAATAATGAGTGCAGACCCTCTGCAGCCCCAGCAGCATCTGCCTTCAGCGCCTCTGGTTGGATCTGGTCTGGTCCAGCTGCCTTGCCTCGATTTAACTGCTTTATGGCATCATTAATCTCTGCTTTAGTCGGAGGGTCGCAACTGATCGGTAAATCATTTCTTGCGGGTAGAATGTCGGGTGGGTTGCTTGGTGGAGGTCTGTTCAAGAGGCTGTTAAAATGTTCTTATCCATCTTTTTGCCTGAGCTTCCTTTCCAAAAATAGCCTTCCTTTTGTAGTCCTTGACAGGAACTTCAGGTTTTCCATATTTTCCAGCAAGTCTTTGTAGTCTGGTAGAGGATCCTCATGTGTCCTCCTGTTGCTGCCTTCTCTGCTTTCTCTGCTAACATTCCTATGAACTCCTCTTTGTCTTTTTCAATTGATTTTTTGACCTCTTTACCTGATGATCGGTACTCTTCCTGGTTACCAACTCTTGAGCTTCTTGTACGACTTGCATTTACCTGTTCTTTTAGGTCTCTTCTTATCCTTATCAAGTCCAGTGATTTTTGACTGCATTCAATAAATCACCATGAAATAGATAAAGTGTTCCTGTATTCATTTCTATTCTTCTTCTTCGTCCGCTGTTGCACTTTTAACGACAAATCCCGATCAACGATTTTCTTCCTTTCAGCTGGTGCTCTCTTTGGTGAGAATGTGATGTTAAGATCAAATGGGCATTATTTTGACAAATTTAAGTAGTCAATACCTCTAGAGTGTAAGCTGCATGGCATCAGAGAAAACACTAAATCTCTGATGTGATAGCAAGAACTATACACTTTGAAAGTATTACTGTTCAATATCAGCCATTCTCCCAGGCCCATTGTTTTTATCATATAAGTCTAACTCCAATCTTAAAATCGTAAATGTTTTCCATGATGGGGTAAACAATTTGCACACTGATAGAGCATATTATAAACACATTTGCAGGCAATAGACTAGTTATTTAGCAAGATAGAAAATCTTCTTGGGGATTGAGAGTCTTGTCTTTGTAGTCAAGAAACTGTTATAAAACAAACCATGTGAGTTTTTCTCAGATATTTCCTAGACAATTCCAACTAAATGACTATTTGTTTGCATGCCTGTGTAAACCAAGTTTGTCTTACCAAAGCATTTTCAGACTTTAATGACTTAAGTTTTGGGAGGAGGGTTTGTTTAAAACTGTAACAGCTGAGGTTGTTCTAGCACGTTATAGTAGGGGGGAGTTAGTTGATCTAACTACAACCCTTTAGAAAACGAAACTATTACAGCTGTAAAATAAATAAACACGAGATCCGACGATAGATTAAATAATACTAAAGTTTAATAACTGTATAGTGAACAATAAATTACTAGGAAGACACCAGCGAAACTAAATATCTACGCCACACCAAAGGAAACTCACTTACTCACCCCACCAACCACTCACACAGGTCTATATATATAAACATTCCTACAGAAAGTTCCCGAAATAAACGTTACCTTTGCCCTCGCACAAACTAACCAATCACGCATCAATACGTCATCAGGTTACATCACTCAAGGCCAAATCTGGCGTAAACATTCGTATCCACAACGTTATCGAATATTCGGGAACATACTAATATTTACTGAACGAGTCAAAACACCTGACAACAAGCGAGCGAGGAAAAAAACTACTCACTAGAAAAGAAGGTCAGGTCACGGAGTACAGTACACTCTGGCGGTTGTCAACAATAAAATGAAAAAAGTAGTGGACACATGCTCAGCCACCAGCACAACAACAAAACCGGGGGAGGGCAAGGGGTAGCCCGCAGATGCTACAAAAACCGTATGTAAAAATCGATAATTGCAGTTCTACATACAACAAGTGCAACCCATGGCTGACCTACATTTTTGGAAACCTGAATTTTGAACTGCTCTGAGGCCCCTTTGCAACCAGCAATAGTAGGGCACAATCCAAAATTCACTCATGAAAAAGTTTCTTCAAGGTCCCTCCGGCATTAGGGACCCTGAAGTTTAAGCTTCATTAGTTTTATAGTAGATCCGCCACTGCCCATGGGTTGCTTATGATAATCAGAGATGAACAATTTTCGTTCTCACTTTGTTTTCTTCTGAGTCCTTGCAACTAATCTTCGGCGACTACATCGTTCAAGTGCATCTCTTAATTGCAAATCCATGTTCGTAAGTTTGCAAAATTGTACCTGTATTATTATGTACCAAAATGTTTGTGAGACATACACACATGCAGACGCACACACACAGTCAAATCGGACGGAGAGAGAGAGAGAAAGAGAGAGAGAGAGAGAGAGAGCGAAGAGAATGGTGAAGACAGAAAGAGGGATGGACTGGAAAAAATAAGGAGAAAGACACAGACGAGAGAGACAGAGAGAGCCTGTCCGTGTGTGCATATAAAATAAAGAGAAATAAGGGGAAGAGGGGTATTTTTAAATGGCAAACACAATAAATGATAAATGAGTGCAAAACTGACACGATTAGATCGCCCTTTCAAATGTAAACACTCATTTCCTTGCTCTCTTTACTATTCTCTTCGATTGACTCCTCTCTTTGTCCATCTTTTCAAAGTGTCTATGCGTAGGCCATGTGATACTGTCTGTGTATAGCTCTCGCGCACATATTGGCAAATATTAATACAATATTGCTATTAATCGAACGTGGATTTGTGATTAAGTGGTTTATTTGAAGGATGTTGAAGCTAAAGAATAGTTGCACGGGCTCAGAGGAAACTAAGTAGCCGAAACAAAATTGTTTATCACTTATTACCGTAAGCAACTCAGGCATTGCAGTTCTAAGCAGTTATCGATATTCATATGTAGTTTTGACGGGAAAAAAAATTAACAGAACCTACCACCGTTCACCCAGATTTGCGTGAAATTTTGAAGTTGCCCTCCTTTTGAACTCCAGAAGGTTCTTTATTAGATTTACAGGCTTAAAATAGTGGGAAAGTATTCTTTTGAGTTTGATTTGTGTTGCTGATTTCGCACCCGATCATTTTCACGCATGCAGTATAGCCTATGACGTCATCATCTGCAAAGAGAGAGGCCTATGCTTGACCGTCCCCACTGAGTGGACATGCTGTGGCGTGCGGAGTCGTAATGTGCACTGTCAACATGTGGCCAACTGTTAACATTAAAATTTGCTACATCATAGACCACGTACCCATCCTTAGTTTTCGTCTTTAACCGTTCGCAGAGAGAGACAGTTACTGGCTGTTCAAGAAACGTAGAAGAAAAACTCAAGCGGATTATTTTGAAATGAGCTGTAGTAACTATGAGGCCGTATTGAGTCTATTCAATCCATTAGACAGAAATGAAAAACATTGTTTTACCTCAAGTAAGATTGTATCTATGAGTGCAATTTTCAGAACAGTAATAATATTATACTTTTACTGTTTTGTAAAGTTTAAGAATATAAAATATCTTGCTTGTTTTCCGAATGGTCACCACCGTCACTGCAACCATCCATACATACATCAATATAATCTTGCTTAAAAATATTTTCACAAGATCATGACGACTGTGCTGGTCTCCAATCATTTTACAGTTAAACTTAAGGATTTCTAATTCTCAACAGGGCATTATTCCCTTTAGCTGTCTAGCAAAGTTGTAATTAATGCCCTCCTCCCCCCTCCCCCCCCCCAAAAAAAAATAATTGTGTTTTTTTATTTATCGAAACTTTTCTTTATTGTTTGTAAGGCAAGGCTGTGCAGCCTACTGCTTTTTTTTCATTGTTTTCATATTTTGACATTGTGTCCAGCTCTATTATGACCTCACAGATTATCTGATTTCACACTCACACATACACACACATCTACACAAAAACACTCATTCTAGCAAAGTCCAAATGATATCAAACTCAAAAGCATACGATTGATAGTACCCCCCCCCCCATGCATATGCTCACACACAGGCGCACATACACACATCTACATATACATAAACACACACAACTGGTTACCCCTTCTTAAAGATGTTTTGTGAGGTGAGGGGTAAAGACATAATGATATGTGCTGAAATAAAACTGAAATAATTAAGTTCAGGCAAACAATCCAACAACAATGATTGTCCATCCTGATGATCTGACAATAAATTGTGAGCTTTTCTTCTAAGCATTTCAATGGATTTGCTCAGCTTCTCCACAGAGACACATACCTTCACTAACAGCTGCCTCCTCACAGCATCTGCAGCAATACTGGACCGAGCCTTAACCTCTATGTCAATCTTATCAGTAACCAATGGAATGATGGGAAATCTCACAGAACCTATCTGGCCCTTAGGCACCTGAAGAAATAGGTGGGATAACACAGGGAACGAGGGTCAAATGATAATTTCACACGTGATGAAACGAAAAAAAGCAAAGGTTAGCCATGATTTGGTAATATCAATCTGCAACTCGCTATAAACATTGAAAGAAGCAAATCAAGAATTCAGAACCTCTGTCTTTGGAGGGTTTAAAACAATGCAAGACCCTGGAAAGACAAAATGTGCAGGGCAAACATAATTATGGCAATCAACACAGAAATTGATATTCGCAGCTCTCTAGAAATAAACAGTTTCTTTCATAGTATAAAGGTCATTATTTCCTTGGATTATATTCATTCCAGTATAAAGCCTCAAAACAACTCACTGAAATGGCATATTCTCACTTTCTACTTTTGTACAAATTTCTCCACCGGACCCCAGCCCCCCCCCCTTTCCGAAAATGAACAGTTTCATAAAACTACATAATCAGAATATTATTGAACTGGGCGATTTTAGAACAAATAGAATTATCATCTCAAACAGCAAAACAATTGTTTTCCGTGCTGCACCTAAGTACCCATTTTCCATTGTCTCCAAAAAATTGATAAAATAAAATTGAGACCCTCTCTAAACAGACTGCTTCAGCAATAGAATTTGATTAACAGATTTCTAATCTCTCTCATTTTATGCTGTTTTCAGGTTGTTGCTAAGATGCTGGTATTTATCCCTTCATTTAATGAAGCTAACTTAATCGTCATCTAGGCTGCATAGATTTCGAGACTTGGTTCATTTCTGGGTTAAAAATGATTACACGAAATTGAGAAATAGCACGACATAGGCTTACAGGTAATCAGTAATGACTGACTGTGAAATATAAATACACTAGTGTTTGCAAAGTCAAACGAAAAAAAAAAAATAGACCGCAACTGCCATCTAAAAGCTCTATAACACGACTGGCCTGTTGTGCTTATTGTAAATGCTACAAACGATTAACTTGAGACATGTTTTCAAGATAATAAAACTCCCTTTCTTTACAGATGGCTTTACTCCAGTATTGTCCTCCTGGTACCTTCCACCCATTTTACATGGAATTATTGCAAACTTGAAAGGGAGACTATGCCATCTTTGACGAGGAAACACAAATGAACATTGTCAGGAGGTCACAATTATTGCCAGTTTCTCTGAAACTTCAAGCCTGCATATCGCTGATGAAAAGGCAAATGAAGCCCCGAGCATGTGCTACTTGCCAAAATTCAAATAGTTTGTATGAGAGTTTTAATTTTCTTAAACTGAAATTCAATGGTTGTCAAAACTTCTCAGTGAAGACATAGATGTGAGCCATCCACGATGCATGCTTATGGCACAACAACGGTTCATGTTATGCCCTGTTGTGCTGGAGTTTTGAACTTACAATGATACTATTCCTATGCCCAGTATAATCAATAGCTCATGCATTCGGTAGGAACTAAATATTTGAAGCAGGGTTGCCACCCATTAATGCCCACGTTGCAATTTCAATGTGAATTTCACACCTGTTATACAAAATGCATTGACATGAAGGGAACCAGAAGTAATTATGATGTTTGTTTCAAATTTTTTGTTTTAAATGAATTTTTCATTTTGTCCTTTTCTAAGGAAGCTGGGAATATATGGGAGTAAGTAGGTGTTACCTGACATACACATCTTGGACATTCAAAACAAGACATTTTACGAATAATAATAATAATAAAGCACAAAAATATTTCTTCCAGAGTTCTCATTGTGATTTATTGATCTATTTTACACATAGAATCATGACTGGTTCACTAAGTGATTGATCTGTGAATGAAATTGTTCAGCACACCTTTGGTGAAGAGGCACATCGGAAGCGCGGCACAGAAGATTCGCCTTTTTGCCACATTGACGGAATCTTCTCTGTTTTGGGATTGACTGCAGGTGGTGGATAGTGCAACACTTCTTTTGAAGCCCAACTGATCCTTGGGATCATGAGCCTGAGCTGGTGAAAGCCTGTAAAGCGGCCAAGAATTGTTCATTGCTGCATCAAGGAGAAAAGCAAATAATGGCTACCACCGTTTCTTTGACCTAATTGATGTCCTGTAACAGCCAACATTTTGGTCCAGGCGATCAACTCCTCCCATTTTGGCGTTGTATCTCTGTATGGTTGGTCAATCTGGAGTTTCGTTTTTTCCTGAGCAGACCACCTGGTAGCCTTTGCCAAAGAGAATACACTATCCTTGTTGGAAGCAAGAGTGACAAGTGAATTGTCATTCCATGTCCAAATGAGAATGTCATCTTGTCTGTCACGGCGATATTCAAATGTCCCTCGAGTGGATTTTTTTCATTTTTAAAAAAATCAGTTGGACACTTCTCAGTCCGGTTGGTTCTGTTGGTACCTGTGGCAGATACCCTAATGTCTTTCAGTCCTTTGAGCAACTTCATACCTGTGAAGAAGTTGTCAAAGTAGATATGATAGGGTGGTCCCTTTGGCAAATGGTCAACCAGGCCCATTACTACACCATGACCAAGGCCAAATTGCCGATCATAACCCCCAGCCCTCCTGACTTGGCCAATAGTCCGCTTGTTGTTCCATGAGCTCGGCTGCGCAGCTGTCTTCCAGATAGATCACTAGCTGACACAGATTCTTGGATATCTTCATTGACATTATCTTCATCAGATTTGTCTCCACCACCAGGAGGTTCAATGTAAATGTCTGTGGACCCATTTTCGTTATCATCTGAATCCTCAAGTTGGCTAAGAACTTCATGGAATGTAAACTGTTTAGGCCTGCGAATAAAAATTATATTTGAACTTTCATAATATATACCTATAGCAATCACCCACATACACACACACCCTAGCCTCCCACACTTCCCACCCTAAAACACACTCTCACACACACACACACACACCTCTAGTCTGCAGTCTTCCACCATACATCACACACACACACACAGCCCACAACATATGCACAGACCAATAACAATCTCCAAACATGATCACAACTTAACATTTTTTGTGAGTGAATTTTCCCCCATGTCCTTAAAAGAGGACAGTCCACGTGGGAAAATACTGGGGGCATTCGAGCCCAGTGTCCTTTTTAAAGGACATGTCATTTCTAGGCTCCTGTACTCTTCTTACTATCAATATTTTTTTGCAAACCACTTTACTAGTGTAAATTTGATATATGTGAATACAAATATAAACAACTGTAACTTTGTACTTATCATAATTAAAATTTCTATAATTTTTCTACCTACCTTTGTCTGTGACTGGTTTCTCCTTCCATTTTCACCACTCAGGAAGAAAACATAAAAATTTGCTGAATTTAAAACTTGGACCGGAAGCTGGTGAAATGTAAAAATGCAACTTGGCATATGGGCTGTAGAAACGAAACAATGATTTCAAATTTGAAAAATAATTTTGTACAATTATGGTCTATTTTTAAAGTGTCCTTAAAAAAGGACACCGGGCATTAACGGGATAAAGTCAGTTTTTCAAAAAGAATTTCTTGTCTTGAAAATTGTTGTGGATGTTACACAGTTCACAATGTTCGCATATTTCATTCTTATATTCAAAACTTTGGTCATATTTGATAATCAAATAAAAATGATCCATGATCTTACATCTTTTGAACTAGTTCACATAAAGCTCTCTAGTTTTCCCGATCTTATTCAGCTACATTCAGATACTGATGTGAAACTAACAGAAGTTTACAAAGTGATCTTGGGCACTTACAAAATCAGTTCATGTGACATATTTATCACATTGGCAACAACACAGTCGGCAGCAACTGTGATTTTCCCCTGTCAGACAATGTAACCCCTTCGTCCGATGTGGTCAGTCTGGCGATATGTGACTAAAGAAATGATCAGATAAGCATTTTGTCGGGAGTGACTTCAAGATTCCCAACATTTATACCGTCTAATATTCATTTTTTTAGTACGTTACTCACTGTAACTTTGGAAACATTCATTACTTACATATATAATTTTGCTCGCGTCTGAATGCACGACGATAGCCTTTCCATTCACTTGTCCGAGGATATTGTACTCTTCAGATTTGTGCAGTGTGACATTAACCTGAAAAAATAATGGCAATTTTCACGGCTAAGTCACTTTTTCTCAGAGCATCCAAAAAAAGAAAAAAAAGTCAGTTTTTCTGGTATTATTCCTTTGCCACTGGCAAGCTGAGTCAGCCTCTCATTATAATCTAATGACCTTTTATTAAAGAACTTTTGTTGTACACAGTTCTACGTTGCCATGATGTAGTGTGTGAAAATTGGCTGGAACAGTAGACTGGACCAACCAAGGCGTATCAACCCCCCTCCCCCATCCCCTTCCCCATATTTCAGCTTTGATGTATTGCCTTGCAGAGTTAGTAAGGTGTTCCATGAACATAATTTTTTATTCATTATAATTTCATGTCAGACATACCTTGCTGACTCTAAATTGAAAAAATAACTCTACAAACAAAAAATGCATGTATACAAGGACGAAAATTACCCTTGGGGATTTGTGCAATGTTTATTGAAGTACGCCTTATCTCATCTCTGTAGCAATATTAAAATTCTCACAGATAATTTATTGTATATATCGATGTGGCTCTTGTAAGTCTGATATAAAAACGTTTATTTTTTAATTATCCAGTGGGCTTTAATTTTATTGAAATTCAAGCAGCTGAGTCAGCAAGCAATGCAATAGTGTTGGAACATGGAACTACCAAAGAAAGAGTCAGTTGTTTTCAGACGACCATCCATAAAAAAAAAAAAAAAAAGCGAACAGACTTCAGAAATGGAGCTTCATATTTTCCTATCTGATGAACCGTCTATATGCTTTGTTTTGTTTTTATTTTCTGTATATCAAAATTTCGAAATCGAAGTAAGAGCACTTGGTGTTTTCAAACTTACCTCTATGTGATGCTCTAAATAGTTGAAGATAAGAGCCTGGACAGCCAATTGCTCGCCAAGAATGATGGAATATGGCAAATTGAGACTCACAAAGAAGGGCATGAATACAGTCAGCTGTAATGAATCAGTTCATGATTTTGTAACTATCAAAATTGTTGATCTAATATTGTGTACATTAATATGAATTTAATCTATTTTTGACGATCCGTTTTATAATGCTTAAACCTTTCATTTGTACGTTTTGCATGCATACTCTAGATAACCTATACTTTCTTTTTTCTTTCCATTTTAACGTGTTCAAACTTCTGCTCGAATTGCTTTACAGGTATAAAAGACTAAACAAAAGACTGTTCTCTGCGAACACTTACACTTTGAAAACTTTGAGAGACTTTATCATTGATTTCTTAGAGCAACATAATTATGATCCATGCTTTGTTTCTCTGTCTGGCCTGTTGTCTATGTATAGATGTTCATACACAGTCATCATTCATGAATATCTACGTGTGACACTTGTGTTATCAACAATCTAATTTTAGCTACATAATTATGATTATAATGATAAATTTCACCAGATATAAATTTCCTTAGACATGATGTTTTGGCTCAGTGACATCTCATTCGATTCTAGTAAAAGGCGTGAATTGCCTCCAGGGGGAACTACATAATATTATGTCACATAAACAGTATTTTTTGTGCCCCCAAACAGTTTTTCTTTAATCCAGTTGCAGTGGATAAAAAGCTTACCAATGTCTGTGATCGTCTATACATGCCATAAGAAAATCACTGGTGGTTTGCTGCTCGGTACTTTGTGCAAAACGGCCAAATTCCTTGTATAGAATGAATCTTACTATTGTGGAATGCTATAGACTTCATAAATTGAGAATTATATCCAGTCCCAAGAAACCATCCGAACAGCTCATAACAGCTGGTGGTGAAAGAAAAAAAAATGTGGATGACGAATACTGAGATTCATGAACTCGGTGTGGCCGGGGGTTCTAGAAGATGCCAGGAAGTTAAAAGGCCGAAACATCTAATGAAAAAACTACTCTTCCCCCGAAGATCGTCTCCTGCCTCGCTCCACCTGAGGAGTTTCGTACCACTATACCAATGCCCTATCAATGCAACCTATAGTGATTGTAAATGACTGCGCTTATGGTTATGATACCAAAGCAAAAGGAAAAACAAAGCAACAGCAACAACAAAAAGCATTTACCAAAATACCCCCACCCCCCGAGAAAAAATTATTAAATGCGTTATCAAATTTACAGAAGTCAAGTTCAGGGAATGTTACGTGCTCGTTCCGACACTGAACAGATTGTTTAGTATAATTTGATACCTCAATTAATGCAGGCTTAAATAATTTTTATATTCTTATGCCTGCCAGCATTAAAACTCACCTGGGCAGGAATAGCTATGCCCAGACCTGATGCTGAATTCATGGCCAAAGCACTCATAACCCATGATGTAATTGTGTCTGGCACCTTGGTCACAATAGATGCCGACCCAGAAGATCTTCAAGAAAAAAATACAAAGATACAGTGAGACAAAACATTTCCAGCCATACCGGAACAACATTTTAAACCTGTGTTTACACTTTATAATCCAAAACAACAACCAACAACAATAACAACAAATGTGCAGAAATGCCATCAGATTTGCATTGTTGCTTCCACTCCAAAATGTATACCTTTAGACTTTATAATTTTAAAAGCTTCCAAACTGTTAGTTATGACCTGAGTTTGAAAATTAGGGCTTATGTGATGTGATACTTTAGTGTTAACAACCACAACAAGCGCCTTGTGCTTGGAATTCTTTTGAGCTCACTTTGAATACCCTCGCTTTCACGTGATCTCAGATAAACATGCATAACTCCAAACCTTCATTTCTTTTTCTCTTGAAATAAGTTTTAAAATTCTGGCTATAAAGGCGGTAAAAAGAGAGACGAAGATTCCTATTTAAGCCGATTGCAGCCTAAGATATTTACATGTCTGTTAAGTAAGTAAAAGATTGTGATATCTCCCAGATTTTTTACTCTCGGCAGACCAGTTGCAAAGGTACAAGGCGCGCTATCCATGATTCATCGCCGCTGTCAGCCAATAGACCTAGCCAACCCAAGCGCCCCGACCATTAGCGCGACTCAAATGAAACATACCCTGGCCAGTGAAAAGGCGGTAAAGTCCCTTGAACCTTGCTTATAGTGGGGCTTCATGTGGCCCATCTGCATTTTATGTGTTGGAGGTGTAAATGTCAAGGGCACGATAGTCTGTAAACAAAGACCTACCCCATCTGCGCTTCGCCAGTTGAATATAATTTTGCTTAATGTATTGTATTGTTCAAAGAAGTGAGAGAGTCGGAGTGAATGAGCAGTGACTGGTCAAACCACAAAAAAAAGGATGAGTGAGCAGAGAGGGAGGGGTGTGGCAAAGTGGGTACGCTGTTCTGCTTGTACCCATTAGCACGGGATGGGAAGCCGCAAAGTGTTCGCGGGAAGTAATTCTGGACACCACTATCCGCATTGTTCCGCCCTCCCCATTGCACCACAACTGATTGGCCGATCGGACTACCTAGCTTTGTTGGCGATATTGATAGCTTTTGGCACTGTTATAGATCAAGGGCTTCGCTCAGAGGCAAGGTTGCTAATTACAGGATGCAGCAGATAATCTGATTCACATTCCATTCTAACCGAATTCCTCCAATGGGGAAGCCCTTTGACACTTCATATTCATTTCTGCTTGAATGACTTCACGAAATCAATAACGGCGATTCCAAAGTTCGCGTCCTGCTCTATTTCAATCTCAGTGGACTTGATAACTCTATATTATGGGGCCAGTCGTTCAAAAATAATAGAAGCATGAAGCTTGGAACAGATGTTGCCCATAGGAGGCATTTTAAGTAAAAGGTGCTGGCCACGGACAATTTTCAAAATGGCACCCAAAATTCAAGATAGCCGACACATATTGGAAATTGGCTAGCTAATACATGTTGCATATAAAACTAACTGTCACAAATACAATTTACACCTCGAAATATGTAATTGTAATGTTGGAAGAATAAAATCCTCAATATAAAATGTTTTTGATAAATGCAAAACTTCAAGCTGGCTGCCAAATTCAAGATATCCACCGTTTTGATTGTTTCTGAGTGTAGGAAAATTGCACGGAAATTGATTATTTTATCATGTAGAAATATCTGACATTTTCTTTCTTTTACGATCCAATGAAGAAAAATAACTGTGCAGTCTTTGGGAGTTTGAGAGCAGAAGCAAAAATAGCGGGAAAAGCCTGATGCAGGAGTGTGCAATTTTTGTTGATTTTTTTTTTTTTTTATGTGCCAAACCCGTGTTCGACTTGGGCGAATTTTTCAAATGCAGCCATCCCAGCAAACAATTTAAAACATAATTATAGAACTCAGAAAGGAGATATTATCAACACATGTGCAGTGCTCATAGAGAACAAGTAATATCAACCACAAACTGATGCACTGATTATAGATGGCTCTGCTTCTGTTCGTTGTCTCCATCCAATAGAAAACACCTGTCAAGAGTATTTAGAAATCAGTTTTGCCGAAAACAATTGATGGTTTCCTGCTCAGAGACATGCACAAGTTAATAAATTGTTTGATCAATATAAATCTGACAGTCTGAGGGTTTATGCAAGAAACCGAGAGGGGGTGGGAGTAGACTTTAAAGTGACACCAACTGGATAGGTACCGAAGAGCCAGTCCACATTTGTTTACAAAACACTGACAAAAAATCAGAATTATTTCCTCTGCTGGCTAACAATATAAAATAACACACAAAATGACATTGCCTAACAAGAAATGAAATGTCTGCAACAAGATAGCTGTGTGGACAGTCTTTTGCATATATATGAAAAAGCCGATTAAAGAATGTTTGTGCATCTGAAGCCTGTAATTGAACGCACCTGTTTTACAACTACCTGTATTCCTTCAAATCACACAAATCATAACAACTATTGCTGTGTCATTCTGTATCAGCTGCAAAAACTTTGTGGACGGCAAAAACTTTGAATCTCTTTTGGCAAATCAATAAAAAGACGAAAGCTACTTATACAGGACCAAGCAAGAACTCTTGTAGCATCAAATTACAAAAGATTTTTCATTCCTGCTGTCAGCGGTTGTGATGCTGCCTCGACCTACTGAGAGAAAAGGAACAATACTTTTCTTCAGACATGGAAAGTTCTTTCCATATGCATCAGAGACCTTTGCCAAGCTGAGCAGATTCCTAATGAGTGTTGGAATACCGACATTTGGAAGATTGTAGAGAGGTCGTCCTATTTACAAATGTGAATAATGCCATAAGAGGTCTCTCATTCAGCTCAACTTTTTTTTTTGCCACCAACAATAGCATCCCCGATACATCACATTGTCAGAGCAGTGCACCCAGGACGTCTTAATTGTGGTCAAGCTCTTAACCAGAGCCTGCAACTATCTTTGCCAGATCCTGCAGCAGGACTTTCAAATTAGTTTAAACATTTGTCAAAAACACACGAACAACATCTGTATTCTCATCATGACGGACAGGTGTATTCACTGCGGAAGTGATGAAGTCAGACACCTTGGATAGAGGAATTCGCCATTGCACAGATCTATAGGCAACAAGGCCGGTGACCTCTGGAACCCCAGGACTGTGTTTTCAGTAATATTATTGCACCCAAAGCAAGTGCCTTAAGCACTGGTTTGCCTGCTGGTTGTTCACATTTCCACCTTTTCACCAATGAGAGATATGGAGCGAGTTCATAATTACGAGAATAAAGTCTATATAGAGGTTATCATTTTTTCTTGATGTCGCTTTTATGCCATTAACACGTGGACAGATGAATTCATTGTCGATTCCCGGCTCATGGTTTGACGCTATATCCATGGCCCTATCATGAAATCGCACTAATGTATTACCACAACTGCTGATGACGACTCTGTTTTGTCAAATAATCTGTGTATGTGGGTTGGAAAATGGGGAAAGGAGAGGGGGGGGGGGCGAACTTTGCAAAACTTTTCATTTTTTACGATTGGAGAAGGGAAGTACAAGTCCAAATATTTCAATTATTTATAACTTTATATCTAAAATGTATTTATAATACGGAATGGACTTCAACTAAAACAGTTGCCCCCCTCCCCTTATAACATTCCCACTTTATGCTGTTTTAGAACAGGGCCTGTGATACAACGATCTGTTTTCCTGCTAGAGCCAGTTTTCTTTATGTGATGGTCATTTCAATGAAAAGATCTGACCAAATGCCATGCCACAGACTGTCGTTATGGTGCTTGGCATGTCGGCTACGGTCCGTTCACCGAGGAATGATCACAGAAAACTGCTCGTAGCGTTGCAACCGTCGATGATATTTGAATGTAATTTGGCATGAAGTCTTAGATTTGTGATGACCCTAACCCAGATTTTTTGCCCCCGAATAATTCAAGTAGTTTTCGAGTTTGTTTATTTGCGGTATATAAATAAAGAGAGCATCGACAAGGGTAAACATTTAGGTGGTTTACTGTAATAATTTAACACATGGTTTTGAGTCCCACTAAAATGTGGTACAGCACGTGATTAAAGTGAGTTTAAAAACAAACTCTCGTGATTGTTCACTGGTAGGCCAAAACAGAGTCAGAGGCGTTGTCAGAGATCTTTCAATTTCAGAATTCCTTTCATCGTGGATTTAAACATCAAAATCAATACGATGCGGAACATTGGAGAACAAGACCTTCAAACTGTCAGACATCCAAAATCTAACTCATGCAGCATTGAAAACAGTCGCTGCAGAAAATTTTCTCCAAGTGAGAGGACCATATATCGCGGTAGGAGGAACAATACTGGCAAAACGAGGGCCTTCATTTTATTCAACCGAATATCGTCATCAATCCAATGGAAACATCCGACTCAGAAAGCGTCTGAGATGATAAAACATTAAAAAACATCGAAAAGTGCTTACCTGTTTTGAAATAAAACAAAAAAAACAAAACACCTTTCTATTGGGCCTAAGGTTGTCCCAAGTCCGCAGCCTGATCATTGTACCCACAAGGCCATGCTCTTGCAATGACAGGGACGGAGGGGAAAGGGTGGTCATATTTTTATCTCGATTGTATATTTCTCACAATTTAATACAGATTGGAAAGCCTAGCTACTTCACAAACTTTATCTTTCACAGGATGTTACCGTTTAGCATAACTAGAAGGCTGTTTTCAAGTGATAATGAATCTGTAGTAGCTTTATCTTACAGGGAAGGAACAATAAATGAATTTACGTGTAAAGCAAACCTCAAGTCCGTAACGTGATGATACGCCACTGCAATTCACCACAGATTGTTACTATATTTAGGAATTTAGATCAACTACAGGGAAACAAGAAGTGACAGATCATGTTGGAACATGCGTATACTGTAAACATTTATAAGTTTGGGGCCCATTCAATTGAAAACAAAGAAAAGATCAAAGGAATTCGCCGCTTTGAAGGAACGGTGCTGTGCAGAGACTTCAAATTCAAGATTTGTAGGGTCATGATAAATGTGACACTGCATGCAAAACTATATTTTGTAATAGCTGAGAAAATCCAACTAAACCGTGATCACGCCTCGGTGAACGGACTATAGAAAGATTTCCCTTAACATGGTCAGGATGAAGACGCCGCATGAAACGCAGGCCTAGGAAAATACAGCGTGTAAATGCAGGCAAATGAGGTGGCCAGTCAACTTCTCTCTCTGTCTATATAAACAAGACCAAATCAGAAAATCGCGATGAAACACAAATATGCGATTTTTTAACGATTTTTTATAGTTTGGTCGTACTTAAAGTTCAACTATTTTTCTGCATTCTGTGAAAATATTGGGTCTCAAAGCAACTTCTACATATTTCTTTTGATGCCTTTAAATTTGCCTTTGTCATCGAATATCACTTCAGTAATGGGGTTCATTAAACTCCCGATAACTTCAAAATTAATGAACCTATTGTCACAAAACTTTCACATGGCATGTATAATTTATATTGGCATAGACATGCAAAATTTCACAGCCATAGGTTAATTACAAGTACCCGATGCTGGGGAGATATTAAAGCCACCCATCTCGCCGAAAGCGAAAATTACTCTGCCATTTTTAATGGCGATTTTCTCGGATGTTTGCTTCCGTTTTTGACCGGGGTATAGGTGTCTTTAAAAAGCCATAACTTTGCAATGAAAAGGAACACTGCCATAATTTTTACACCAAATTAAAGATGAGATTTCACACTTTACTGTGATATTCATAAATCAGAAATGAAAAATGCGACTTCCGTTGAGGTTTGTGAGGCTCGCTCACACCAAACGTATAGCTTGTCATTCCGTTAGGCACCTGAGGGGATAAGCTGATTTTTGCATGCAAGCTCTTATGCATCTCCCCTTCACAAAAAACAAATGTCATTTCAAGTCTTGCACATTTTTGTATAAGTTGTATGTAAAGTGTGCCAATAAATAATAATTAATGATGCGAATTGAGTTTGCCATTTAAACAATGCTATTTTAATCAACCAATGGAATTGAGCCTTTCGCCTCGAAATCCAAAATGGCTGCCTCCATGATGGAATGCTGTATGCACACTAAGAAAGATGTAAATAGCAATATAATTCAGTTTTCTTTGAAAAGTTGGATGAAATTTCGGGAATAAACAATCATGTGCTTTCTCTCTCTCTCTCTCTCTATCTCTCTCTCTCTGTCTCTCTCTCTCTCTCTCTTACAATAAAAGTAGTAATCTGCAGTCCTGCTTCAGAACTCATGCGCGCCAGGACACTGAGCACCAAGCGTTACTTTTTATGACATGCACGGTACTATAACAGAATGGAGGCAAGATGGAGGATGAAAATGACAGCACGAGGAAACAATGCATTTTCTATAAATTCAAGAACCAAACTAATCAAAATAATAAAAACTTCCGTGCACCCCCCGTGGTATTTGAAATGGACATGTAAAGTTGGGTTAGTATAGGTGGTCTAATAAAAAAGCCTTTTGCGTTCAAAGGTGGAGATTTTGTGAAATATATAATTATGTAAAACGAAACAAACATGCAAAAATACAGATATTACATAGCAATAAACATGTTTTTAAAAATAAATTATTAATGTGCACAGGTATGGATGACAACATTTGATTTTTAGACAAAGATGGTTACTGGGAACATATTAAAACCATACCTAGATTTTCCCTAGGGGTGCGTAACGAAATTTACTTCAGAGAGTAGCTAGGAGTTTGGTCCCATGGCCTAACATTTTTAATGCACTCTCAAGTCAGGCAGTTTACTCACGGCTGTGTCTTTCGTTGGCATTCTTTTTTTATCACTTCGAACACGGCTTAGGTCTGCCATCGTGTGCACTCTGATCGGCATGATAAGTACTGGTTCCAAGAATTCTTCAACAACTTTTTTCAGTACCCAGATCCTTGCAAGTTGGGCAGTTACTTCATCGCCTGCCCGTCAACTAGACATTACCGCCTCCGGTATCTCCCAAGTTGGAATAGTATCGGGTGCTCAGGATATCGGTATTAAAAAAAGAAAAAGATGCTGTGACATTATAAGGTGAAATGTCAAAGGGCCGCTGGCTAGACCCAGTATCGAGACTGCCCAGTATCGTCGCCGTCGAAGGCATTGCTCAACTCTTGGTTGCAAAACATCCCCACCTCCCACAAAAAAATTCTCAGCCGACATCGTGTGGTCTCAAACGGAATTAAAGTCAGTTACCAACTAAGTACTCAAATCAGCAAAAATTAATACTGAAACAAGGAATGGACACCCTTACGCAGAGATCTCGTTGGACAATTTTTGCGGTTATTTATTGGTTAAATTATGTTGATGATGAATGAAACAGGCTTGATAAGGACAAGGCTATGTCACTTATAATAGCTGTGGCTGTAAACTTGATGCTGTGCTGCCAAAAAAAAAAAAAAGGAGAAATTATGCATTATTATATTGTTGACGTTCATCTTGGATTTTGCCGCCGTGTTGGAATTTTTTTTCTGGTGGGCACCGTGCGCTCGATCAGAGACAACCGGCTCTCGATAATAACGATAAGGGGTTTAATGGCGATCACAATAAGGGAGGCAACTGACCGGCGCCCTCGCCCTACGTGCCTAGTTAGAAGAACACACAGCACAAACATGCTGACATGCCCTTAGTCCATGCAGCCGCGCCCAGTCACTCAAACTAGCGTTACTGGGAAAAAAAAGCACACACAGATCGTCCATCCTTTCACATAGGGCAGGTTTAAAATCTAAAACGGACAGTTTTAACTTAAACAATCATTCTTGCGCAGTTTATGAATCTTATGAATTTCTCTAAACGTTTACATGCGATTTCGCAAAACACGCTAATGCGGAAATGGAAAAGAGCAGTACTGAAGCATAGTGGGTTACTGGTATTAAATCCTGCGTGAAAACTACATTTCATGTCAAGCACAATATAAATTATATAATTTCCTGGTTGTTTTAATCACTTTTATAAAGAATCAGGTCATCCCTGACTGATAAAATGTTTCTGACTTTACTTCTCTAGCGTGTCCCCAACATGCACTTCATTTTAACAATTATTTAAGCCTTAATCTCCCCTTTCCCGCTCTTCTTTTTCTTTTTTGGTCAGCCATCACTATATATTTTTACGCGTAAAGTGTTACTACAGCTGACGGGCAGCCGACGGGTACACCCCCCCACCCCCCACTTTCTTACGGTCTCGACGTGTTGCCGTCCCTCCCCTTTCTTTTCTAATAAAAAAATATATTTAAGAAAGAAAAAAAAAACTTTTGCTGTCCTGGCGCAGGCCCACAATTTGTACACATTGACCAGAAAGAAAACCATCATTGCGTCACTCCATTCAATCTTCTAGCAATCAGACCATACTAAGAAAAATGTGCAGAGCCTTGCAAGCGCGAAAATCGAATATTACGTGAAGAACAATTAACATAAACTTTCCAGGAATATCCGCCCATCAAACAGGGTACTGTGTCAAAGGGTGAAAGGCTTTTGTTTAAGAGCCTGCTAAATAATGAATTCCATTCTACAGCTGCCCAACACTGTTATCATTCAGCCTGCCGAGTCAAGCCCAGCTGCAGGGAAATCAAGCAACCCGATTAGTACTACCATCACTAGCTGGGTATTCTGGTCACACCTTCTTGTTGCAAAAGGTGGAGGGGGGTGGTAGGGGCAAGCACATTTGCATCGATGTTTTAGTAATTGAAACTAAACACACAAACAGCATAAATATTAAAATTTGTAGCGGTGCACCAGTGTCATACAGAACATCAAGTTATCCTTACTAAGCTGCCACTCAAGCTTCCTTACCAAACTTAACCACCCATAATAAACACTCATTTGGTATCAGACCACGCTAAATAATGTACATTACACTATAGAAGTTTTAATTTATATCGACATCGCGTGTTTCTCCCTTCCAATGGGAGAGTTAGCTAGGACACAAATCATACATTCGGTGGTAAGTGCATCAAACTTTGCATAGCTGTTGGAGATTGGCATACTGACGATTATGGATTATAGAACCACCCTGACCACTTCAAAATGACTTCTGATTTCCTTATTATATTTCTGTGTATTTTGAATGATGCCGATTCAGAGATAAAAATAAAAGAAAAGAGGAATTTGTTTTTATTTTTTAAAATTCCAATAGGTACAGTTATGCTCCATTACCTTTTTGTAATGACCCTTAACTTTCCACAGTGAACCCCTAGACTCATATTATGACATCAAGCTGTGAATCATTGACATTTTCCATTATCTGATATTAAGATCTGAAATTAAAAATGAGCAGTACGTGCTCACATAATATCCGTTGCTTTTTGCCAGACTAACCACAGGCCACATATTGACCAGAATGATCACTTGTGGCAGATGCTAATATTTGTCACATTCTGAAGGACTAGAAATGTTTTATCAGTATCGTATCGTTTAAAATCTAATGTTAATTTTTTTTAAAAGAAATTAAAAAAAAAAAACGATGAGGTCGTTTTGCTATTTCCCCAAATGGATTTCTTAATTCTTCAAACACGTCCAGGAGTACCGGCCAAAACTTCTGCTTGGCTACAAGGTGTTCTTCACTTTTCTCGCAAATATAATTGGATGATTGTGCTATGTATATTTGTTTTGTCTTCCAACAATAAATCACTTCCTACAGTTTCGATGCAATGCTGAAAACAGATATATTATATATATTTGGTACAGTATCAATCTTTCTGGTTGACATGGAAGTTTGAGTTTCTGTTTGAATTTAACGGCACTTTGGGAAGATAACGGGCGCTTTGCGCCTTTTATGTTGTTGTTTTTTTCATGATCTTACCCTGGGCTAGCTTACAACATCCAGATTCCTATAAATAAGATCAAATAAAATGAAGTTAAAAATCCAACTGGAAAAGGCTCGAACTGTAAAGTATGTCTATATGAACCTTGTAAACATGATAAAAGTTTGTCAAATCAAGATTTTGGCCTCCTTCAGAACCGGCATGATGCGGTGCGGATCCACGATAGAAAATAATTCTTTCATGGATCTGGAGACACAATGCTTTCTCCGGATGTGCCCAAAATCAACACATTCTGTTAAAATGTGGCAGACAGTCGGCTGGCAGCCAGGCACTGTATATTCCTGGAGGGAAACCGTCAATACTTTCTTCATTTGTATCGAAAAGTCTGTACCATGGTATGACCAAGCAATAACAATTTTGCTCCCTTGGAAGTGTACAAAACTAAAATTACACGGGACATTTATTAACGTCAGAGTTAAATCAACAAGCAAAATCAATCTCCATTCCTCACTGAATATCGAGCTAAGTGGCGCATTTGTCGGCGATTTTACATTGCTAGTTTTCCATCTTAGGTTAGCGAAACTTTGTAGAATTCTAACGGTAGGAAGTTAAATTTTATGCTAATGAAGTAATATAACATAGTAGTGTATTCACCCTGCCATTCTTTATTTAGAATTGTCAAGAAACAAGTCCACTAGATGCAGAGCGAAACCTAGTAATACCGTACTCTACAGTCTACTGATTAAGTCAAGAACTGAAAAGTGCTGGCCAGGTCAGGGTGTTTGTTATGTCATTATTTCAAACCGGTTCCATTTCCTAATCTCTTTAAATGACCTGGAAATGAAAGCGGGTGAAGTGGGAGGAACCATTTAAATCATTGTCATACGATGTAAACGCTTTCAAAAAGGTGGGGGGGGGGTGTATTATTACATTTAAATAAAATTAATCATTGCATTGATAAAGTTGTTATTGGCCTAAGAACTACTAGTCCTAATAATGTAATCTTGCAGTTTTACTATCCCGCTATCTAATTATTTGGAGATCCAATCAGAAAAATAAATTAAACAGACTAAAATGTGGCGAAAACAAACATGTTGGTCACAAAGCCGAGCACCAACAAACAAACAAGAGAAAAACTGTACAATAAATTTCAAAGAAATGAAAACGGAATCATTCTCTTGGAATTCACCATATTATAGTTCTTGTTGTTGTGTTAACGCTGGGCTTTGTGATTTACGTTCCTTTCGACATGTTCGCCTTGTCACAACCCCCGCTTCCATGCCACATTTTTTTAAATCTAAAAGATCACTTTGCTTTGGCTTAATGTTGTTTACACAGAATGATTAATGAAATAAGAAGGACGCATCTTTTTTCTCAGGTTCAAACATCTGGACGAAATTTTGTTGACGCTGCGACAAAGAGCTTATAGCGTGTTTAATAAGCTCTTTGCTTTAGATCAAGTGTGTAATGTTAAGCAGTGTGTATTGATGGCGGTGTTCCTTTTTTTACGTATGCCCACAATCAAATCAATGTCAACTTCCAACGGTTGGTGTCTCGTCATTTGTGATCTCTCAGATTGGTTCCCCATTGCATTTTGTACTTTTTGAAGTACTCTATTCAAACCAAACATCTGGTGCCCTTCCAACTTGCAACATTCATGGACTTTGGTTTTTATTCCTAAATGACTCTACTACTAATTCTGTCTGCTCTTTGTGGTCATCATAACAGTTGCAGCACCAATCTGGCGACTCACTGGGCCCTGTCAACCAACTACATCATTTCTAAGCATCTTGCCTGCTATTTTTTGGACGAAATGACGCGCATGTGCTGCTTCGTCCTGTAACCAGCAAACTTGCTGCCCAGACTGCACAACACGTTACTCTTTTTAAATTTTATTATGATTATGCTTAGTGATTGGGTAATTAGGTCGGCGATTCAGGCACAGACAAACCTCTAATATGTACACACTTTCCCACCAAACAACAGTCACAGTTATAAAGAAAGAAAATGCTTTGCTCAAGCAACAAAAGCAAGGCTCACTGTCGAAGTTCAGAGATCTTTGAACACGTAGGCTCACTCGTCAGTGCACAGGAAACGTTTCATTCAGGAGTTTGTTTCTGTAGGACATTTCCAAAGGAAATAATACAAAATCGGTATCTGCTTTGTTCCCCCTTCCTTGTTGGACCTCGGCTATAATTGTGCAAGTCCATCAGTCCCAGAGAAATCATTTCATGTGGTGCCTGCTGCACTTTTGTCGCTGAGCTGACTCATTCTATTGAACAGAAACCCTCAGCATAAAAGCCTAATGAAAGGAATATCATGTTCATTTTTTTTCTGACCAAGAGTGCACTGCAGTAATGTATCAGCTGTCTGTGTGTGTGGCGTCCCACTAGTTGGGCGATCGATATTTTCTCACCCCTGTATTGTGAGTCACACTCGGCGACCTTTCTTCCCCCCTCCTCAATAGTCAGCGGTTTCCTTTGATGTCTCGCGGCTTGTCGTACGTTAGTTTTTTTCTGTTGTTGTTGATGCTTGGCGTGTGTTAGCAGGTTAATCGAGAATGTACTGAACCGTTCGTGTTAGTCTTGTTTACTCTAAGTTGGCCTTGGAGTGATGCAATATATTGACGTGTTCGTGTGTGATTGGACGATCAGTATGTATCTCGTATGTTCTGGAGTTGTATAGAGCTAGTTAGGAAATCAAGCCACTTCTTGAATGTTCGGACAGAATGTATATATAAGGACGCTTGGCGAGCGAGTGGGGGGTGCAAATCCAGTTGTAGTCAGAAGCGTAAGTGCCTTCCCTGCTAAGTGTAAGTAACTTGTGGATATCAGCTCTTGTTTACAGTTATTAAACGTTAGTATTAAGTGTTCATCGGATCCTGTTATTTATTTCTACAACAGTTCGAGACAGTTTCGTTTTTAAAGGGCAGACGATCAGTTCATCTGACTCTCCCCATCATAACGTGCTGAAATTCGCATCAACTGTTACAGTGTGATGTAATCAGAGTTTGGCAAAATATGCTCAATTGCAGTGCAGACTGGCATCTACCGCCCTATGATCATGGTTGTATTATGTATACCGGTATCATTAAGATTTATTATCACTGTTGAAATTTGAAATTATGGAGTTGTCCTCACTTATAATGAGGTTCAAATAGGAATATTTTCCATCCATCTCTGAAACAAAACCCTGTCGCAAAGGGCCTGCCAACTTTGAGATCAAGACGAGGATTTTAGCATACCAATGATACTAGTTACATCAAATAAGCAAATAAACCTACAGCTGTCACTTAACTCAGGATATAAAACTATTTTTCTTTCTTCCTACCTTAGTGTTGAAATATCGCCTGCCATTAGATTTAAATCAAAGGGTCTGTTACTATTTAGTTAAACAAGATGCAGCTGACAAAACAATAAATATTAAGCATTTAAAATGTCCCCCTTTATTTATCAACTCAACTACTCTCAATACAAATTTCAGAGGCAGCTGACACTTACCCAACAGAAAGTTGTGACCATAACCAGGCCTCGGGAAAATGAAATCGGACACGTGCTGGCTCCACCAGTGGTTTAACCGATGTCGTCTCTCTGGCAAACTGTACATTAGGATTCCTGTCGCCACTGTATTCTTCTAATGTACCGATAGCCGGGAGCTTCTCCTGCGAAGAAACAGCTGGTTGAGTAACAAGGCTAAAGCATTGTTCATGGCTGAACAAAAATACATTTTTTTTTGTGTGTGGAATAAAAGCCCATTAGATTTGGAAAAAAGCCAGTTTTTTAAGTTAAAAAAACAGGTAGAAAATAAAGAAGTTATGGTCACTTAAAGCCAACAAATATCAGCGAAGTTCCTTGCGGAAATTTTACATAAAAAATGATGGCACAGCTATATAAATTATAATGGTACAGTAATTAATTATTGCGGCCATGGAATACACTTTTGTAGAATTTTGCCTTTAAAAATATTAGTAACTCGTTTGTTTATGGGAATACGATTATGAAATTTTGCACTTTGAATAGAAATTTTATGGCAAATGCGATGGCAATGTCAAAATCACAAACAGCTTGATGGAAAATGTCGAAATAATTTCACACAATAATAACCAAGCAACGCGCAAATACAAAACCAGAAAAAGAGTCATCACTTTTGCATTTATCATCCAATTTTACAAATTCAATAACCACCATGATCAGCACAACTTGCAGTATGTAAATAGCAGGTCAGAAACAGCTAAAGCAGGACTGACATTGACAATATGACTATGTTTAACAATATGAGTAATAAAATATTACATACACGTTGCTCTTAAAAATGCTTACACATGTATTAGTTATACGTTATGCTCATGATTTGTTCAATTTCCACGCCTTCCCAGAGGTGGGTGAACATTTCCACATTTGTAGCTGTGATGAACTTACTCTCCTCACGGGATTAAAATGCTTGCTTGTTTTCGCGATATGTAATGTACATGCTTTAAGAAAATATCTCCCCTTAGACATTTTCTGGTAGTGCTGACAGTGATGTAAGTCTCGTCTTGTCGTGTTATTTTACAACCGGTAATAAGAGGCCATGACGTGAAAGGCCAGACAAATAGAGGAAGAGAGAGAGAGAGAGAGAGAGAGAGAGAGAGAGAGAGAGAGAGGGGGAGGGAGAGAGAGAGAGAGAGAGAGAGAGAAAGAGAGAGAGAGAGAAAGAGAGAGATTGTTCATACAGTGTATTAACATTTTGGAGAAGAATATAAAAACATAATAGAATATTATAATTGTACTTGGTCACGTTGGTGGCAAAGGCCTCGCTTGTGGCAGAGTTGACCTCAAGATCTAATTATGCAATACAGACAGCAGTGATAGTTAACGAGCTGAATGATGGAACAGAGATTCCCCACTGACATTTATTTTATTTAAAGTGCATTAATTTACTTCAGAGTGTCTAAGAACCAATGAAATGTCACCAGTCATGTGTCGATCGATAGAAATGCCAACGGCCCCGATCTAGTTTGGGGATTTAGAATCTACAGTATAATGGTTTTGCCTCAGCTGCACAGGAAAATGCCTTTCGACGTAAATGACTTTTGAAATTCATTAGAAAAATGGAAATGCACATTAAATTTGCATAAATTATACATGAGAAATAAGTTTATCATGTTAAAATCATCTTTCGCGGCTAAAAAAAAAAAAATGAGAAACACCTTCCTAGTTCCCGAAATTGATCTCCGACTTTCCTCCGTGGAGGTTAAGATATTCTATATTATAGTGCAGAGCTACGTAATGCTGAGCGGGGAATCCTTTATCCTTCATGCTGTTTGATTCATTTTGTTGTACTATGTCATTTACGGGGTAAAATTAAACTCGAAACATGGGTACCCAACAAAACTATTTATCGTGAACTCAACTTCGTGGGGTGAGTCGCTCTGGAGTTGAAAATCTCACTTCGCTCGACAGGCATTATGCATCTATTGCACGCATCACAATAAAACAAATATTACCTATGGCAGCAGTGTCCATTTCTGTTATTTTGGTACATATTTTATTGCAACGTTGTAGAAAGCAAAGAAGTTATGATTGTTTAAAAGAGAAAAACTAGACCGGCGCTCATTGAATGCAATTTTGTAGGACCAGAAAGCGGCCCGACTGGCCTTGCTATGTTGAGACTTACCATACTTGGGCCCTTAGAGAACACGGCCTGTTCAATAACAGCTTGAAGATTACAGCTAGGGTAAGAAACAGAGACAAGATTTCTGCGACGTCTTCTACGACAGCCACCACCTCCACCACCTCCACCACCTCTACCGCCCCCACTGCTTCCACCACCCCCACTGCTTCCAGTTCCACGACTGCCATTGCTTGAGCCAGAATTTGTCCGAGCTGCAGGGGAAGTGAATAAGACAGATATGTTTTAAAAAAACACACAAAAAGGATGCATGTAATACTAATTCATACCACTCCTTGCACCCCTCCCCCAACAAAGAAACAAACGGCGCTGCACTGTGTCGACGATGTGTCTGCTCCTGTCGCAACTGGGCTGCATTGACACTATTGCAAATTTCCCAGATGGAATTAAAGAAGTATACAAAATACAAATACAAACAAAAAAGAATCGCAAATCTCAAAATCTAAAATGATTTTCTATATTCATGTCATCACACACGTTCACATCAGAAGGTAGCTCGGTATATTGTCTTTCTTTACGAAATAAATGCATTCCAATTTTCACCAACATGTTCAATAATGGCTATAATAGAACCACCCCTTTATTTCAGTCTCTGTATGAGATACAGTTGATTTACCTCTCAAAACGTTTTTATGCACAGAATTACAACAAAAAATAAGTTTCAATCGCGCTCAGGAGTATGGGAAGCAGGAAAAAAAGTAAGTCTCTAATGAGGAAGCTTTGTTGTAATTAAGTTCTTCAAAATCTCTGCTCACCTAGTCATGTGACAGGTGGTTTTTAACAGTTTTCATGTTTTTACATCAACTGGGCCCCTCTTAAGAATTGTCAAAAGCGCCAATACTTACTCGTTTTTGCATTTTTGTAAACATGGGCATCAGTCAGTACTTCAACTCCAGCAGCCTGTGAAATGTTCAAGACAGCTAAACGTTTATAGCTTATAATGAGAGTTATTGTTATGAATTTGCGATCACTGAGTTACATCAGCACTTTCAAACAACAGTGCCTGAGTCATCAGTTAATTCTTGATGGTTATAATGATTATAACAATGATGGTGATTTTATGAAAGCTGCAACATTACAACTCTGAATTTTTTCTTTCATTTGAAAAGAAGACGAATTATTGTGATCAAAAGTCTAAAGAAGAAAACATTAAGAACTGGCCAAAAATGTGAGATTAAACACACACTTAAGACTTCTTGGGGGGGGGGGAGGGATGAGGTGGGAAAGGACATGATGGGATGGCTAGAGTGGAGATATTGATATTGAATTGCTTATGACTTAACTTAAAATCACAGTCAAGCAATCCTAATACTTCATCAGACTCCGACAAGCCATAATCTTGATGGGAATGTTGTTCTACTCTTGAAACTATTCAATGAATATTATATCTGCTGTTCTGTTAGAACAGTGTAATGTTAGGGATATCAGTATACCTGAAACATTTCTTTAGCATCCTCTCCACTGAAGTAGCTAGGATACGGCCAGGACAAAGTACCAGTGGGCCAAATGTTAGTGCTGGGGTTGAATGTAGTGTCAAACAATTTGATCTGCTGGTACACCTGAGCACAAACAAACATTGGCAAAACAACAACAACAACAACATAATAATAATAATAATAATGTAGATTTATGTGGCACGCTTTTCCTGGTGGCTCAAGGCGCTTTGCATGGTGAAAAACACAAGAATAATCCACTCTCAATATAATGCATACATGCAAATACAGGCACAACTTCACAGAATGGTGCACGGTCGGAATCACACACGAAAACACACAAGACACACATTTACTAAACATGGCACAGAAATTCCATCAACAGTCACAATAAATTTTGATTTAAAAAAATGAAATATAAATTAACCATTTTTAAACCTGGCGATGGATTCTAGCTCCTAGATGTCAGACGGAATTCCAGACCTTAAACTGAAAACGAGCCACGACCGAATGTTACCAAATTATAATTTGGCTTTGTAAAATTATGGCTGGAACTAGATCTTAACACCCTCGTTGGTTTGTAAATAGAAATGATGGAGCAAAGGTAAATTTTGAACGGTGACATAAAACTGCGATTTCATATTCTATTCTAGCTCTAACTGGTAGTCAGTGCAGTTGTTGTAAAATAGGTGTCATGAGGCGACGTCTTGGAGTTTTAGTATGGACGCAAGCAGCATGATTCTCTATGCGTTGTAATTTATTTAATTTCTCATCTAGAAGATCCGCTAACAGTGAATTACAAAAGTCAAGTTTCAATAAAATAAAAAAAAGATGCAACTTTAGCATTTATATCAGCTCTCAAGAATGGTCTTATTATGACAACCTGCCTACTTCCAAGAGAGCAGCCCTGTTTAGGGTCCAACAGGAACACTCAAGACGTTCCTGACTGTATTTGAAAATCTTCTTTATCATGTCCAGCAATTTTCAGATAGTAAGAAGCAATATTTTCACTTTAGCTGGTGTGGAGGCTGGCAGTAATTCTGTTTTATCTTCATTCATTTTCAATTTATTGAAAATCATTCAGTCTGCCACACCATCGACTCATTCTTTCATTTTCAATATCAAAGAACAGCGATCTTGTAGGGTAGATGACATGACTGTATCCTAGGCATAAAGAGTACACTGACTACATAAAAATGGAGATGATGCTGCTGTTCTTTTTTTTTCAGACATTAAGTTACACTTAAATCGTTATATTCTTTTATATATGATAGCTTTGTTGCATTTTCCCACTTTGGATAATATTACCAGGGCGTGTACAAAATGTTCGTTGTCCTGGCAAAGTAAATAATGACCATACTGTTAAATACAATTTTAGGATCAAGTCAAAGTCAAAACATATTTTGATAGTTTGTATGATTTTAACTAGAACTTTTTTGTATACAGGCTTAAGGTTGAGAAGACCAAAGTCACCACAGCCACCACATAGCACCAATGCTCAGAGGTGCATGCGCTACAAGGAAAGCATTCAGGCAGATCATGAGGCTTATAGAAGATGGAAGGCGAGCAAAAAGCTTTATAATCAAGTATACAAGGTAAAACTGAAGCAGCAAACCCCCGAAGAAGCAGCATTACGGAGGAAAAAGAACAGAATCCGCCAACAGCAAGGAAGGTAATCAGTTTGTACAGCTATGGGAACCTCTGTTCTTAAATCCAGTCATTTTATTTTATTTCTGTATGACTAAGGGCAAGTAGGTCAAATCTGAAACATAAATACATGTAGTAAATTTACTCCTTTTTTGGTTGTCAGTATATCGCGTGGGGGCTTCACCCAAGTTTATTAAATCTCATTAAATTTTTGTGTCGTGTAGTATGCTGGAAAGGCGAGAAATCGATGATGAGAGCATAAACTTTTCAAAAGTAAGTTTCTCGCAACGCTGATTTCGGCGGTTCGCCCCTTTGTCATACAGAGAAGTTAAGCACTCGCTTTTTCATTGTACAGATGTTGATATCTGTTTGCCCTTTCATCATGAAACCGACGATTTGTGGGATCGTCGCTTTTCGTTAATATTTAAAAAGGAAATGCCCACTAGGTAACTTAATTCTGGGATCTGTTCTTTTCTTCTCAGTCAGCCAGTGAACAGGACAGGCTGGCGGGCACAGCCTGTTATATTATCATGTATCTAAATAGACCAATACCAAAAATCAATTAAATGCGACCTCCACATTCACACACTGATTTATAACATGTCACCTGGTATACTTCAAAGAAAATCTCTACATCCTCTCCTTTTGTAGAGTGGGTGTTTTGCTATAAATTTACCTGTTTCTATTTGATTTGGTACTTATTGCCACTTTTCACCATTCATGGTTTGTTTGTTATCTTACTTTGGGGCAGTTTTCAGTTTTTGGGCCCTTATAAATAAGATCAAATATGTGCCATCAGCCTCTGACAATTTAATTCACTCCCTACGGTAATTTTGTGGGTGTGGACAGGAACTCTCAACTCCATCCAGTTTGAAATTTAGACCTAGCTCAAGATGTCTTTTCTTTCATTCAGTATAAACACAAGACAATACATTCGACATTGAAGTAACGGAAAATTGATGAAACAGGATGGAATTCAGTATTTCGAGGTTGGCTTAGATATTAATGTTGGAAAATCGGCTTTCCATAGCGAAGCAAAAATCCGCGAGCCGAATATTCGGCTTGCCGTAGTGAATGAGTTAAAATATCAAGCATCAGCAATCATGGCCACTGTATAATTATAAGTGAAATTAAAAATCTAACAGGAAAAAGCCTATGTTTTAAAGTATGTAGATCTGTAAAATGAATTTTAAATATATGATAAAATTGGTCCAATCAGCTTGCAGATTTCAGCCTCCTTCAGAAACGGCGAGATGCACCGCATGTATTTCTTAACATCTAATTGTCATCCATCCACTTTCGGCCAGTAATTAACCTGTGTCTCCTCTCACTCTCATCTTACAGCAGGGCTCAGCTAAAGAATAAGGAACTTCATAAGCCTGCTAAACAAACACGAGTCAGAACAAGAGTGCACCTGCAGAAAAAGGAGCAGAAAAGGGAGAAGGCACGCTTGAGACAGCAACGGAGGCGTGCAAACTTGCACCCACAGAAGAAACGGCGCGAGAACAAAAAGCGCTTGGAGCGCTGCTACCGGAGAAAAGCCTCTATGAAAACATCTGCTGTGGCCACAACGCCAAGCCATTGCAACATGTTCAAGCTGTCAACTCTTATAAAAGAAGTGTATCACTCTCTCAAAAAGGCCATGACCAAGTTCAGTCTGAATAAGTTGAACTTCGTTGAAAAGCTCATCGCCCGAGATGTTTCGCAATACGATTCTCCAAGAGATTTCTACAATTATGCTAAACCCAGCTTTTCTTACACCATTGACAGATTTTTGGAGAAAGCAGCAGTGGACTTCCCGGGACAAAAGGGTAGTTCAAACTCTAGGAAAGTCCTGACAAAAAGCATAGAAAACCTCCACACATACTTTAAAAGGGAAAATCCCAATGCAAGCGGGTCTCTGACCACTTTCAAGCGTCGAAGGCCAGGGCATATTTTGTTGTCCACGATCAGGAAGTTTCAACAGTGCCTGTATAAACACCATGCCATAATGTCCTTAATCCTTTTCTGGACAAGAGGACGGACTGTCAGTTGTTGAGCCAGAAAGTTACATGTGTGGAAGAATTAGTGCGCAGGACTGTGTGTGATAATTTGAAAAGAGAATGTATTGAAAGGGACTGTGACAAATGTGGCCCAGAGGCTTTTCTTTTGACTGTAAGGAACAGGTTAGGTGAGAATGTGAATGTGATGAAAGGGTGGTTTGGCGATCAAGATCACCATACAGATGTTCGATGTCGTATTGTACTTGAATTGGCCATTAATTCTTTTTATTATCTTTGTTTGGATAGTGAGAGATTGAACTTTTTTTGTGCGAACATTCAGATTTCTTCCATTCTGATATGCAAACGACCTTCCAGTTGGAGACATTAGATTTAATTTTTAAAAAGTGCTTATATGAGTATGTGGCCACTCATGGCAGCTGCAAATGGTTTTCCAAGCGCCAATTGTTTCGGTCTGTCTATCACCAGGCTTTACAGGTATTGTTAGAACACAACCTTGAAACCTCAAGTAATTAATGGGGATAATGACAGTAGGCAGCTTATTCTTTTCTGGTCATCGACTAGACATCCTGAGGTTGATGAAACAGGTCATAGTGCTTATTGGGCAGCCAACCAGGTTGTTCCACTTTTACCCGTGACAACTCCTACTGAGATGGTTTATGCTGAATAGATGTCTTATTAGAACAAGTGAAAATGAAAAAAGAGATTTTAACATATTTGTACATAAACAATTTCCAAGAAAAATTTGTCAGTATCATAATATAATGATTACTCTGCATTGAAACTTGGGGAGATTTTATGCAAATTCATGATACTGTTCTTTTTTAAAATTATATTAATACTACTAAAATGCACAATGCAGCCCTTACCATTGCATTTGCCGCAATTTCAGACATGTATTTTTGTGTAATCTACTCATCAGCTTTGTACTGAGTCATGCCTTGCGAACGTGGATGACCTTTATCAAAAATTGTTGTCACGCCTGTGTTGTGATAAGGGACACATTTTTTCCTCCTTACTCACGTTTCCAATTAATTTCATCTTGTAAATGATATTCGAATAATATTAAAAAATCTGCCTTTTCATGTCACAACAGTCTTCAGTCATTTCCACGAATTCCTTGGGAAATAATTATGGCTTTTGATAGGTGATTACACCCGATAAGAGAGGGAATGTATATGAGTAGAAAACTGAAAGGTTGCTTAACAGCACATTTCAGCTCACAAACCTCAAACGATGAGTAGTTGTCTATATGTGTATGTTTGTCTACAGCAAGGATGCTGTCTTTCATAATGACGGCCATGTCGTCACCACCAGAGCCAGCTGCATGCAACAACATGGCAAAAACCCTTCGATATGTATAGCCCCATATTGAACATAGACTGTAATCTCACAGCATTCGTAGTACAGGTTATGGGTAAAACACACACATACACACAGACACACACACACTTTGTGGGTTGCAGCAAAGTTTGGGACAAAGTTAAAATGTGCCTCGAAAAAATAAAAATGTTACAACACTCTGTGTTGGAGGGGGGTGGGGGGGGGGGGGGAGACAAACTTTCTGACCTCAAGTCCTCACCCATGGAAAAAAATAAATCAACGGGTAAAACAATATCGCCACATTTTAACTTTGTTCCAAACTCCACTGCGATCCCACAGACATTTTTTTTTAAACAATGGACTGTGCTATCACTGATATGAGACTACGGTATCGGTAACTTCGATCTTACATCGCTGGCAGTGATGTCATTCCCCGACTGCAGAATACGGACACTTTGATCAATGGCCAAAAGGTGGGCAACAGAATTAGGATCAGCCTGGACTGTGACATTTACCAGATGGTTGGGTTCAGATTGGTTCTTGTTAATGCTTAGGGACACCTGGTGGAAGAGGATGGAGAGAACATTTAAATCTCAGATATGAAGATAAAAAGATAAAATAGATAGTTTTAAATATACAGAAAACTGTACACAAGCACCAGTTTCATACACATTGCTTTATTCCACACTGTGTCACAATGTGGTTTTCCTAAATCATCTTACATCTTACATCTTAAAATCGGTTTTACAGCAACAGTATATTTTACTGATTTTATAAAATAGGCAACATATGTACTCTCAAGCATTGTGCTATGCCAACCATGAACAGCATTGCATAATATATTAATAATTGTATAATTTTATACTGCATTTTGCGAGGTATCAGCAGAGCTGTCAGTATGGATGATGATATGGCATGCACGAAAATCTACAGATGATATCACCATTTTGTTGCAATTATGAAATAAAGCAAGTGCAGAGATTCCCAGAGGAGTTGCAAATAATGCTAAAATCCTTCAAAAATTTTGACACTTAAATTTAGGAGTAAAAAGATGCACTATCTCCAGCTGTTTTATTAATGTTCCAGACAATGCATGAGAAGAAGATCTGAGTTGGTGTAAAACAAAGAAAAGGGCGACAGCAGGTTTTCAATCACAGGTAAGCCAATGTAAGGGAGATACTTAAAAAAAAAATAATTATGTGGAAGAATGTGGAGGTGTTTGTACTGAAATTTTCGTATGGCCTGTCATTATCTATAAACTAAGATAAATGACAGTGATATACAATACCTCAGGAGAGTTCAGTGTTCCATATAATGCTTCACGTTCCCCTGACCCATATTTTACTAAATATATTCAAAAGAGGCACTGATTATAAGGCTTCGATTTGTGTTACTCTATTCGTGCACAAGAATAATCGAAGGTTTTTATCTCTAGCATGCAGCTTATCATAAACTCAAAACATTTTGCAAAATCTACCTTGTTTTGGAATATGCCCCCCACATCAAATCTCAGACTGTCCATAACAATTTCTCCATCATCTCTGACGTAATACACAATAATCCGGGAAGTTGGCGCCATGCTGGAATCTGTCATCATACGGAATCTTTTGGTAGTCTGTCCGTTTGATTTGATGTGACCAGATTTCACAACAGTTCCTCGAGACATAATCTGGCAATATCAATGGTTAATCAAGTTGCCTAAACAAACAAAGAAATTAAAAGAATCTGTTCTTCATAAAACTATGCTGCGCATTTCACTCACTACAACAAAAGTCCTCTGAAATGTATTTTTTTAATGTTTAAAATAGTACTACTTCAAAATTTACAGCTAATAGACACTTTAAATTTTCTTTTTAGATAAGTACTTCCAAACATGGGTTCAGTTCACGCATGGAAAAATGTTCATATGATATCATTCACATACATCATGCCTAAACATCTAAAAGAACCATTTTAGGATAGCTCTGGGGTTCACAGCAAAGGAGAGACATCAAAGGAGTGAGAAATCGAAGACGGCTTTCGTGGAACTGACACTACAATAAGCTTGTGAACCTTCTCTCAGATGCAGCCCCCAAAGCTCAGACCCTACCTCATTTCGGGTGTATAGTTTGGACATGTTAATCAGATTAACTTTACATTTGTCATATGGTACAAAATAATGACAGCAACAGTTGTTGGTAACAGGTGTGTGGCTCAGAAGGATTAACCTCCCGTGCTCGTTTTGTTCCATCTTATGACTTCCTTGTTGTTTGAACACATGGAACAACAATTTGCTCGATGTAAACTGTAATGTGCAGTTTAAAATGAACAGGTTCTGTAGCTTTTTGTTTCTTCACATGGACACTCTTATCTGTCTCTGAAATCATTGGCTACAAGAAAGCTTTGCATTCTTCTTCACCTTCTTCAATCTTTATTTTCTCTTCACCTTTTCATTTTCTGATTCAATCCTCGTGGAAGTTTGGAAGAATAGTAATAAACGTTTTTAACTGAAATTCCTTTGGTATATCATTCCGTTGAATTGTCATTCCTTTTACTTTTTTTTTCGTCCATTTTTCTAGGTGTCATTCCCTCGAAGCAGTATTCATGTGAATCGCTTCTTATTTCACTGATTTGAACAGACCTGCTTCCAAATTCACTTTTCAAATGGACTTGGAATGACAGTACAAAATACTCATTCTCTCTGTAAAATAAGCAAAGTGTTTTTATTATTTATTTATTTATTTATATATATATATATTTGGTTTGTTTCTTGGTGGAGGTAGCACTAATGATCTGATAAAAGTGTTTACCTGATATGCCAATGTTCCCAGTGGTTTTGTCCCTTTGGCATTAATTAAGAGCATTCTGCTCCACTGAGGAAGACATAAAAAATAAATTATGACACTGAATTCTGTGAGGAAAATGTATTTAATTTCCCTTTGTCTTACGGTGTCAGAGAAAATGTTATTCAAGATATGCATAAAACGTAAAAAAGCATTGTATTATTTATGAAATTTGAAACAGGCATTTCTGTACAATTCCTCGTGTATCCGATTAAGATAAAGATAAAAAAAAATAACCGAAGAGGCCACTAATCCTGGCAACTGGCCATTTGCAGTTTTTGTTATTTCTTTCAGACTTTGCAAAGAATTTTGAAAGAAATGATTCCTATAACATAAATAATATCCATTCTGAAGTAAACCACGAACCTGTTGTCCAGACAACTGAAGGTATGAGTCACTGGGTGAATGGCTCTTTTTAATTACCAGCCTCTTCTCCTGTCCTTGGAAAGTGACCTGAAAACGGAAAGGGATAAAATTGCCAGGAGTACATTTGGTTAGTAACATTTCTCTTTTGTTTCATAATAGCCTGAAACCTGCAGATTACCAAGATTACAATCACAGCGATGCTGAACAGTTATTATAACAATACTGGGCAAATCATTGGTCACTCCTCACAAATACAAACAGGATAACTATTCTTAAACAGCAAATATGTCGTTGCTGGGGCTAAACATAATAATATGATGTCATGACATGTATAATATTTCATGAATCAGCATATCACAATATTATATAATCTGAGACCAAAGCCTTGTGTTCAGGGGAAAGAAAATACCAGTCCGCGGTTTGGCTCTCTGGAAAAAAATGAAGGTAAACCCTATAGCTAGAGCAAAGTCAGTATGTCAAATCACAAAGCTAAATGCAAAGAATGAATAGTCATATATTTCTATTTGGACAACTGTTTTAGTATTCTGTTGTCAAGAATAATCGACTATATATTTGTCGGGATTTATACATAAATCATTACATCACAATTCTTTAATGTTCTCACTTTTTGGTGAAGCTGAAGGGAAACTTTCTCTACAATTATTAACTGTGATTTGAGAATTTGAAGCTCTACGTAAAAGCTGAAAGTAAGAATGTGATGAAATTGTCACTAAAATGGTTGCAGTTCTTCATTTAGCAGGAAAGACAATGAACTGTCATTAACTCACCTGAATTCTTATATTCGATGCACTTGCAGGGGTTTCAAGACGTATGGCAATGAGTCCATTTTCAGGGACATTCAATTCTCGTTCTGGCAGCAATGGAGTACTTCGAGAATTGACTTTGAAGTTTATTTTGACTTGATCAGAGATAGGACCTGCAGGTCGACCATCTGGTAGGGTGAACTTTAGCTGCAGATATAATGAATATTATGCACATTTCAAATCTAAGCACATGGACAGTTGAGTATTGTTTTATTTTAGGAATTTCCTTTTTGGCACTGGTAAATTCATGAGCTTTTCTAGACATGAGCATTTTCATATTCTCGGATTCAATGTTCAGTTTAGTATTCTTGTCTTTAAACGCACACAACAGGTGTTCGTTCGATAATTAATTATTATTGCGTCTACAGATACCTGTTATGAGAGTGATAAAGATGTGTTATTTCAAGTTATGTTGTATTGCCTGACACCAAAATATTCCCTTAAGTTTCACTAGCTAATTGCTAAATTCACTATTATAATCACCGTAAATACTCTATCGTCTCCATCTAAACTTTGATAAAAAAACATCTCAAGTTTTGGATAAAGTACATTGTTTGTTCCCTGTCCCCTGAAGAAGCATCCGCCTGTACTTGTGTCCTGAGAGACAAGCTAGCATGTCCACCGCACAACTTAGCATATTATGCTAAGCCAGACTGCATGGACAACCTGATAGGGGTACACAAACTAGCAACATGTTAGCCTTAGGCTAGACTGTCCCTCATGCCAGGCTGTCCCCTCCCTCACCCCCCACCCCCAATATCAATTGTGCATCTGCTTATGTGTATCTATCTATCTATCTATCTATCTATCTATCTATCTATCTATCTATCTATCTATCTATCTATCTATCTATCTATCTATCTATCTATCTATCTATCTATCTATCTATCTATCTATCTATCTATCTATCTATCTATCTATCTATCTATCTATTCTCATCATCCGTTGTCTTCCCTCTAGGCTTACCCCACCCTCTCGCACCGTGTCGTGCACATCAACACCATTGGATTTACATTGTAGTTGTGGTGAGTTGTGTCGGTTGAATCTGTCTGGTGATGGGTTGTTTTTTTTTCAATCGAGGAATTTTATTCAATTTTATGTCATAGTGTACGGAAATGGTATATGAGTGACTATAAACAAATCAAAGCTACAAAATCAATCACAATGACGGCTATTTTTCAACTCATTACCTAGGCTGGGTGAGGCCAGCATCGAGCGCTCAGCCCACACCGCGATGGTGAGATGGGGTTTCAATGCAGACCATTCCGGCTCGCGTCGGGAAACAGGGAAAGAGACGGCTGGCGAAGCGACGCGTGGAATCTGGTTCACTAGTATATGTCTATGGTACACACTGCTCTATCAAGATCTCATTCGGACAATCACTGTTCAACATGTCAACAATTTTATGCAGCCTGTCTCCGTACTCGACGCTGGAAATGTTGTCAACAAATTTACCATGTTTTCCTTCTTTCCATTTCACTTTCGTTCTCATCTGTAGAATGTCTTCAAATTGTAACACCACATTTACAATGTTTCTTACAAAACTGAAGCTAACAGGGACATGATCAGAAAATTCACTCATAGCGCCCACCTCAAAATCAGATAACATATACAAAGCAGATTTTGAACATAAGACATTTAAAACACTTTGCCCGTTTTTGTTACAAAACGTCAATTTTCCCACTGCTTTATCCTTTCCCGGTCTTCCATTCAAAATCAATAGCTCACTCATTTTACATAATCTGATTAATCTGTGACCATATTCATTCACTCCCTTGTCTTCACTAACTCTATGCACTAATAGGTTACAATTAATATCTCACCTTCATCGATTCCATGCCAATTGTTTAAAATATCATTTTCATCAATATTATCACATAAACTTACATCATCTAACAATCCTGTTCTTGTGGTCAGATCTTCAACTACAACAATACTACCACAGTCACACAACTCAGCTACTTTCTGTTCCAGCTTCTCATACCCATCAACTCCCGTGTCCCGGTCACTACGTGTCGACATAGACGGTTTAATATAAGGAAAAATGACGTATAAATCTTCATGAAATCCAAAAACTTGTTTTGAAAACTCAAAAACCAAGCCGTCTTCAAAATTATATTCAGTCACTCCCTCCCAGATCTCCTTTATAAAAAAGCAAACTAAACCCCCTGAATCTCTTTTTGCCCTTCTTTTCCTTACACGATGCTTACTACAAACACTTTCATAGTTTTCTAACCTAAATTCAGACATCTCATTTGTCCAGCTTTCGCTCAACATAATGACATCAAAACCACTCACACTTCTAACAAACTCATCCGTCTCAAGCTGGGAAGTTAACCCCTTGTCAATGGGTGTCCTCATTCACTAATTGTAGCTAACTTAAAGTGGGGGGGCCCTGAAGGTGGTTTTTGTTATTATGAGAAATGGACAATTTTAACTGTCATAATCGAATTCAGGATGTCTGACTCTGGTTTAGCAGAAAAAAAAATGTGAAACAATTTCTTTGTAATATGGTTGCCATGGAAATGCCGCCATCTTGGATTTTGAGTCCCAAAAAGTGTCAACTTCAATGCAGAAAGGTTACTTCGCCAAATTTTACTGAATTGATCTGAAACTTCTCTTATGCCTTATGAATCCAGTCAAAAACTTTATACAGGGGGAATTTTGATATCTTTTACAAATCTTTTGTTGTGAATTTTTGAAAATGGTATGTAGCGAATTCCATTTTTTCCTTATTCCCATCGCAAAAAAAAATTCAAAACAAGTATTGAAAAGATAAACAAATTTTCTTCTGTATGAATTTTTTTATTGTTCAAATATGTTGTTAGCCAAATTTTCATACCAATTGGTCAATAAATAAAAAACTAGTTCACAAATTTCTGATCAAATGCCACCAAAACACATACCCCAAAAACATCCCTGCTTGGTGTGCTGTGCCTCAACAATGATTTGCAAACTACCAAAGGTTTATGATAGAGGAGTAGGGGCAACAGAAAAGGGTTGGGGATGGGTAGTGTAAATTATTGGGATAATGGGGTATAGAACAGTCCGGAGTAGGGGATACACTCGGGGGGGGGGGGGACAGGTGGGCTTGTATCGTATGAACTTATGTAGCAACATGTACTAAAAGGACTAGTGAAGAACCTCTCGCCTTTCTACTAGCTTTTGAACCCGTTGCAGCTCATTTCAGCTATCCACAATCAAACAATGTATCATAATCAGCACTCTTCTTCTGTTACTGGCCTACACCCTCTTGAGATCTCTTGTTTGACTTTTCGCAACTGTAGGGAACGCAAAGTGACTTTCTACTTGGGCATCTTTCACAAAATTTAATGGTAACAAATTCCATGTCGTAGAGCAACGTTATAAAAACAAAGACTAGAAACAAAAGCACTGCCCAGTCAGCTGACACTGTATTTTTTAGGCTAGTGTATAGGTCACGATCTAAATTTGCTAAACATGGAGGGTATGACCTTCGACCAGCCAATGAAAAGGCACAGTTTATTGCTCCATTTATAGTCGAACAATCAATGAAATAGAAGTGAGGTAATGGGCCTGGATAATCACACACCGTACTATGTTTTATTACACTATGGCAGTGTAGTGGCATTGTATGCTTTATAGAGGGGAATGGGATGTCTCAGGCCTATTATCTTGACCTAGACACTTGGGCATCATATAAATAAAGTTTTCGATACCAAGTATTCACTAAAACTGAAGGTTTTGGTGGCAATACTGAGATGTTACTAAGGGGTTATTTTGTGGTCCAATGGCATGAGTCTTGAGCCTTTTTCTTGACACCCCCGTCCACCTCACTAAAAGGCATATTTCAGGGTTATAAAAATTCAAAATGTGTTTACGGTTAGTAAAATAGTGTTTCTAAATTGATAAACCAACCGAAAAGTATATAATCTCGATATCGAGATTTTGAAGACAAATTTCAATTTCAGCACACCCCCCCCCCCCCCCAATATGTGAGATTTACATCTTTAAAAAATGAAATGGCATGGAATAATGTGAAAAACGCATCATGTACAGTGAAACACTGTCGAGATCCGTGTATAAAGTACACCTTGAAGAGTTCACAAGGTCCTGTTTTATATTGTTACTTACATAAGCTGTGTACTGCAACCCTGGCTTGAACCTTGTAGGATTGGACTTGGCAAACTCTACAATTACAGCCTTGTCAAAGATGACAACCATTTCCTCTTGAATCACTGTCTTGTTAGAGGTGGACTCTGTGACGTTGGCAGTGACCATTAGGTACTGGTCTCGTGTATTTTGAGGTAAGCCAAGTGTAATAGACATTTTAGCCTTTCCAGCAATCTATGAGAGAGAAAACAAAGTACTATTCTACCTGACCCAAAATTAGAAGAAAAGAGAAAATGACGTCACCTACGACTGTAGTAACTCAAAAATTCAGAAAAATTGATTTTTATACATCTTCATCTACTTTCAAAGCCCCATCGAATGATCCTTGTCACAAACTCCTAAACTGAAAAAACACCAAAAAAGCAAACTTTCAAAAACACGCGACTATTTTCCTGCAAAATCATCATTGAGAACTACAGTGAGTACTCTTACGGTTACGATTTTCAGAGATATTACTGATTTTTCCTCTCATAATACTGGTGTAAGTACTGATGCGATAGTTTCAGATGGCACTTTTATGCACCAATCAACACCGTGTCCTTCGAACAAACAAACAAAAAATAGTGAAATACGACAAGAATTCATTTTTTCCGCAAGCCCTGTTTTTAGCAATCCTGATACCTTTGATGCTTTGGCACTCTGAAACTGTATGTAAGCACATAGCACGATGGACTCCTGTTGTTGAGGCATGCCAGCTTCCTGGGGCATCTACTGAGACCTGTGTATGATGACTGTGTCCCGGCCTTTAGGTATGTTGTGTCCTGGGACATCTGAAGTATTTCTGTGATGCTAGTGTTCTTGTGCATCTAGACATGTTTGTTTTCTGAGATATTTTAATTATGTCTGTGACTTCAGTGTGCTGGCACTGAGGCATGTTGGTATCCTGGGACCTCTGCTGTGACATTTTTATGTTGAGGTATGCTTGTGTCCTGGGACATCTGAAGTATGTCTGTGATTTCAGTGTGTTGACATTGGGGCACGGTGGTGTCCTGGGACCTCTGCCACGACATTTCGACGGTGCCAGTGTTCTTGTGCCAAGGCAAGCTTGTATTCTGAGATATCTGAAGTATTTATATGACTGGCAAGACAGCTGCTTGATGCGATGTCCTGGCTTTGAAGTATGCTTGTGTACTTGAACATCTGAAGTATTTTTGTGTTCCCAGTTTCCTGTACTTCAGGCTTGCTTATGTCCTAGACATCAGGGGCACTTCTATGATGCCAGTGTCCTGGCGTTGAGGCATATCCTCGAACATCTGCTGCGACATTTCCATGTTGCCAGTGTCCTAATGCATCTATCCGGAAATGTCTATGATATGCTGTGGCATGCTGGTGACCAGACATATTTGCCAGTGATGCCATTGTTGTAGTCTAATGAGTTTTTTTGTGACCAACTTTTTATGAGAATAGCAGACATTTGCAGACCTGTACAGTTTGCGTTATCAATATTGGGGGTGGTGATGAAGATATGCCACATGCTTTGGCGTTCTCGCTAATTTCCAAAACTTACGGAAAGTTACGAAGTAAAATTGACAGTTAAACTGCAAAAAGTCGGTTTTACCCATCAATGTAAAGGTAATCAGTAATTTCCTGACTGCAGAATATATTATGATGATCAATCTGCCATTAATTATGTGTTTGAAGCACTGTTGAAGGTTATCCATAACTCCCTGAGTGCAGAATATGACACTATGTATTTGTGTGACGCATTGTTAGAGGCTACCGATGATTTTCACAACTCAAAAGAACATTGTATGCTCATGGATACTTTTTTCCTTGCACAAGCTACTAAAATGAGGATAAATAATTGTCATCCACTGGTTGAAGTGAGTTCTCCTTTTGCTAAAAGCCAGAACAATGAGGAACATCAAGCCCGTGAGCGTAGGTAGTGGACTTGATTCTGGAAAAATCGTTTTAAAAAAAAGAAACACGAAACTTGGCACAAACATTCTCCTTATGACAGTATTGGAGAATAGTGTATTGGCCATGAAGAAAAATCCAATATGGCGGCAAAATTCAAGAAGTCCTAGACCCGGGAAATGTCAGCCTAACCCACAGAATTTACAAATCCGGAAAAAATATCATTTTCCATTCTATCAGCATAATTCTTGAAACAAGGGTCTATATACCCATGTTTTCAGTGGGATCCAAATAAAGGTAAATATAACCACAACCCCGTTTCTATTTTTATTCTATTAACGGCATAAAATATGAAGGTGGTCTTTTTGGTTTTTTGGTTTTTTTTTTGTTTTTTTAAATTTTTAATTTATTTTTTTTGGGGGGGGGGGGCATTACATTTTTATTTATATATATAAATTTTGGTTGGCTGAAGTATCCTAACGAACCAGACATAATGCCCATGAGTTAACCTTCCTAACAAAAATCTAGAATTAATCATCTTAATATTTCTTGGTCAGAGGTGGAATGGGAGACTAGACATGATCAAAACGCTAAGATTGTTGGTGGATTTGCCTACTACTAGTATCCACATCAGAGTTTTCGTGAAACAAAACTGTACTGAAAAAACATTAATGAAATACCCCAGCAGCCCATCAAATTTCTCCTTGTTTGACTTTAGATTGCACTTTAGTGAAGCTGTTCATCAACGAAAAATATCCCAGAAATCTCGGGCCTAACCACAAGTACAGAAACTTGACATTTTGATTATACTTTAGGGACCCTGTACCAAATCGCCATCTTTAGGGCTTGAAATGTGGGTGAACAATTGTTCACATATGAATGAGCCATAATTTTTCATTTGCCACAAGTTTTCCACTAACCGGCGCTCCGATTGTCCACTCAGATTCTGAATTTTTGCTCCTACGTTGCATTAATCTGATCCGGCTTTCCACTGTCCCACTCACTGGCTTGCCATATGTGTATCTGCAATGAAAACAAGTGCAAATTGACTGTGGCATATATGTAGCCCTAACAGAGTGGATGATCATTATAATACCCTTTCCCCAACAGAGAAACAGGTGGTTTGTTGCACTGGTAAAGGCTGAAAACTTAGAAGCAAAGAAAGCATACAGATTACATCAAACATCGCACTGAAAAATGTTTAATTTACCCTATTAGGACTCATAGAACTTTGAAAGTGGATAACACATGATGATTTGTTTTTAATGTTAGCATGTTCATTTTATTGCGTTATCGGGTAACACTGCTTTGGGTAGGATTTACAAACACACTGAAAGCACCAGCCACCTTTGCTTTCCCATTATGCACTAGCATATTTTATACATGTATATGGAATTTTGCCTGATTGGTAATATCATTGATACAAGGTAATTTCAGCTGTCAGTCTCAACTTCCATGTCGAGGGGGTATTTGCCAGGTTGTTTTATGTGACATTTTGCCGATTTTGAGGTTTATCGAGAAAGCGGTTCTCTCACTCGTGTGTAAGTGTCATTCCAATTGGTTAAAAACTGTTCGAGAAATGTGACGTAATGATTTATTCGTTTTATCCCTTTTGCCGATCAAATTTCAGTCCTCATATTCCCGAAAAGGCAAAAATGCATCATAATATACAACAATATGGCAAATACCCGACAATATACAATGTCCAAGTAGCCCCAGTAGTTTCCTGCTAATGTAGGAAATTATTTGTTTGCCGTCTAACACATGATCACAGGTGTACTCAAACCTTACTAAGGTAATACATCAATGGCATATCAAAATTTGACACATATGAAAACAGGTGATAAAAAAACAGGTGACCATCTTTTTTTACCATATTACCATATTTAAGCTTTCTATCAGTGTTCACTAGCAAAATAATCAAACCCATGTTACATAATGAGCATGGGTGTGGACTTACACAATCATTACCATATCAAAATAAACACATTGCGGACTAGCAACAAAGAATAGTGAAACAGAGAAGAAGAAAAGAATAGAATAGTGTGCCTGTAAGTCTTAAAATGATCTAATACAAATGAAAATTTAGAATTTGCCACATATATCTGATACTGACGTCTGCTTTGGGTAAAGAGGTCCATGGGAGAAATGATACAAATGTATGAACACAAATGCTCCAACTTATTTTAACTGATCTCTTAACTCTGTATGTACCGTCACGACATCTCAGATCATCTGCAGACACTAAAAAATTTAAAATTCCAAATCTGTCCCTGAAATGATGTGTGGAAAAAATCGTTTTGCTCTTCGTGGGCCTCAGATTTGGAATTTCTCTCCCTATGTCTTTGAGAGAGATTGAAATATAGATAGAATATAACAAGAAGATTTTGTGTTTCTTTTTAAATTTAAAGCCGCATCCAAAGTTTCATTTCAAAATTCGGACGAGTTGTCGCAGTCATCGTTCAAAGTGAACCACAACAAGATTTTTTCGAGCCATTGTATAAGTGCCGAGTTGCATAGGGTCACCTACAAACTTCAGCAAGTTACAAATGGATCTACTTAGCCCCTAAAAAGTGATGAGGCCATCAGTCACCGGTGTGCAGTGTGTATCCAAGAATATTTTGTTCACTGAAGGCGCATGCAGTGTCCAGATTTTGTTGCCAGTGTAATGTTTTGATGTTATTTCTCGCTGAGTTAAGGGACTTTCACAAGATGAGGGGCTAAAACGAGAAAGACAAAAGAATGAAAGAAAGCCAAAATATAAATCACTTGGGTTTTCACCGTGAAGAGCCAAAATTTAAATCTGTGAAGGAATGTCAACTGCCCTTTCATAATTGTTCCAGTCAAGCTGGGCCGAAAAGGCATAGTATCGGAGTACCAGTGATGGTCAATACTGGCCAATACAAATGTGAACGCTTGAGATGAATATTGTGAATCAATCAAAATCTCAGAAAAAATGCTTCCCGACCAAGTATATCGATGAAAAGTTTAAATTCCATCATTTCAGTCTGAAAGGAACCTGCATAAAATGTTTAGTTTGTATTGGTGCAGTGATAGCTGCAAAAGGCCTGTCAATCAGGGTATTAGACAGGTAGACAGACAGACAGACAACAGACAAGCAAAATAAAAATAAGCAAGTTTTAGAATGATACATCAGATAAAAAATAAACGCGTTAATTGTTTTAGCTTACTTACAAAACAACAGCAGCAACAACCGAAGAACAAATTAACAAAAGCTCGCAGATTTGTCTGAATATAGCCATATATAGCCGGGTTCCTGGTTATAGGACTCATGCAATATCACTGCAGGAGGACAGAAATCCTCCAACATATCACATGGATGAAGGAAGAGTGAGTGAAGTATGCTCACTATCTGACATTCCCTTTTCTTCCATCCACATATCAAAATACTAGTTTTCAATTTTCATTTTAAGTTTTCTTTGTTTTGCAAGGGTCAGGTGCGGATGCATTCACCGAGTTTCCAAATTTGCCCCATACATGATTCGGTAAATAACAGTGTATTACTATAAAAAATAAATATACACTATTTTACCAGCCTGAATGCAGCAAAAGCTTGTTGAACCTTTGTCATTGATGGAAATATTCTGAGGACTTTTTTTTTGTCCAGCAACTATGTACAAAATAAACGACATTTTAATTAAAAAATGAAAGGTAAAAATAAAGCCCTGGTCGTTTCTGGGACTAAAATTTTGTTTCCACTCAGGTACTGCGTGCTCTAAAGAACAATCACAAATATTCAGACAACACATAATAATAACCCATGGGATAAGTCAGCTCTTTTACCTTTGAGATGTCGCTTATGAAGGTAAAGAGCATGGAGAAGCTGAGTAAAAAGAAGAGACGGATACTCAAAGAGTAAGAAGAATAACTTACTTTGCTGTGACAGTAAAAGCAAGTTTTTTCTCCGTGTTCACAATATACGGAGGCAGCTCAATATTCACTTCAAATTTGGGGAGCACTGAAACATAGGAGAGGGTTAATGATTGGGCAAAGTTTTTTTTTTCTTTCAATGATAAGCCATATAAAAAAGTATTTCTTCAAATATTTATTTCTGCCCATTTAGGTGGGAAAATATTAGAACGTCCGAAGTGAGAAGCCTCAAGCAATGTCTGATTACCTTAAATTTAATTTCAAAGTTAAAGATTTTGAAAATCCAAACATTTGACGGAAAATTTAACATCTAAGGTCAGATTAAGTGAAAGTCATGCTATTGGTCTTGGATGTCTCCGGCTCAGGGCTGGATTAACCATTAAGCAAAATAAGCACGTGCTTAGGGCATCAGGGGAAGGGTGGCGCCACAGAAATTTTTCATGGCCGAATTTAGCATGGACCATATGGTGCAAAACTGCACATGGTGCACTTGAATCAGGGTCTATATAAAAAAACCTCCCCCCCCCCCCCCCCCACCACCCCACCCTACAACAATGAATGAAAAAACTTAATATTTGCAAAATTCTATGTTGTGATTTAGTTTTGTTTAAATATTTAATTACATATTTATACAGCGTATAGGGGCATCAAAATCATTAGTGCTTAGGGGCCACTAAAGGTCTTAATCCGACCCTGCTCCAACCTCAAGTTTCGGGTTGTCATAATTTGCTTTGAATCATGAACCTCTATGCATAGAGGCAATGCTTGCAGCATAATTTATGACAATGCTCACATGGCTCACTCAGTAAGAATACATCTTGTTATGCTGGTGGATCTTTACAGAAAAAAAATCAGTTGTGGAAAATGACCAAATTTGTAGCTAATAAAGTATACTGAGCTCCTGGGAGTTCACATTAAACGTTTAGTAGATGCCTCATTTGATGGGCTGCTGACTTGTTATTTGTTTTTTCTGTTTTGGGTCAGAGAAGGGGAGGGACTCCACTGTAATATCCTGTATTCTTTTCTCTCTTTACAGTGGTCATAGTTTAGTTCCTCACCAATATCTATAATTATCTACATAATAATAATAATATTTCGGATTTGCACTGCAGACTTTATAAGCTACATGATGTTTGATTTTCATGAATTATGAAATAATAAAAGAAACTCACCATACTCCTCAACAGTAAATTGTTTCACACCTGTTTCTCCCTGTACAAGAGACAGTTCATGTGTTATCATGAAGTCAGTAGGATGTTGCCACATGTAATTAAGTTAAAAAAAAAAACCCACAACAACTTGTTTTTCCTTCAGTAAGTATAATGAAAACCTTTATGCACGACTGTTCTTGTGTCAATTACTACAAGGAAAAGAAACTTTCATAGAATGTACACAAGCGAAGTTAAGGTACTTAAACACACAACAAAGTACGGTAGTCTTTCGTCTTAGAAGAGTAATCATTTATTATCTATTGTGCCAATTTTTTTTTCTCTGTGTATGTGTGTGGAGTTTGTAGCACTAGTTTGCATGGCTTGTTAATCGACAAAAATGTCTCATGGGAGCTTGACGTTACTTTCTATCAGCTCTTCCATTTTTGAAAAATCATATTGCAACTATTATTAGATTTACTGCAGAGCCAGTCAGCATGTGTAGTAGAAAATGAATACCTTCGACTAATTCTATTTTGTTATACTACTATGCATCTGTTTTGGTGAAACTCTTGATAATAAGGTGCAAGCAATTTTCAGTTACTAATATAATAAGTACAAGATTGGTATATTGTAGATGGATGGAAAAGTGGAGTATCTTCTACAGTTTAAACTGATATAATTATGGTTCGTATCTGTCAGGGCTGTAATATAGGGCTAATAACTAATATTTTATAGGGACAAGTACAAGAGTATGTACTTTTTGAAGGTGATTAGCTTTGTTGCTGCTCGTATCTGAAACACCTTGAATTTAAACGATGTTCAGTTTGCTGGTGCGTGAGTGCGAGATGCTTCGTTAAGGCGATTGGCGATTTCCAGCTGACCACGGGATATTTTGGGTGATCAATATGTGATAGTGTGTATGAGTGCAATTTCGGTACCAGGGATAATTTCTCTCACTAATGCCATGCGAGAAGTCAAGTAAAGGAGTAACGGTTTGTAGGCGCACAGAAATGTTGCATAAAATGAAACCTGGTTGAGTTGGTAGAGAGGGTAGAGAGTTGTTATATATCCATATTCAATGACATGTTTCAACGAGGTTCCTTTTATCTGTAGGGCTGAGTTATCCCTATTTTACATTCGATTGGGGGATGTTATGCTGAAAAGAGTGGGTGCCTGGTGCCAGTCAGACCCCGAGTGTAAACAAGGATTAAATGGCGGCCCTGTGTAGTGAGTGCATGCATGAGACGATTGTGCATAACTTGCTCCGCATTAATTTGTTGCAGTTTTATGCCATTGTCCGGCGTCGCGGAGAGCATGGGGGCGTAACCACAGTTTAGATAAGGAGCTATTAATAACATGCTAATTATTGCTCCATGAGTTTAAATGAAAGGGAAATAATCCCCGTGTAATAGCTTTTGAGTATGTCTGCGATTGTTGTGCCCCCCCCCCCCCGCCCATGTACCAACGCAAATTTTGTGAATAGTGACTCGATTTGTTGCGCCTGGTTCAGTATAATATGACTATGAATTTGCTTCTTATCTGTATATTCATATTCAATAGTTAACGAAACATGTATTTACTAGTAGATGACGTACCGGGCATTGCCCGGAATAAACAATCATGATTGTGCTCTCTCTCTCTCTCTCTCTCTCTCTCTCTCTTTCTTTCTCTCTCTCTCTTTCTCTTTCTTTCTCTTTCTCTCTCTCTCTCTCTCACTCTCTCTCTCTCTCTCTTTCTCTCTCTCTCTCTCTCTCTCTCTCTCTCTCGCTCTCTCTCTCTCTCTCTCTCTCTCTCTCTCTCTCTCTATCTCTTACAATAAAAGTAGTAATCTGCAGTCCTGCTTCAGAACTCATGCGCGCCAGCACACTGGGCACCAAGCTTGGTATGCTTACTTTTTATGACATGCACGTTACTATAACAGAATGGAGCCAAGATGGAGGATGAAAATGACAGCTACGATGAAACAATGCATTTTCTATAAATTCAAGAACCAAACTAATCAAAATAATAAAAACTTCCGCGCACCCTCCGCGGTATTTGAAACTTTGTAAAATTGGGTTAGTATATATAGTTGGTCTAATAAATAAGCCTTTTGCGTTCAAAGGTGGAGATTTTGTGAAATATATAATTATGTAAAACGAAACAAACATCCAAAAATACAGATGTTACACAGCAATAAACACTGTTATTTTTTTTTTAATACATGCTTAAAGTAAACAACTTTTAATTATAGCCATCATCTTCCTTATCTCAATTGCCACCTTCCTGCCAAATTTAAGGCCTGAAGAGTGTATAGTTTGGTCAGTTAGTCATGCCAAAGGTTGCAAGTTACTGAAATATATAATTGATTATCCTTCATATTGTGTATATAAATCACAATGCCCCCACGTGATAGACACGAATCTTGATATGAACATTCATCATAATACTATACTATAGTCCTTCAAAATTGCGTGATTTTACAATTTCTTTAATATGTCTGGATCGCCTTGATCAGTTACGGTCAAATTTTGCATGGCCTTCTGTTTCAGTTTGTCTTAACTGGGAACTGTTTATTCGCTTGCAAAGAAAAACAAAAGAAGTTTTCTTCATAAACATAATTATATAAAAAATACAGAAGATACAATGAGGCCAAGAGCAAAGTTTTTACCATGTGCACAGAAATGTCATCTTTACGTCATCATGTCTGCATTAGAGCAAATCCAACCATTTCAGATATAATATACGCCATTCCATATTTTCGCCACTGATGGATCACAATTCACATCAGCTGCACTCGACTGCGCAGCAAAAACAAGGGGAACTCTCTGAATTTCGCGATTTTACGCATCATTGCATGTATCAAAAACGTATAGGCTCCTTCGAACAAACGAAACAAACTTTCAGGTCTTACAACTCAGCCAGTGTGACACTGCCTAACGAATTAAAAAAAAAAAGAAGACACTTTTCAAACAGTATCCGTAACAGTCACATTGCCCTGACGGTATGATCATAAATTATGAAAAAATGCCCTAGAGCTCTAAATATCGTGGTCGCGAAGCTCAAAAAAAAAAAAAATGCCTCGAAGTTTCTTTAAACTACTCCCTGAAACGTACATGTGCATGTTTGGGTGTAAAAATCACTACACTCAAATGTTGGCAAAACGAGCTGCCCGATATGAATAAAGATGGTAGAAAAGGAGGAAAGCCGATCTTGGACACCTTTGACTCTGATATTATGGAAATGATGCATTCAAACTATTTGAGGACAAAATATGCCTTACTTTAAAATTACTGAGACATAATCTTGAGACAAAGTATAATATCAGCGTCAAGAGAGGTATTCTTCATTTGCCACTGAAGATCCAGGGGTTCGAGTTCCACTCCACAAAAAGTGAAAGAAAATTCTTCAAGGATCTTGTTGCAGCAAGATGGAAATACCTTAGGTGGGTGGAAATAGTTTAGCTTGGACTTGGTGGGAGTATCTAACGGTGCTGTCAAAAAAAAATAAATCCTGATGACATTGCTTTCATAGGTTTTGCTCCACAGTATATTATGAAACTTAGAAGCAGATTTTGGACGAAATGAAATATGAACTTTCCCATTATGTTTGCTTTGTGCCAATATCTATGCTATACACGGACATTTTGTTGTGTAACAAGCTTGCTATCAGCCTGGAGACAAAATGTTATATCACTATAGCAAAAGTAATCATGGCTGAGATTTAAGTACTTATGGATCCAAGTAATAATTATTGTCTCTGTAACTGATGCAGCGACGCCATTTCCATTGTTATATAGTCCCTTCAAAATATTAAAGACCGTATTGAATTAGTTTGCTTGTTTGTGTCCAAAGTCACAATGTTCTCTTTAAAGTATGCAATGCGTTTATCCAAATCATGTACCTTTGCACTTATGAAAACTCCATGTCAGCGGTGCACTATAGCTTGTAGTGTAAACAACCTCTATGTTCATAATTTGGTGCCAAACAAGTTTTTTAATATAATTTTATGAAGAAAAAATATTTCCACCTGATCACAAAATAGTTTCCTGTTACGAAACAGGAGGCGGTGCAAAATTTGGCTGTGATTGACCGAGGCCATCCGAAGAAATTGTCAAACCGTATAATTTTGAACCGACTGTAATTACTTGTTTTCACCCATATACCACGTGTCTCAGTAAACACGTTCATGCTGCTTTCATTCATGTGCGCATTATTTTAACCATGATATATACGTTTTATCGTCTCCTTCTATTACCGCTAATGGCTGGGTTTTTTGTTTTGTTTTGTTTTGTTTCGTTTTGTTTGGGTCCCTAGTACGATTTTATTTTAGAGCAATATAAACATAAAAATGTAAATTCAAAGCCACTCCTGCTGTTGAATGATTCTCGTTGTGATGTCTTAAAAACGAACCCAGTAGGGAGAGAGGTACAGCCCTTATATTACAATATAGCGTTACAACAACATATTTCAAAAAAAAAGAAAGTGACAGAAAATCTGTGGGGTCGCAGCAAGGCACAACAATAACAACAACATAGGCTCTCTCACATTCCCTTACAGCATGGCTGCCTAATTGTCATGTTGTTATTTGACATTTCACAAACCATAATTTTAAAAAATCTCAGGGACTGAAGTACACACATGTTCTTCAAACTTCACAGTCTGTTGCACACATGTAACGAATTTGCATTCCTTAAAAATGAGCGAACCTTTTATGTAGATTTTCTCTTTGTATGTATTGTGGATGGATTTTAGACTATGTGTACGAGGTGGGTTCCAAAAGTAAGTTTGCCTTCTCTCTAAATTCCAGAAAAAGGAAAGAATTTCGGTAAAATTACAAGAGTGACACTTCACTTTGTCAAGTCTCCTCTCTACATCAAATTTCCTTGTTATAGCTAAACAAGACACAGAGATACCGGTACTAATGTTTAGGCATAGCCATCACAATTTTTTTACTCATAACGTTATTCTATGCAAGCTTATTTTTCGTGTTGTCGTCTAATTCATGATTTTTGGGGGGGGGGGGGGGGGCAAACAACAGTAGAAATACAGATCAATATTTCATCTGCATCAGGAGATAAATTCTAAAGAAACCAAGCATCAAGATTATTAGAAAATGGATTAGGTAGGCGAGAGTGAGAGTCAAGTAGGCCGTAAAGATCTTGATTCTCAACGTTTTTGGCGCCTCATCTCACCAGCATGTGATGAAAATTTGAAAAAACATCAAGCCACAGTTGAAGAAAACGGAGCAAAAACCTATTGACAACACTACTGAGGAGGTTGATGTGCCCATACCCACAGTTCACCGAATTCTGACTAAAAATGTTGGCAAAAGAAAAGTGCGGGCCAAATAGGTCCTCCAGTTGTGAAGGGGAAAAACCAAACTTTTCGACTGCAATGTGCTCGTGTCTTCCTTCAGCCTGTTTGTATTGAAGGGTACAATTTCCATAGTAGAATCACAACTCTCCAGATTTGCTAAAGTATGATCTCTAACTGTTCTCCCTGATGAAAGAAAATCCCACGGAGCCAAATTCTACCCGGGGGGAGGACTTTCTTCTGGTAAAGTGGTGTTCTCAGGCGAGTGAGCACAGTAAATCTGGTGACTGCATTTGACAGCTGGTTATGGCGCATGCGCTGCAGTGACAAAGTACCATGTTCAGTGGCTCTGATATTGTTGTTTATTTTACATTAGTTTGATGATTCTTAAATTAAAGCTCTGGATTATACAGAGGAGGGAAACGTACTCTTGGGACGGACCTTGATATAATGGATAGCGTGTTCATGAGACTGAATATTATGATGAATATTTATGTAGATCTACTATATTGGTGAGCAATAATTATAATAAGACAAAGAGAGAAAAGCCACAGAAAATGAATAAAGGTGAAAAACAGACATCTGTTTTACCAATGCCGAAACTGAAATGTTCCACACGCCAAGTACAGGCCGGGTTGACAAAGGCCAATCTTCACTGATGACACCTTGGTCAGGCGTGACCTGAAGCATCTGGAAGATTGTGTTGTTTTTGCCATCCTGTTTGAAGAAATAATAAAGCAGATATTTGTAAGAAAAGAAACGAATGCCTTAAATTATATTGCAACTATACATTGTGGCTCATAATAATTATGGGTGACCTGGTTCATAGAGGTAAGATGTGTTTTACATTAAAGATAAACTTTTAATAAACGTACACTTCACAGTGGGGAGTGTTTAAACATGGAAAACTATAATGAAAAATCTACGTTTTCTCAGGCAAGTCCTGAATTTATGAGCTCATAACTTTACTTATTCATTTATTTATTTATTCATTTATTTATTTATTATTGCCGTACCAGCTCTTCAAATTGGCTTATTTATGTAAACAACAACAACAATAACACACACGTACACACACACAAAAGTACTATAAAACTCAATGTTTTTGCCACCTTCGCTAATTTTAAAATGTCATTATTATCAGTGGCAACTCAAGTCATAATGCTAGTATATTATGTACCATAATTACTCACGTGCACAACAATATCCATGGGCTCGTTACAAGGTAAAAGGTCAGCATAGATAGCAAAGGCCCTGACTCTAACTGTAGAAAACAGTACCAAAACAATATAACACATAGAAAATAATTAATGCTTTGAGTCTGGGCTGTCCCGGTGTCACTGATCTTACGTTTTACACATTTCAGTGGCAAGGCTGAGGCGGCGGAATGAAACTCAAATTTTCGCAAACAGATAAAGAAACTCTCGTGATTATTATAGAAGGAGCAGTACATTGAATCCTAGTTGAGGAAATTCAACAGCCAATCTTTTTTGTATACAGATAGGTATGTCCACACTGGGATCTACAATAGATATCAAGATTGACCTGTTTTTGCCGTGGTAAAAAATTTTGTCCATTATTTACTTCACTTTCACAACTGCTGATAAAAGATCCACAATTTCGAATCCAGTTTCTAAACATGGAGAATTCAGATTCCTACACATCGTAAGCCTTTAACAAACTTGGAACACTAAAATTCGCGTCTCAACTGTTTAATACTAGATGGTCCTAAATAGAAGATTACGTAATTACATTTGGGTGCCTAGGCTTCTAAGAATACGGTACCCTGTGTATTCTGGGACTGCCCAGATATTCTATAACAGCCGAATTCATTTCAAACAGGAATCAGTGACAAGAAGTTGTGTAGCAGACTGGTCTTTTGTCTAGTCACTGAGGCAAAATACAGTTATGAGTTAATACTTTAATATCCATCCAGGCAATATTTTGTATGCAAACATAAACCAAGGGTGCGAGGAATAGCAGTGTATGATCGTGTCCTTTTGGGAAATTAAAATGGTTCGCACGTGGGTCCACGCACCTCATGTCTATTATTAATTGTGGCTGCTCCTGCTGCAAGAAATTGCTTTCATTTAACCTGTATAGGGCATAGTTTAGTATCCATGCATGTCCACTGTAAGAGAGAGAGAGAAAGAGAGAGAGACAGGGAGAGAGAGAGAGAGAGAGAGAGAGAGAGAGAGAGAGAGAGAGAGAGAGAGAGAGAGAGAGAGAGAGAGAGAGAGAGAGAGAGAGGGAAAGAGAGAGGGAGAGAGAGGCCATCAATAAATTCTACAGTACCATAGTACATAACGGGCTGTATTTACTCAACTATTATGTAAAATTTTAAGATAAGATACGAATCATTTTTATTATCGCATGATGGAAATTCTCTTTCACAGTGCATTTAAGAGCACATACATGGTACACATATCTTACGTATCATTACATAAAAATAAATGTCAAAATTCAATAACTCAATAACAGGCGTACACGAAGTGACATGTTAGAAAGACCAAAATGAAACCAGGCCTACATTTAGCTAAAATGTCTTGGTGAGGCAAAATGCGGACAGCAAAAACGAACTTCTGCATCTTCCTCTGTTTGCTTTCATGTGTATTATTCTATTGCTTCTGGAAAGTTGCTGAAACAGGGGATGGTGACTGTCATTTAAGATGGATATGAGTTTCTTTACATAAACATTTGAGTACAGATGGTCAACACTGAAAAATGCCAGGTTTCCATGATGTCACTAAACTGACACCAAGAGCACAAAAACACAAGAAAAATACACAAATAAAAAAAACGGAGAACGCAACAAGTCCATGCTGTCGCCAGAGCGGCGCCAAAGAAAAAAGGATAATTACCCTATTACCCACAATCGTATCTGGGACGCCTTTAAACACTTACCAGTGTCTCCCGGTTTATAAATAGCCTTGTCTGTCTGTATGAAGATAGATATTTCTTTCTGGCTGACCTTCAAAGATGTAGTCTTCAAGAACTGCAACCCTCCTGTTCCTCTCACAGTAAGTCTGTAGCCAGAGCCACTGATGCCATTAGGAACCTGGTGATGATGATGGCGATGGTGGTGGTGATGATGAAGAAAGAGTCAGTGATGTCGTTATCATCTCTCTGCATATAGTTTAAGCATTTTCTGTCCCGTGTTAACTTTCATCTCACTGCTTATGGAAATCAGGTAAATACTTCTCTCTTTCTAAGTAAAACAGCATGACAAACCAGTAGGCCTAATGGAGTCTGGGTTCTCTTTAGCATCAGAGCACCATTTGAACAAATGTGGCAAATAAATTGTTAACTGCTAGTACAGCATTTACGAGAATCTGCCGCTGTGCTAGCCCCAGCTCAGCTTTGCATACATCCGGCTATGTTCTTAAACTTTACTTTTCCTTCACCATTTTGTGTCTACTTTTTTTTTTCGACCCCTCTTCCGGGTTTTAATGAAACTGTTTGCGATTCTGAAATAAATAGACAGTAGAGATTTTAACCGTCAAGAGCTCTAAGTGAATAAATACCGGTGCAACGATGAGACAGTAACTGTGCTAAGAAGGTTGAAAACCTTGAGCATTTCCCCAAGCATTCAAGAACAAAACGAATGAGCCCAATCCACGATCTGAACAAAGCCGTATTAACCTGCCTCGCTTACAATTCAAAAGAACTGTCCCAATACATAATAATAAGAAAAAAATGCCAACACTTTAAGGCAGTAAGATGATCAGAATATAGATGAAGCAAATAGACTGTACATATATTGTGAATTTTATCTTCCCCGTTCTAAAACTGAGTTAGTCTTACCTTGACAGAGAGAGTTCCTGGTGCATCTGGCGGGAAGAACAGAGGCTAATTGTATGGTTAAAACAGAAAAACGAGAAAGCGGTCAGCCTTTAAACCGCACACTAAGGGCAGCATTACTAAATGTGAAAGCAATCTTTATCTTACCCTAACCTTAAAGTCAGCATTGTTTCAGAGGGACACACAGCAGGGTGCACACAGCGCAATGTAATATGAAACATGTTATCAGACAGTTACATTTAACGTTTCCTAATCATACCACCACCAGTCGAAAGAGATGTAGGGTGAACTCAACTTTTACGCAGGCCTTCACATTTATAGTGTACTAAGTCCAAAAAGCCCTTTCATATGTAGCTTGATAGAAAATATTCCTTCCGCATACCCAGATGTCACGTCTCCAGTAATGTTGCACTGCCGTAAATATCCTTTATACAGTCTGAAGGCCCTGTCTTATTTTAGCTTAACATGTTGAACGTGTGTTTAAGTATAACACAATCATTGCTTTGCGCAAATCGGGCTATAGAATTAGTCAGTTGCATTTGGAGGTTCCGTGGCGAGGTTATATTTTTGTGGGGGGGGGGGGGGGGTGTTCAATCTCAAGCCTGGAAAACTCTCATGGAGTTAACAGGTCACTATACATTGCTTGACAAAGTGGAAAGCGAACCTCTTTTAGTACGCCTCTTTCGTGTTTTGTTTTTTTTTAGCGCCTGTATTTTAATTTCTGATTGACTACGAGCGAAGATTCAAGACAAAACATCAGCCACAGTGTGACTGTAACATGAACATCGTAATTCTTTCTGCCGAGCCACACAATGTGAATACGCCTTAACACTTACCAGGCTGGAAATCTGCAGTGTCGGATCCCAAGACCTGGCTAAATTTCTTTAATTGAACGTTCACATTAACTGTGCTGGGGGCGTTCAAAATGTTAATACTGATGGTCAAATCCATGTTGCTTCTGATAGTGGATGGCACGAGGACCACATAGGAGCTGGTATGTGGAAGTAGAAAGGAAGGCACATATACTATTTTGCCTTTATTGAGAAGCATACGTTGATGATTAAAAAAAAAAAAAATGCAGGATAAGAAATAAATTAAAAAGTAACAAATTTGGAAATAATGGATTGAAAATGTAATGAAGACAGGGGATTGCACCAGTATGTGTGTGTGTGGGGGGGGGGGAGATGGAGGGGAGACAAGGGTATAAAGATCATATTATTAATTACAGGGATGTGTTTTGGAGGAAAATGGATTGACAATAAAGTAATGCAACAGTGATGATTGTATGAATACGTTCTTAGACGGATAGTAAAGTAATGCACGTTGCACTGTATCATAGCAGCATTTTATTACACTCAGATGGAATCTTCAGTACTTTTCAAACTAATCTCTCTTATGATCTACACAGAATTTTAAATGTTAATTGCAAAGAGCCTGGCTGGACTTGTTGTGGAGTATAGATTATAGAGTTCTGAAGTAACTGCTCCAGTGAGATCCTAGAAGACGGTAATTTAATGTTCTTCTTCAAATGCTCCTTCTAATTCAGGGGAAAGCCATTTGTCACAGGATGTTCGACCAGGACTGTAGGCTGGACGGGGTAAAACTTTAAGGTTTGTTCTTCTAGGAAGAATGTTGAGGTACTTGATTTACCAGACGTCGTAGTGCCATGAAACAAAAGCAACCGAGAAATTCCTATATTATTTAGTAACCCGCTTTTAATTAGACGTAACCACTTTAGGCAACACGGTGTTAATATAATGGCCAAAAGTCATTTGAAATTTCTCCGGCAATGTTGGAGAAAGTGTTGAAAAGCGTCCTCCTTTCTTGAAAACCTGGGCTTAGAACATGTGGGTCGTAGTAGTTTCCATCCACCCACATTTTATTGTCTTGGTTGTTGACAATACCACACAAAACTGATACAAGTTTCATCACCGACGGCCCCATCTGTCAACCCCAGTGGGCCGTGAAGTTCAATAATATGTAAAACCTTACCTTCCCTTCTTCAGATTCCTGAGTTAAAGAGCCAATTGTGAACTTGTTTCGATACAGTTCATTAAGTAGAATTGCGAAAACGGCGCTATGACAAAGTGTAATGGCGTTGTTTATTTCTTCAGTATTTCCATGTGGCTTATCTTCAACGGCCTTTCTCACCAGCTCAACGCTGTGCTCGTTCACATTGTCTTTTTAGGGGCACCAGATCTCGGGTCATCTTCTCAACTATCTTTGCCCCCCTTTTAATCGTATGACCCGCTTGCGGACTTTACCATACAAACAGTGAGATGTGCCCCAAAAACTTGACAAAGATCTTCATGGAATTTTCATTGTGTGTCACCAAGATTCAGCCTTGTGAAAAATGTAAAAACCTTTTATTTATTCTGTTCTAGTAAAACAGTCACTTTACAAAAGACACCTTTTTATGACGGCGCGGTCGGAGCACAAGTACTTAAAAAAATGAGTTTGTGAGTAGCAAAGTTGAGCTTTACACTCTTACCAAACTCAAGACTGTATCACTACACTGATAGAGGGAAAACTACGTTACCTTTTGATTCACTGTAGAAAGCAAAAGAAGGCAATATACACCGAAAGTGGGGAGAAGACTTACTTGCTGGCATAGGCGGCGACCACCACCAGACTCAGCAACAGCAACCACTGCATAGTGTCAGCTTGTGGAGAAAGGGCAAATAGAACTTGAAACATAAAAGTAAACCAAAACAACAGTAATGGTGAAAAGAAGATTCAGACTTATAGGTATATAATTATTCCCTTAGAAAATTGTAGACTACAACTTGCATCCCAAAAGAGTTCCTTTTCGTGACATTCGCAGGAAGTGGAATAACCTAATGATCTGGGTATGTAGATATATGGTGTTTTACATACAGTATTGTTAAAATTCGTGTTTATTTTCGAGCAGAAGATAATTAGAAGACAGGTACTATTAGCGCCTTGAAACGAAAATATCACACAGGAGGAAAAATCATTAAATTATGTTCTGATTCGTTCAATATGTGGTCATCATTGGAATATCAGCTCTTTGTTCATCAATATAACATCAAGATAACTGAATGACTAGTTATTTTGCAAAATATATGGGCTGCCCATCACTGGAGAAACGTACAACCAATAATACTATCTCTATGCGTACAACATGATGTGCGGAATTCGAGAATCATGCATGCAATAAGCCTCGAATCCGAATATCAACTTTCATTTTGCAGTCAGATTATCGAGTAGTAGAATCACAGCTGACTAACTTCAAAGGGCTTTGGGTCAGTCTCGCATGATTGATCTCTCCAATAACTGGAATGGTGCACCTAAAATTTATCTACAGAACAATTATTGAATTCTTTGATGGAAACCTGGAGAGATAAATCTTCTACCTTTTTTTACGACGCCAAAATATAAAAAAAACGCCTCTGCCATACTAGAACTTATGTTTGAAATTCCAAGAGTATCTTGAAAAGAATTCCTTGGCCTTCCCTTCCCCTCGTGGCTATTTCATGTTCTTATCTCAAGTTAAGTTGGGACTTTTTTTTTTTTTGGTCGAATAATTATCTTTTAAGGTTAGGAGAGGTGTTTGGCATTGGATACATCCTCCTGTCAATAAATTTAAAAATAAAAATGCGTTCATCCTCTGATTTGTGCAACCGTTTAGTGGACTCTGATGACATTGCTACCAGTCAGAACAACTTTACTGCCTTCATATTATTTTCCAGCCAGATCGATTCTTCTAAAAAGAAATGAAAACTTTGAAACTACTAGGCCTACACAAGCGATTTGTAAAATATATTTTTTGAAAGAGTCCCCATTACAGAAACATTGCATTACTTAAAGTTAAGCATAATCTGAAATAAGAGTTAAGCCTTTAAGAAGCAAAATGGAACAACGCCTGAGGCAAAAAGAGGACAAATTAACAATTTTGCAGTCTTACCTAATCAGTAAAACGGTAACAAACGTTGCAACAGTTATGCGTCTTCCTTGCCATGAGTCACGAATCTAGGCGACGGAAACCCTAGTCAGGCCTAGTGTAATCTTGAAGATCACCAGCGCAAAAACATCAGAGTTGAACTTTTAGAACGATCAAGCCTTTTATACTTGTCACTCTCCTTGAACTTGGAAACTGAGAAGACAAGCAGGAAGTTTAAAACCCCGACGGCGTAAATATTTGCTTAAACCAGAAGGTGCTTGGCACAGGACCCTAAAAACTTTGATGGCAGAATATAATCTGTCATTACATGCCGTGCAGCTGGCCTGGGCGTAATCGATATTTTAGAATATTCAGAATTGGGTGTACATTTGATTCGTTGATTATATCAATATTTTGTTGTGCATTAATTTTGTTCGTGTTTGGCTCTGCACTGATATGATACATGTCTGTAAACAGAAAAGAAAACCACGGAAAATGAAACTGAAGGATAAAGCATGAAGAGCTTTCAAGACGATACCTGTATTTTAAAACACCTTTGTTCCCATAACATCTTACACTTAAATTCCCTGTCCCACTTTGATTTATGTGCCCTGGGACATTGTCATTCGTCTGTCTCAGAGTGATGTTCTATAAATTGCAACAAATGGGCTGCTTGTTAATCACTGAATAGACACATTACATAATGACATTATGTAGCCTAATGCAGCAATGATGGATGTCAATATTACCCCCTGAAATTTATCCCAAAACTCCATCCAAAGTTTTTCTTATCCCAAAAATAACTTTTCCTCATAAAAATGAGACAGACAGTCCATACATCTGACAATTGCACACAAACTATCACATCAGACATAAACACACAACAGAGAAGTTTATACATTGTATGTACTTCCTTCATTCATGAAAAAAAGAAAGCAAAATTTTTGACAGTGAGAGTTTAGGGTAATATTGTTCTTCTTAGCTTTGCAAAAATCCATGGTCGAGAACTAAGTACAGCAACATTCAACAATAATGATCTTAATTCCTATTTACAGTCCTTTAATTTGTACTGTTTCCTTCTTGTTCATTTATTAGCCTGTTCATAATGCAGCTCAGTTAAGTCCATACACAAGGGATCGTTAATATGTGATTTTACTTATGGTTCTTTCAGATGGAAACAAGGATGTGCAAGCGGACGAATGCAAAAGTTTCTGTGCTCAATTTTCCACAATGCAGAGCCAGGTAAATATGTCACTGAAGTTTATCCCCGCTAACGTTTGGACGTCTCTGTAAACCAGTGGGACCGTATTCGATGGTATTAAAGCTCTTCCTACTTCATCTATGCTGCACAACTAAGAATATAAGGGTAAACACTGTTTTCATCCTCTCTGTTCGTGATCCCGCATGTTAAATTAAAACCATTTGCACATATCATATGCCTTGTCTAAATATGCCCAAGGAGTAAAAAGGAAGGTAAAGCATCATCATTCAATAAACTTAGCGTTAGGACATTCGCATATTGCGAAGAGAATTACAATTCAAGAAAGCACACTTGCTGATATTAGATGTATTACCTTTTTTCATGCTTTTGTTCGCAACTATCATGTACAATAATGTACAAGATTTTTAGAACACATTTGATTCATAAATGTTTCCACTGACTAAATTTTTGTGAGAGAGCAGTGAGTAATTTTTACAAACGTAATTATTGTGCGAGCCAGCATAACTTGGTCTCGTAAACAATTTGTTTTGAACAGTTTTTTTCCTAATAGATAGACAGAAGGTGTGGGGAAGGATAGACGGACAGCGTAGGTGTGCAGGACTGAGCACTTTTTATATCTCGTGTTTTGAATTAGGTTTAGTAGAGAGGGAAGGGGTGAGTAGGAATTAAATGTTATTGAGACGTCTTTTGACGTACAGAAAATCCGTGATCCAGAGTAAAAGCTCGGGGTTTTGAACATGTTAAGAATTTATTGCTATAAAATTACATTTTATTGTCTTGAGTGATTCGACCTTTGATGTCGACCCAAGGTCGTTGCCTAGGGCTGTTACTTAAAATAAATTAGTATTGCAGGCTGAGCTCCCAGCGGCTGCACCAATCAAATGTATGAATCTGGACGGAAGGTCGAGACATAGCTTTAGTATTTAAACCCGTGCAGAGCTTAGATAGTGGCCACATGTAGAAAATCCATTTACGAGGTGGACGGCGATAGTCCTCAGCCAGATGAGAGACATAAGAGACGCAGTTGAGCAGTCCGTTGTGAGGAGCATGATTTTAAAGCTCCAGAGCCTAAGCTACTTGATTTGATATAAACCCACAGCGTTTACATCCAGCGCTCTCACTTCTAGTGAGGGCCACATGGTGAGAGTCCATACTAATTTGTAATGATGAAAGTGAACCGTTCTACTTACTTTTGAAGACAGTTTCAGAGCTACCGCCAGACAACGCACGGTTGTACAAGCATTCTCCATGGCGTGTCTAGAGGAAATGTCCATATCATAACATGTCTCATTGAATTAATAGAATTTAAATTGTTATATCCGTCGCCACGTGCGCGGATTCTATTTGGCATATAACTCATATGACCTGCAAATAGTTAGAGTGAATAAGTTAGTCTTTATAGAAAGCTGTAGTTTCATTAGTTAGATTCAGTTGCCTTTGAATTGATATTTATATTTATAATTATATTTGTTACATTAATTCCTGTAATTAAACTGCCCTACAGTTCTGCTAAAAATCAAAGCAATTGATTTATTGGGTTTTTGGAGTGCAGGTGTTTTTTTTTGTGTGTTCGTCGGTTGTGGGAGCGGACCTCGAAAGAGTGTCAGTCGAACTCTCCCCATCTGGCCCACATCGCGACACTGGAGGGGACACTGGAGCTAGTTTAAAATTATTTATTATTTAGTTTTGTATACTGCTTTTTTATTTTTTTTTACTTCCACATATGTCGCTGCTCTCCCATTGACCCGACGACCGAGGCCAGGGAGACTACAGAACAGAACTTGGAACGGTGAAAGACAAAAAAAAAGACTGACTGTGGTGTATGCAAAGGCTAAAGGAATTACCACCCAGTTCCTTGAAAGTTAAGTGATTCCATCCTAAAATTTTGTCTGCGTCTGGGGAGTTGAGTGTTCCTCCTCCTGTTTTACAGGCTTTTTATACTTTTCTTCTTTGTTAGAACTGCGGGAGGTCGTCGAGGGTTCTTACGTGTGCGTGTCCTCTGTGCCAAAGTGGTGGCTTGGTCGCCGATTTTGCCGTTCCGACGGCAACGTCTGCGGTCTCGCAACAACCAGTGGTGATTGAAACAGTGAGGATTCGCATTCGTGAGAATAGTCTTTGTTAGGGACCTGTATATTTGTTTAGATTGTGGCGTTCACATCTTCCTCGTCTCTTTGGGAAGACGTCTCTCTTGTTCTCTTCTCACCTATCTGTAATTATATTCAGAACTTGTAGGGTCTGTTATCGTTCGTCTTTTCTTGTTTGTCTAGCGTCGTGTTTGGTGTATTTTTTTTCATTAGACCTTTATCATTATCGTGTTGGTACATTCCTTTGTTTCTTATTTTACCTAAGTAACTCATGTGTCTACATTGACACATTGATTGAGTAATTTGATCTGGTTATTGAGAGTAACGATTTTATTGAATTGTTGGAACCCGTGCAGTTAGCACACTGCCAGTTCTATGGAGCTTATTAAGCGTTATGTATAACCGATCTCGTCTTTATATTGACGAGCTCCCGAGAGGGCAGTATTAGACTGTTTAGGGAGGTGATTTTTTGTGTGTAGGGATATGTGGTGAATATTGGTGTTATTGTCGGCTGGTGCCGCCGCCCGAAGAGCAATGAATTTGTCTCATGGGAAGAGTCTGTATCAGTATCGAGGTGATGTCGATATAAGAGCTATGTGAATTATATATTGAGTATACTTTTTTTTAGTCGTCTCCGTATGACGTCGACCCGAGGAGAGCAATAATGAGATTGCCTCATGGGATGGATGATATTGGTATTTTTCGATTATTTGAGAGATGTTTGGCAGTGCTAACGTAGTACACTGCGTATCCGCGTATTCGCGTGTTATTGTTGAACCTTCTTACAGGCATTGTAAGCCCCACAGGGCAGTGTAAGGCCTCAGGGCAGTGTAAGGCCACAGGCAGTGTAAGACGCCGAGATGCAGTGTAAGACCTCTGGGCAGTGTAAGGCCGCAGGCAGTGTAAGACCGACGGGCAGTGTAAGACCGACTAGTTATGTAAGGAAGGGAGTATTCGCGTTTTGAGATATTTTGCAGTGGTAACAGAGGACACTGCGTGTTCGCGTTTTTGAGATATTTTGCAGTGGTAACAGAGGACACTGCGTGGTCGCGTTTTAAGAAGTTGTGAAGAAGAGTTGGAGTTGTTTTTTGTTTTTATACAACCGATTATGTCTATGATTTTCCGCGTTTCGTGGACCATCTAACGTAATACTAGATATGACAAGTAAGAATACTGATTATGATTGTGACTCTCCATGCGGTCAGTAGATGAGTTATCTAAGAACATACCCGATATGGATATTGAATTGAACCGATTATGACTATATACCGAGATGACTGTGACACTTGACGTGTGCATGGCTTGCGTACGGAAACGGCGCATTAAATTAACTGCTATCGCCTGGTGGCACCTCATCTATCCCGGATTGGATATAATTAGAAATAGATTAAAGTGTAATGTTAATTAATTGACATTTAGATTATTGTTGAATGCGAGAAGCGCTATATAATTCTTAAATCAAGACGAGCGCTACGCAGATTTTGAAAGAGTACGTCAGGCTAATTATCTTGTCGACGTTTGTTATTACAGCTTCACTATGGCGAAATTTATAATTGATAAACCAGAATATGTTGCTATTTTATATAGAGACTGTTAAGCATTGAGGTTGAGCATTTTTCACCTTTTTCGGAGACCGTGGATGGTTTCACATTATATTGTCCTACCAATTATGGACATTCTTTCTCAAAATTTCCATGTGATTCCTTTTTCCACTAGCGTCCATCCTGACCATGACCTGAGTTTCAGACAACCTTGACGCCTTTGTCTGCGGGTCAATGAAATGAGGAAATGGCAAACCGAGCGACCAGACCTACTGCTGCCAGGATACCATTACTTTAATTAACTATTGTTCGTTCATGTTCTATGAATGTATTAATTACGCTCAGTGAAGCGATGAGCTAGTTGCTCAATATTTCAGTCTTTACGGTATGTCTGTGTGAGAGAAGTTTATCACTTTAATTCTTAAGTGCTAGAATAATTATATATTATCACAGAACGTCGCATATAAATATACATATGCTATTGTCCATCGATAATGCACGTTCTTAGAATTTTTTTTTTGACTTTCAGTAACGCTGTATTTTTTACTATATAGCCCTTTCCAAAGTACTATTACATAGCAACGTTAGTAGACAGTTATGTCGTTCAAACCCTAAGTTTTCACTGGGGTGGGGGATGTGTCAAGAACACATTTGATTCATAAATGTTTCCACTGACTAAATTTTTGTGAGAGAGCAGTGAGTAATTTTTACAAACGTAATTATTGTGCGAGCCAGCATAACTTGGTCTCGTAAACAATTTGTTTTGAACAGTTTTTTTCCTAATAGATAGACAGAAGGTGTGGGGAAGGATAGACGGACAGCGTAGGTGTGCAGGACTGAGCACTTTTTATATCTCGTGTTTTGAATTAGGTTTAGTAGAGAGGGAAGGGGTGAGTAGGAATTAAATGTTATTGAGACGTCTTTTGACGTACAGAAAATCCGTGATCCAGAGTAAAAGCTCGGGGTTTTGAACATGTTAAGAATTTATTGCTATAAAATTACATTTTATTGTCTTGAGTGATTCGACCTTTGATGTCGACCCAAGGTCGTTGCCTAGGGCTGTTACTTAAAATAAATTAGTATTGCAGGCTGAGCTCCCAGCGGCTGCACCAATCAAATGTATGAATCTGGACGGAAGGTCGAGACATAGCTTTAGTATTTAAACCCGTGCAGAGCTTAGATAGATGCCACATGTAGACAATCCATTTACGAGGTGGACGGCGATAGTCCTCAGCCAGATGAGAGACATTTAAGACGCAGTTGAGCAGTCCATATTGTGAGGAGCATGATTTTAAAGCTCCAGAGCCTAAGCTACTTGATTTGATATAAACCCACAGCGTTTACATCCAGCGCTCTCACTTCTAGTGAGGGCCACATGGTGAGAGTCCATACTAATTTGTAATGATGAAAGTGAACCGTTCTACTTACTTTTGAAGACAGTTTCAGAGCTACCGCCAGACAACGCATGGTTGTACAAGCATTCTCCATGGCGTGTCTAGAGGAAATGTCCATATCATAACATGTCTCATTGAATTAATAGAATTTAAACTGTTATGTCCGTCGCCACGTGCGCGGATTCTATTTGGCATATAACTCATATGACCTGCCAGTAGTTAGAGTAAATAAGTTAGTCTTTATAGAAAGCTGTAGTTTCATTAGTTAGATTCAGTTGCCTTTGAATTGATATTTATATTTATAATTATATTTGTTACATTAATTCCTGTAATTAAACTGCCCTACAGTTCTGCTAAAAATCAAAGCAATTGATTTATTGGGTTTTTGGAGTGCAGGTGTTTTTTTTGTGTGTTCGTCGGTTGTGGGAGCGGACCTCGAAAGAGTGTCAGTCGAACTCTCCCCATCTGGCCCACATCGCGACAATTGACATATCCTAGACATTACTTAATCATGAACAGGAAGCTTGTCGCTTTATTTCATTTCTGTACATTTAGCCACAATAGAGATCAGGCGTTATGAAAAATACATAGGGTTTGACATTTTCTCTGAAGATGAAAGCCTGTTTAGGCACAACAGTCTCTGAACAGTCAAAAATAAATACAGTCATATGGTGCATTTGTGATAAAGACGCTGGTATGAATGAGAGTAAAATTCAAAACACAGAGCCCAATTGCTGTCACTTAACAATTTAAATGACAAAACCTCCATGCCCACTACACCTTTCGTAATATACGATAAAAAGGAATCAATTCGACTTTCTTTAGATGGTGACCTCAAACCTCCACATCGTCAAACAATGATATTGTTTTCGTGCTGAGAATGTCAATGCCTGTCTGCGCTTGCTTTATTTAACCGTGTCGAGTGCATGTAGCATTGAAATAAGGAGGTATTTAAGTAAAACAAAAAGTGTATGTCAGTGATATTGTCGCGATGTGGGTTAGATGGGGAAAATTCGACTGACACTGTTTCAAGGTCCGCTCCCACAATCGACGAACACACAAAAAAAAAAATACTTGCACTCTAAAAACTAAATAAATCAATTGCTTTGATTTTTAGCAGAACTGTAGGGCAGTTTAATTACAGGAATTAATGTAACAAATATAATTATAAATATAAATATCAATTCAAAGGCAACTGAATCTAACTAATGAAACTACAGCTTTCTATAAAGACTAACTTATTTACTCTTCTAACTACTGGCAGGTCATATGAGTTATATGCCAAATAGAATCCGCGCACGTGGCGACGGATATAACAATTTAAATTCTATTAATTCAATGAGACATGTTATGATATGGACATTTCCTCTAGACACGCCATGGAGAATGCTTGTACAACCATGCGTTGTCTGGCGGTAGCTCTGAAACTGTCTTCAAAAGTAAGTAGAACGGTTCACTTTCATCATTACAAATTAGTATGAACTCTCACCATTAGGCCCTCACTGGGAGTGAGAGCGCTGGATGTAAACGCTGTGGGTTCATATCAAATCAAGTAGCTTAGGCTCTGGAGCTTTAAAATCATGCTCCTCACAATATGGACTGCTCAACTGCGTCTGAAGTGTCTCTCATCTGGCTGAGGACTATCGCCGTCCACCTCGTAAATGGATTGTCTACATGTGGCATCTATCTAAGCTCTGCACGGGTTTAAATACTAAAGCTATGTCTCGACCTTCCGTCCAGATTCATACATTTGATTGGTGCAGCCGCTGGGAGCTCAGCCTGCAATATTAATTTATGCTTGTCATGGCCTTGCGCCAAAATCAAGGTCAATTTTACGGTCTAGACAAAATTTAAAATGCGAAACATTAACTACTAAAATCTTCAAACCCCGTGCTTTCTACTCTTATGCACGAATTTCCGAACGCCAACTAAGCGTCTAACTAAACTACCTTTACTCGCCCCTTATCTATGTTAATCAAAATCACGGGGTCGAGAACTGCTCTGTCATTCCTAGCTATACATTTATTCTGTCTCGCCCCTCCTTCTTTCCATTTCTTAAAGAAAAGTGCAGCTCAAGGACAAATTACGCTGGTTAGAATTAACAAGTCGTGAAAATTTACTCACTGAACGTCGTGACCTAGCACGGCATTTAGAAGACATTGTGTTCGTGACAGATATCGTATAATGTAGTGATCTTGATCTCACGATAAATAAGGATTATTAAAAGTATTGCGCTTATATAATATGCAGTGGAACCACAGCATCCGCTCCGCTATTTGAGAGAAAATGTGCTATGATAGAGTAAAATTAATACTCTTTGCCTCTATAGCGGTGAGAGGCGGGACGCAATGGATGCTGTGGACAAGTACACAGAGGCAAAGAGTACTTACTTTACTTTGTTATACATCAAAGTAAAGGGATATGTGGTGAAATAATATCACAGAATATGAAACAATGCTCAGAAAATGTATAACATAACGCCTGATTTCGAGAGAAATTTTAATTTTCGGGATCGATTTTCTCAAGACAGACATTAAAATTTTATGACTGAAACACTTCCAGCTCAAGGGTCTTCAGTTACATTACTGTTAGGCTATCTCATTTCAAAATAACTACTCAGCTATATGATTAAAAAACAACAAACAAAAAGGCTTCTCAGGCCATGTATTCAGGAAGCAATTAAATTGCAGAAAAATGTCACTCTCACTGTACAACAGCTCAATTTTCACAGGTACATCTGAAAAGAAAGAAAAAATTTTTTTTTAAATAAATCATACCGTAAATTGTAATTGGTGCTGTCTAATACTTAACGAATTTGAAATATCTCCACAGAGTTAATAACAATAAGATAAAATGGTTTACAAGTTACAATTTTTGAAAATTATAGTGTTATCTAATGCATTAAAAAAAACACATGATGTATTACTTTTTTACATTTTTCTTCTTAGAGACTGCAGTCTGAACAAACTGAACTAGTTTTACTCTAAATTTTGGTCACTGCACAGATTCCTGCAACACTTTAATTTAATTGTAGGCTATCATTTTTTCATGGAGTTGATCAAACTTCAAATAAGATCTAGATCTAGATCTAGATTATAAAAGCTGCCAAGAAGAAGCACTCTTCTTAGAATGCTTCACTGTCTACTTAATATAGATGTCTAGATCTATATAGAGTCTAGGCCTGAGCCCTAATTAACATTACTCGAATAGCCTACACATTATAATATTATATGTAGGTCTATTACTACAAGTACATGTATTAGTACCACTAGCTCTAGATCTGTTACTAATCTCAAACCTTACTAATAATGTTTAACAACACAATCGTAGATCTAGATCTACTTTCTAGACTGATTTTGACTCGAGTCTAGATGAGATCTAGAGTCTAGATCTAGATCTGGGGTATCTTTTGCTTATCTAGATCAATCTAAATCTCACCAGTCCATGTCCACATTCACCGGTTCAGTGTCATCTCCACTGTTGACATCTTCTCCTTCAGGGTCTGATGATGATCTTTTAATTTTCGCTGGCTCGAACTGGTACGGCCTTACAGTTACAGTTTCCATGTTTGTCACGTTTCGAGTAGGGTTGGCTAGCCTTCTGTCTTTGTCTGCTGATCGCTGGGGAGTTGTGTGTGCGGCGTTCGGGTAAAGATGACGTAGCGCACAAATCACCGTAAAATCACCGGAAAATCACCGGATGTTTTTATGCTCTTGTTTTTTGACAAAATAAACATACACAAATAAAGTTTTTGTGAAAAATATCAGTCTCGACGTGATTAATAAGTGTCGAAGTGTGTTATGAGCGAATAAAACGAGTATGGAAAAATTTTCGTTTACATGGCCTTTAATTTAAGAAAGATAAAGTTTCCTACCTCGGTACTGCTAGTTGCCCTGTTTGCACCCACCCCTATCTATACAAGTGGGAAGTATGGTGTATCCTTTCGTGATCCCGAGGCGCCAAGTTAAAAGACCCCCCCCCCACCCCCTCTTCTTTTTTCGTGGGGATCTGAACGGTTTTGGGGCCAGCGGTGAAGACGAGCCCTGTGCCTTCTGTGACGAGTCCACGCAGTTACCAGTAACCATGAACTTGATGTAAGTCCGCCCGTTTTGCACCATGGTGCAGGCTTAGTAGTGCGTACGGCCACCTTCGTGTAAACTCAAATTTAGTCGGTATGCATGAAATAAAGTTACACCTACCTCTACCTTACTCATCAAGTGCCACTTATCGCTGTAACAAAAACTGACATTGCGCATGCACAAATTTGGTATAGGCCAATCAAGGCCACGAGAAAACAACGCCGATCTAAACTAAATTAAGAGGTCGAGGTTGAGTAGAAATCCAGTTGTTTTTTTTTCCGTGGCCCGTCAAGTCGTGTGCTGGAATAAAATATTTACTACCTTTCTTTCTTTCTAGCGGATGCCTTTTCCCCAGGCTTATTATGCACTGCGAACCTGATTTAGTCGTCCTCGGAGAAAGTGTAAAGTTGCATGCCGTTTACATGTGGGTGTAGGCTTACGCGAGGTTAGTCACCTCATTCGTATTCTATACATGGAAATCTGGAAAATTGGTAAAATCAGACATCTTATTTCAACTGAAACTGCGGCTGTTTTAGTAAATTCTTTTGTACTTTCAAAGCTTGACTATTGCAACTCCCTTTTGGCTGGAATTTCACAAAAAAATATTAGAAAACTCCAAATTGCTCAAAACAATGCAGCGAGACTTGTTTTGAAGAAAAAGAAAAGAGATCCAGCACTGCCACTTCTGCAGAGTTTGCACTGGCTGCCAGTCGAGAAAAGAATAATGTACAAATTGTCATCCATTTGTCACAAATGTGTCAATAATACTGCTCCATCGTACCTAGTTGATTTAACTGATTACTATGTTCCATCTCGTCAACTAAGATCATCATCTGACACTACAAAATTGAAAGTACCTAAAATGAATCTGTCCACTGTAGGAGAAAAGTCCTTTTCATTTCTTGGCCCTACCATCTGGAACACTCTTCCAAAGACAACCAGGGAAATTAATGACATTGGTTCTTTCAAACGCCATCTGAAGACCCATTTCTTTCAGACAAACTAGGCTAGGTGTTTTTCGGCAGCAACAATAGTAAATATTTTTGAATTTCTTTTGTGTATGCGTGTGTGTGTGTGTGTGTAAGAGTTTGTTAAAGCGCCCAGAGCTTGTCATCGACGGGGTTGGGCGCTATATAAATGCAATATATTATTATTATTATTACGCAAAGTTCATGCATGCGGGGTAGCATTTTGCATCGGCGAGTAAAGCCTACACCACAGTGTAACCAGTTACGTATAGTTCTTGCATACGGCCGTGGGCCTCGAAATATTTCACAATTGTCTTTACTTAACAGACATGTAAAATCTGGTCACTGCCGTCGTCCCTAAAATTTCAAACCCCACTCACCCCCTCCGACAACGCAGAAAAAAACAGATTTTCCGTTCAGGCTTGGTTTACACTTTCAGTCCTGTAGAGTGACTGCACCTAGCCTAAACTTTGCACTGCAAGAATCGTCTTGCATATTGCAAACACGATGATAACGCCCATGTCTGAACATTGGGCTCTTCATACGTCAGGCATTCTCCACTGTTTAACCTGCACCTGCTGTTCAAATAATAACCGTGGCGCCGAGAAAAACAGAACGCCTTTCGCAAACAGGGCGGTTATGTAACTCATCGACACTACAGTGTCATGAACTCTGGACAAGTTATATAAAACCAGATGACTGAAAGATTTCGCAGTCCTAAAGCCTGCATAATATATATAAGTCTCTGCACCGTGCGCTTCGACATGGAAGGAGATATTTACTTACTTAACACACACTTCGTAGGCCCAATGAAGAGATTAGTCTCTTTTATTAAATAATGTGCTTAAGAAATTAAAATGGAAAATTTTGCATGAAACTATCACCCCACTGTCAAAAGCAATATTTAGACCCCTCCCCCTTTATTGTGGACCCTCTGCACAAATATAATATTACACCACCCACACCCCACCCCCACCCCAGTCCAAAAACCAATGCCGCATTATATTTTAACTGGCTACATTAACTGTAATATTGATTTCACACAGATTACCAACTGCCTGACTTGATTCTCGTCGTGTCGATAGCCGTATGTATTTTGATTCCTCTTCTCTTTTCCCTGCCCCCTAAACTCCACCTCCTTTCCCCCTTTGCATCCACAGCACAGCCATTTTCCTCAAGTATCATCATCATCATTGCCTTTCTCACCCTGGATCAGGGTATAGGCCACCAACAAACACTTTCCATCCCTCTCTATCATGGGCCAGCCTCTTTACATTATTCCAAGTCTTTCCGCTTCGTTGCACATCATTTTCTCTGGCTCTTCTCCACGTTCCGCGCGGCCTTCCTCTTGATCTCTTGCCCTGGGGATTCCAATCCAATACCTTCTTCGCGATGCTGTTTCCTGGCCTCCTGAGAGTGTGGCCGATCCATCTCCATCGCCTCCTACCAATTCCCTCTCTGACTGGGCTCTGTCTTGTTCTTTTCCAAACAATTTCATTGCTGACCTTGTCTGTCCATCTGATCTTAAGTATGATTTCTCCAAACCCTTCGCTGTATGCCGTCATTAAATTGTTAGAGGTGATTTATAACAGATTTTTTCAAAGAATTTTCTATTTTTAACCCAAGGAGTAGGATAACAATAACCACTGGAATCAAAATTATTATGCTTGACAAAAGACTGGATGGGGGCATGCTAAAGCATGTAGGGGTTCAAATAGGGTAACACGTGTACGTCAATAAGTGAGACGTACCGTACACCAAAGGGACAAATAAACTTCGCGTTAATTATGAAGTGTTTTGGTCACAACAATTTGACGTATTACCGTACAATATTCTTTAATTAAGGAAAAGAAAGGATGAGCTGAGTCTGGAAAATCATGGTACATTTAGTACATGTCAATTATTGGCTGCTGCAAGATGTTTTGAACGAGCTTAAATTTCTTAGTAATGTTTAATATCCATCTTGCTTTCCCTTGTTTACATCCCGGTGTTTATTTTAGATTTTTGTTTTTTCTGTTAGAATTCAGGTTTCGGGATTGTAAGTTTGTTTGTGAAAATAATATGGCATGAAAGAGTCACTCCCTTAGATTTTATCTGCCTCAATTTTTTTTTTCTCATGTTGTCCATTCTATTTAAAAATAAACAAAGACACGACCCTGTGCAGTTTGATGTAGGAAAAACCAACGATGCTGAAAGGGGGTGGGGGGGGGGGGGGAACAAGCTATTTATTTGGTAGAAAGAAGGACTGCACAGTAGGATTTCCACAAAATTTGACCCTAACTATAAATAAATCAAAGACAAGTGCCAATTTTTGTTGCATCATCGTGTCTTACCCACAGAGTTTTAAAGATAGACTAGAGAGGGCACTCGGGTGGGCAGCACGTCCTCCTTCAACTTAAAGATGGCTGCACCTAGGGCGCCGCCATTGCAGCAAAAGGAGGGCAAATGTCTCAAAAACACGTCTCTGCACTAAAATGGCAATATCTTTAAAACGGACCAATGAAATTCGCTGAAACTTTACATATAGCTTTTTTATCGATTTTTCTTAGCAGGAATATATTTTTTAAATTTTTTTTTAAATATGGAAATAAGTGAATTTTTTTCTTTCATTATTCAAATTAAGCATAGGTTCGCAAACATTACAAGGTACACTGCAATTAAGTCAGAAAACAAGAACTTTGTCATGTCTAAGGAACGGCAAACTGTTTAACTCTTTCCCTACCACACATTCTGGGCAGTATTCCACGGCTGGACCAAGCTATATTTGAGCCACCATTTTGTTCCCTCAATAGACAACCAAAAAATATGAAATTGTGTGTAAATGGATGTAGACAGGAATTGTGTGTGGCTTGGATTTGATCTCTACTTTTTTCTTGAGATGATCAGGAAATTCAGCGCACCAAAAGATCTCGTCTTCCTTTACATTAATTATAGTAACTTGTTTCCTCACGGAAGTGAAACAAACCTGCTATTCTTCTGGAACTGTATGGTTTGTAAACATAAAGAGGTGGTGAAAGAACAATACATCATTTAAAAGCTCGGGATGTAAATCTATTGTTTTAAAAAAAGATTGTATCCTTTCAACAAAATACTCAAAATACTACTGATTCCTGCATTATTGTTATCGCTACTACTTTTTATGCCTGTCGGCTGTTTCCTGAGAGTTGCCAACGTTGTATTAGGCTGTGTCGATGAAGTGCGAACATTGTATTTCCTTTTACGCGGAGAATTGAAGCCATACCTGGGATGTCATGCAATGTAAAGCCTTTAGAATCTGAAAAATACAAAAGTGTGCACCATTTTTCAAACTGTTTTTATCCAAACCTTGCCCCCCCCCCCTTTTGTCTCACCTCGTGACTCCATAGGGTGCACAGTGACATGACATATTTTCTGCTCTAGTCTGAGGTCTTACCTAGTTTAGCCTGCTGAGCCGAACGCCATCATCCACCCCACCCTTCCAAAGCCCAATCTTAATTTCCTCCTTATAACATTCGTGTTTACTTTTTCCTGTCGAGATGAACTCCAACAGCGTTACACTATGTAATATTATGTAACGCCCTTTCAGCGCAGAAGTAGTGTCAAGGTGTCTTACACAGTGGTCTAAAGAGTCCATGCTACCCTGCATTTCGAATTCCCTCCTGGTTATCAGATATCCGATTTCATATTCCTTCCGGGGGGGTGGCCTGATTTCATACTATTCCTGCACTGTTCACCCCCCCCCTCCCCCCAGACACGCACACACACATCCATTCTGCTTCCGCTGTATGATAAATTCTTATGCTTACAGTTCATGCCAGTTTACTGGAGAAAACACGCGGAATATAAAACATTAAAAGCCAGTCCCAAAATCTGAGAAAAATAAAGTTCCCAAACTGTCAATCATTAAAACCATTCATAGGCTAGTTCTAAGTACACGGCATGTTCCATACAAAACATAAGATATACAAAGATTCACACTTAAATGAGAAGTCTGCAAGAAAAAACTTAAAATAATTTTTATTGTTGCCTGAACTTTTTCTCACCATTCTAAATTGTTTGAAATTAAGCCAAACTTTCATCATTTATATAGAAATAAAATTCAAATAATGAAACAGTCATCTACTGTATAAAACAAAAAGCATACTTTGTTGTCTGACTTTCCTCACTTCACCAATAAGCCAAGTGATGGATTTTATTCCTTTTATTTGACTTCATAACTGGACAACAAGTCTTCATTTCAATAAAGGAAAGGTAGTCATTTTATTTCTCCACTGCAAAAAGTGCTTGTTTGGAGAGTCCATCAAATAAATGCTCGCACTACATTTTTTTAATCAACATGTGCACTATGTACTTATATCTTTGTTTCGGGGGAGAAGAATGGATTCTGCATTGTCAGAACGACAGGTGCCTTACCAGGGAGATATCACTCTGGGACGAACCTGTCGGGAAGCGAATGGAAATTTGGTGCCCCGGAGATTGAGGTCAGAGAACTGGTAATGATAACTCGTAATCAGGTGATTTTTCCCCCTCTTCACAGATGGATGCATCAAACGCGACAACAAGACTTGCTTAGCTAGAGCTGAGATAAGCCCATCGTCATCTTCTTAAAAACTAAATTCTGTTTAGTTTTCTTATTTTCTATCCTTGGGCACACAAATCGACGCCCCCCCCCCCCCCCACAAAAATGGTTTGAGGTGGCGCTGACAAAATACAAGATGTCAAGCTCACCAGCATCAACTAAGAAAACCATGCCCCGCATGTAATTCGGAAAAACTCGTGGTGGGGGGGGGGGGGGGAGAGACTTGGCACGAGTTTGTATCCTGATTTTTGCCGCGAGCTCTGTATACAATGACTACACGAGTCACTATGCAGAGAGCTCCCTGTGACGTCATATCCCAGTGTTAAAACCTACATTTTTGTCTTGGTGAACTTCCATTTTCCACATTCTCACATTGATTACACACAATATAAAACAGACCGTTAAATTTGTAAAAAAACAAAAAAAAACAAAAAGTTTTGGAATGATATACATTTTCAACTGTTTTAAATTTACTTAACCGACAAGAATGGCTGTCTTTATTTCCTTATTTAATAATAAACAGTACATTAATCTACTTAACTGACAAACAATTGGGGCTTTTGTTTTGTGTGTATAGAATGAACAAGCTTTGCACGCTATTTCTCCATTATATCGGCTTTTAAAAAAATCTTTAATGCCTGAATTGTAAAAAATAAATGATGAAAAAAAGAGTCTACATGCTCATTTTCTTTGCTCTTAGAAGTATTTTTGAGTGTTTGGGAATACGAAAAGGTCCTGTCAGTCTTTCTTCCTGCCAACCCCTACGTCCCACACACCCACACCAAGACTACGTATCAAATTCACATGATTTTGATTACGCACGCTCGATCAAGGCTTGCCCATCAAAAAGACGGGCAACTGCCCAAGATTTGCGTTTTGTTCCGTTGTTGCGCCTGTCAAAGTTTTACTAGTTACAAGGAAGGGAGAGCACTTGTATTTGTTGACCAGCAGAGAAAACAACTGGAAGCAAGGCAGAGGCCGCAGGGACAGACAGAGGAATGGTCGAGGATATGGGCTGTCTCTGACATAATAAAGCATTATCGTAGGCAACCATGGAAAAGGATATGATGAAAAAGAAATTTGGACTACCACCGATGCCTCCGATAGTAACAGGGTAATAAATCTAGATCTAGAGATCTATGTTTGAAAATGTTGGCAATTGTATGGGCTAAATCATCATCTAGTCTAGATCTAGATCTAGATATATCTAGATCTAGATCTAGATCTAGAATTAGATCTAGAAAAAGCAAACTGCCTTTTGCAATTGCAAGTGCCCTTGTGAGCACTATGTTGAAGAATGAACACGCCTGGGTTTTTGTTGAATATTGCAATAGATGGCAACAAGAAAGGTGGAGAACAAAATATTTATCTCCATCTGAATTAGATCTAGATTTAGATCTACTCATCTAGATCTAGATTATAAATCTGTTTAATTTTGATGTAGCACTTGTAAGGCAGATCTAGATCTAGATCTAGATAATCGAACTGATTATCAAGTTTTGAACTTGTTAGTGTTTCGTTGTGTTTAGGCTATGAAGGTTACTCAGTTTCCCCATATTAATATTCTACTAAGCATTTTTTCAGTCCGTATCTTTTGTTTATTAACCCCTTCGATCCCATAGTGACGTACCTGGTACATCATAAAATTGTGCAATTTTTGCCGCTGTGCCATACCACGTACGTCGCGGAGGTTGCGATTCCCCAACACCATGTAGACGTACCAGGTACGGCATACTTAAACTGCTCTACAAATGCTTTGTATTCAAAGCTATGGGCGAGTACGAGCGAAATTCTGAATCAGCATTGAATTTTACGTATACTCGATTTCAGTTTTTGGAAATTTCTTTACTGCTAGCGCTTCACCAGAGCAAATAATCTTCGATCAATTGCGTTCCTCTCGTCACTGTCGACTTGATGGTAACTTTGTAAACAAGCTTGGAAAAAGAGAAAGAATATCACTGTTTGAGCTAGATCTAGATGTAGCGAGACAAGAGTGATAGCGAGACAGAGTGATAGCGAGACAGAGTGATAGCGAGACAGAGTGATAGCGAGACAGAGTGATAGCGAGACAGAGTGATAGCGAGACAGAGTGATAGCGAGACAGAGTGATAGCGAGACAGAGTGATAGCGAGACAGAGTGATAGCGAGACAGAGTGATAGCGAGACAGAGTGATAGCGAGACAGAGTGATAGCGAGACAGAGTGATAGCGAGACAGAGTGATAGCGAGACAGAGTGATAGCGAAGACGATTTTTTCCTGGATTCTGGGTCTGAGTATGTTTTGTCAAGGGGTCGGATTCTTCTGACAGTGACTCCAGGCCTATGACATCGAAGGGTGCTACATTTAGTACCAGATCTAGTACTAGTGCTGCCAGTGTTAGTTCTAGCACTAGTACTAGTAAAGGCAAGGGTAAAGGTGTGAAAAGAACAGTGACCACTGATAAAACTAAGAAGGTGCCAGGCAAGAAATCTAGATCCAGGGGTGTCCCTCTCAACCTGGCCTGTGCCTTGGCCGATGCTTTGAGGTTTATCACACCATGAAAACCTTCTAGACTGATCTGTTTCATAGACATTTGATGAGACATTGCTGATTGTGTTTAAAGGCATATTTCAAAGTGCCTGGGAGGTCATAATTTCATATTATATGTGTGTTCAATGAAGAGAAGACACAAACATTGTTTATCTTTTTTTCTTTTTTTTGAAAATTTTCACATAGTTTCATGTATTGTGACCTTGTATATTGCTTGAGATGAAAAAACATGGCATATTTAGAAACTACATTTAATTTCCTTTCAGAAAATGTATACTTTTATGGGGATAACTGTACAAATAAACTGATCACAGTCAATTTTGAAACATAACCTTAAAATCCACTAGCGCGCTGTCGTAAGGGCTAACCAAAATATCTAAAAAAAACCTGTCGCACACAGAAATGCAAAATGCGTCGTTGCGAAAGGGTTAAATATATAGTGACTTGTGGTATTTGTATTCATCTTTTCGTCATGAATGTTTTCGTGCTTCCTTGTCTTTACAGAGGTCAGACGAAGCGCAATTTTATGCGCAAGAAAGATTATTCACCTGTCCATTGGGACAAGTACTTTGAAACCAAGCTTGATGTGACAACAGACAGTGGTGATGTATCTTTTGCAGAATTTGGAAGTGTTGTAATATTTTCAAACATTCTGATATTTGACCCTGTCAGTGCTGCTGTATATATTTCCTCAATACCTGTTGTAAAAAATTCTGAAAGTGCATGAATTTACAAGGTACATGCTTGTAATAGAAATTATTGTGTTCATTAGTTGTGCACTTGCTTTACCCATCTGCGCACCCACAGAACCCAATCCACCTACCCCCCAGGATGACTAGATGGTCCTCGTCGATTCCGACGGACGAACCACAAAAAAAAACAAAAAAAACTTACTTTACCGATTTTCATAGCGCAATCAAGTGGTTAGCCTAAACACAGAGAATATTTTTTTTGTTGGTAATTTTTGTTCTTTGTTACTTCAGAGATTGCGGATTCTTTGAAACAACCTAGGAATCTTTTTAAAGCCAAGGAATAGCCACATATTTGACATTTGTTATGCTACGGGAGGCCTAGAAGTTCCTATTTGGCTGATGTCTTTTTCAAAATATTGAATTGTGGTCTTTCCATTCTTGCTGTCATACAGTATTTTCTACATAGCTGCTTCCACCCCCCCCCCCCCCCCTGTTTTTTTGTAATTTATTTTTATTCATTCATGTGTAACAATAATTTACGAGGAGATCAGATCAGTTTCGGCATTACTATAGTTGTTTGCCAACCTTCACTAAAAACCACAGACATTCAGGGTATATGAAAAGGGACAGGATGGTCCAGTTCTGCTGTTCTTGCATGGAGGAGGATTCTCAGCATTATCCTGGGCTTTACTAACAGTAAGTGCATAATTATTGAATATTTTGTCTTTTCTTTTTTCTTTCAAGGTCTTTTGGTCTTGTTGGGTTTGTTGAATTGGGTTAACTTACATATGATGCCAGTCGAGAAAAGAATAATGTACAAATTGTCATCCATTTGTCACAAATGTGTCAATAATACTGCTCCATCGTACCTAGTTGATTTAACTGATTACTATGTTCCATCTCGTCAACTAAGATCATCATCTGACACTACAAAATTGAAAGTACCTAAAATGAATCTGTCCACTGTAGGAGAAAAGTCCTTTTCATTTCTTGGCCCTACCATCTGGAACACTCTTCCAAAGACAACCAGGGAAATTCATGACATTGGTTCTTTCAAACGCCATCTGAAGACCCATTTCTTTCAGACAAACTAGGCTAGGTGTTTTTCAGCAGCAACAATAGTAAATATTTTTGAATTTCTTTTGTGTATGCGTGTGTGTGTGTGTGTGTAAGAGTTTGTTAAAGTGCCCAGAGCTTGTCATCGACGGGGTTGGGCGCTATATAAATGCAATATATTATTATTATTATTATTACAGTATTGAATTTTATAAGTGCTTGTATTTTGTTTATTGGCTAGTTTATGCCTGGGCTTTTTCAGGCTAGAATAACTGTCTGATCATAATAATCAGCTTACTACAAATTAGGTATTGAAACCTTATTTTCTTCAGACTTGTTTTAATCAGTTTCTGATGTACCATTGTTGTTGTTTTTTTCAGGCCCAGGTCACAACTATGGTGAAATGCAGATGTGTTGCCATCGATCTCCGAGGACATGGTAAAAGACTGGCTTCTCTGTTGTCTTGTTTGACAAATCTACATTACCTTTTAAATATTTGCAGTTTTTCATTAAATTCCAATTTCACCTATTATTGTGACATGAATTGTAGTAATGTTCAGCTAGTACATACTGTTGATCTGCATTGTTTTAAAGCTCATTAAGAGATACTTATGCAAGAAATAGATATAGTGCTAGTCATATCATTTAGAATCTGACATCATTTTAATATGAGAGAATAGCATGACATTATGAAATCAGTCACATTCTTGCTCATTTGTGTATGCAAAGTAATCATTATATGGTGAAATGATGATGCAGGACTTTGAAAAAATGGGCTCCCACCCGCACCTTTGTTTTCACTCAGTATTTGCTTATGAAATGAAGCACTGATCGAATGTAATCAGCTGGAGAGGTGTTTCATAGAATCAAAACAGTTATTGCTTTAATCAATTTACTGAACTTTGCTTAGTCAATTCTTCACCTTTATCTCTTTGGATATGTGTATACATCCCTCATGAGAGTGCAAGAAAATAAATTTGCTTAATGCTATAAATATTACAGGAGACACCATGACATCAGACGACAGCAATTTAAGTGCAGAGCAAATGTCAAGGTCAGTACCGACATTCAGAGACAAAACACTGCATAATGTGCAATCTGATTTCAGTATAAATTGTATAATATTGTGTTGTATTGTTTCACGGCAGAAAATGGGGCATTCCGAGATTTGACAAAGCGATATGGATATTTTGTGTTAATAAATAGAACTGAAGAGTGTTTCCTTTATTAAAAGAAGAGCTTGTTAATAGTGAAGATTGCTTCACAAAGTTTTAAACAACATGTTCATTTGTTTTCATTTTGGTAATATGTGATAAAAGTAATAGATCATGAAATCAGTGCATGCTTGTAAGAGAGGTGAATTGAGCGCTTGCCAGAAAGGAACGCCCAGGGACTTTGTAATGGCACATAAAAACTACATAGAACTCTGGGCTAAGTAAATGACAGTAATTGGCAGAATGGGCTGAGGAGAGGAAAACTTGATACTCATAACAAACTATTACAGTAGTCTCCGCCTAAGAACCCGGTCAACGGGAGACAGAAAAAGCGGGTTCTTAGGCGGATACAACACGAGGCCCAGTGATACCATGTGTAATAACCACATACAGCCGTCAGTACTGTACATGTGCCATGCAAACCAAGCGCGTGGTCAATTACGTATAAAATTCTGCCCCTCGAGTCAGACAACAATAGATGTTAGGTAATGACTATGCTAATTTAGTCTAGGAGTGGCCTGCTTGCACACGAAAGACGTAACTCTGGGCTCCATCCTTTGTACGGTTCACCTCCCCCTACCTTCCCTCCACCTGTTCTCTTTCACTGTACTGTGTGGCTTTGTTCTATTCTGTCAACTTGAAAGAGAATTTTGTGTTTAATATCGAAATTTTACGTAAAAGTGTGCTTGCCTCACGGTCACATGCCGGGTTCTTAGGCGGATTTTTCGTTTCAGAGCGGGTTCTTACGCATGTAAATTATAGTGAAAAAATTGGTTTCGCGGCAACAGCGGGTTCTAAGGCGGATCGGGTTCTTAGGCGGCGAGTTCTTAGATGGAGACTACTGTATAATGATTTATTGTTCCTTGTTTCAACTGATTTTTTATTTTTTTTTATTTTAGTGATGTTGGGACTGTGGTATCCAGTTTGTACAAAGATGATCCCCCTCCAATTGTACTTGTTGGTCACAGGTAGGAATAACTTCTTGATTTTCTCTCTGGTCCAAGTAAAGCACAGTCTTTGTAATTCTTTAGAAAGTCCACCATTTTTTTCCGTTAATCTGTGTTTAGCATCTGTTTTAATAATGATGTTGGAGTATAAATGGTACATAAAGTATTCATATGGTAACGACATTTATAATTATTAAAGTGTAAAAAAAATTTGCCATTTCACATGAACTGAGTTCTTTTATGTTTGGGAGTGTTTATTGGGGCCTATATAAGGTCACCTGTTTATTGGGGCTACATGATCAATATTACCGCAGCGATTCAATATTACCGTAGGGTTTGGGTTGGGCTGCATGATCAGTATTACCGTAGCGATTCAATATTACCGTAGCGAGAAATGGGTAGCCCAAATAATGTTTCAGGGGTGGGGTTTGGTTATGTAGGCTACATGTAGCCCCTATAAACATATGGTTTAACATGATTATTTAGGCTGTTTGTAGCCAATATAAGGCCACCCTTTATGTTTTTACCACTGATCATTTCTGCTGAAAACATTTCCTCTTTCAAATTTTTTGTATCACAATACAATGTGAACTTTGGATTGAACAGAGCATTTCCAAATCTTTTTATGTTTGTTTGTAGTTTTGTCAGGCAGATTTTATTTGCTAATGTACTTTGTTCAGCAATTTATTACCAAAAAATGTTAACAACGGTGCAGGTGCGGGTTATTATTACATAGCTATTTCTTCACATGGAAACATGAAAGGGTGTTTGACAACTACTCTTTTCCAGTATGGGAGGAGCTATTGCAGTTCACACTGCAGTCAGAAATCTCATCTCAACATTAATAGGATTGGCTGTCATCGATGTTGTTGAAGGTAAAACTTGACAGGAACAGATTGTGTCTAGCATTTTGCTTGTGTATTAGCAGCATAGTAAGAAAATCTTATTGTTTACAACTTTGCCAAAATTTTGCAAGAAAATCAAATTAGGCTCATCGTAACAGTAATCCTTTACCTTTGTTGGTACCAATTTTAGGAAGTACATAACTTTTCATCTGGGTTCCTGAAATGTAATTTTTTAATCAAGGCATTTTGTTATACTGGTGTATACTTGTTCTGTGTTTTGAAATTGTTTGGAGTTTTTAAAAATCATACAGATGGCCGGAGGCCAAAGTGCTCCATTGGTATTAGCATCTGTGCTGTCTGTGCCAAGATGCTGCCTTCTTGCACTCCTGGAGAGCTATAAATGCTACAGAAATAATAATGTGTCACTTTGTTCTGGTGAAAAGTGAAAATTAAGAAAGATGATGTCTAGAAGAAGTGGAAAGAAATAAGAGCATTAAGATTTCTTCAAGATGCAATGAAAGTACAAAGTTGCTCAGAACCCAAAGTTAAGGTATACTCAGTGAAGTGAAGTAACTCATCCATATTACACACACACACACACACCGGAAACTGAGGCAATGGTATTATCATGCAAAATGGCACAACCGGGATGAATTTAGAACTCACTATTAGTGCATGAGGTCTGCAAACATTCATTTTAGAGCTAAACATGTAATATGAATTTAACTTTTGATGCATTATAATTCTCCGATGTTGGAAGGTCATTCTTTGATAATGCTGACAATCTCAGTCTCACATTTTATTTGACAGGAACTGCGCTGGAGGCACTCTCTAGCATGCAGTCATTCCTGAGAGGGAGACCAAAGACTTTTGATACCATGGACAGAGCAATTGAGTGGGCGTATGTCTTACATTTTGTTTCAGTGTCTTGATGTATTCTGTTTTTCCAAAATTAGCAAACTGTACCTGAGATCAGTCTTTATAATATTGGATTACCTATTGTATTGAAGTAAGGACGGTATTAAATCTAAATACTAAGCCCATGAGAGAGCTTGAAGTTTGGAAAATGATGACATAATATTGTCGCTATGCTGCAAGACTGTCGTAACTAACATTTCGAAAATTTTACAGGACAGCAAAAAACTGATTTTCTGTGGCTTATTGCTGCCAGCAAATTTTAAAGGCAATGGACTTGATTATTGCAATATTGTTATTTATAGGAATTGAGCCATAAGCTTTTGACACAAGGTGCGCCATTGATTTTCAGAGCCAAAGAATGAAAAAAGTGATTTTGGCCAAAAATGTTAGGAGTCTTGCAGCATGGCGACAATACATCGGTTTCTTTGGTGAAGGCGATCTTTAGGAATAAGGAATTTGGTGAATCGTGTTGTAATTTTGTTTTTCTTATTTTCATTCTTTTTCTCTTTCATTGTACATGCTACCAGTTATTCATACTAAGATTGAATCTGTATCAGTGTGAAGTAATCAGTTCTAAATTAAAGATTCATGTATTGTTTTAAGTCTTATTTTAATATACACCAAAATGCCTGGCCCACTTATTTGAGTATAAGTGCTTGATGCAAGAACTGTGTCACGAGCAGAGTTTTGGTCTTGGGGATCTAGTGACTGCACGAGAGGCAGTTAACTCACACTCGGACACAAACACACAAGAAATTATTAAATAACAAGAATATATGTTGTCAGGCCGACCGGGCCATAATATTACATAAAATATTAATATACAAAACAAAAGACAATAGAGGTATATTCAAAGCAAAAAATTCCAATTACTAACTTAACCTAACATATTTATGCAACTATGTTCCCTATCACATGTAATGCAATCAATAGCCAAATGGTATATTATAAGAAACAAGATAATAATCTAAAGTAACAGTTGAGTCGCCACTGGCCAGTCGCCAGGCAAACTCTCAGAAATAATACAGGTTCTCAAGGTTCACTGAAGGCTAGAAAAGCCCAGTACATTCAAAGCCTACAGAAGCACAAATCGGCTTGTAGGTATTGAAGCAGCTTGTACATATAATTCTATACAGGTCCTCTCTAATATTCATATCAATATAAGTGGGCTCGTGTCGTAATGATTCACGAGCTAACACCACGCTCGTTCGGCGAGTCCAAGCTGTGGCTTTCTCTGACTTCCTATGAGGCTGTGGGTTTCCTCTTTATCTCTGAACTTCTATCATACCTAATGAATAAGATGAGTTACCGTTGGTCACGCCTAACTGGTAGGCGCGAACATCAAAAGAGCGCAGCGTGGACTCTTACAGGTCAGTCCACTCAGACCTTTCTTTCTACTCAGTCAGTCCGATGGCAAAGGACTTTTAGTCTTCCGACCACACAGTTCAGGTACTGGCCAACCAGAGATACTTCACGAAACGATGCTTCTCTCGTCTGTATTCAATGAATTTCAACGTTACACGATGTTTTATACTACCCAATTACCCGGCAGGGCTAGTCCACTGGCAAAATTAGTTCAGCAATCTCATTGGCCGAAACCTCCCACCATTTTGAATGTAGGAATATAGTCTGCACTATTCTACCAGCCAGTTAACGTGCAAAAACTTGTCTAGTCATACTTAACAATGTCAACTATCCCCACCTTGTCTCACCCCTACTCCCTTACTTCTAATCACGCACATTAAAACCGAAAAGCGTGAACCTAATAGTTTAACTTTGCAATTCGTTACTCGCAAACAATTCGCGACGACCGTTCAAGGCCATCAGCCAATTTCTCATGGCCCTGCTAAACAAACAACTCACGCCCCGCGTGAATTTTAATTAACTAGACCCATGACAAACTGTAATGTTGCTAAAATCTTTTTGTTTTAAAGTGTTTTTTTTTATTTTTTTATAAAAGAATGGCCAGATCTGTTCTCTTTCTGAGTGGAAACAGTGCGTAGAGTTTTGTGTTTTCTTTTTGTTTGTTATACATCGTCATCCAGTTTCATCATTTGTACAAAATTTCCTGTCATGACGTCACCATTAACAACATTTAACATGAAAAAGAAATAAGGGCACATCAAGCTTTATTGTTCATTTTATTTTGGAGTTGTCACAGGAGTGTTATAATAATTATCATATACATCTTTTGTTTCTTTCTGCATGTATATCCAGGGTTCGAAGTGGACAAATTCAAAACTTGGAATCAGCAAGAGTATCAATGGTTGGGCAACTGAAAAGGTTTGTTTTATGAATGTTTTCATGAATTAGTTGGTGTATGTCAGTGTAGGTTGTTACCAAATGATTCTTGCGCATTAAAAAATTCCTGATTTATCAGAAACGCAAATTGTAGTTTGGCTTACAAATATCAAACAGTTTATCACTCTGACATACTTTTGGTTTCTGGTGGCCTAGATTTTGTAAGCACTTTGAGTAAAATCTCTCAGATTGTAAGTTTTCGACAACAGCAACTTAACCATCAATAGCACTGAAGATTTTATGAACTTAGTACTCCAAAATAAAATTGTTGTGAATTTGTAAGGGAATTTCTTAAATCTGTTTTACACAGTTTAAAATTACAGCCACAACCCCTAGTCATTACCAGAAAATGTCGTGACAACAGGTATTTAATCTGCTGCTGTCCTGTTATTCTTGTAGAACAGAGTAACACCAATAGTTGATTTTTTTCAAATATTTATCTTGGATGTTAACGTTTCAGCGGCTGGCAATTTCCAAGTCAACAAATCTTTTTCATAAAAGTTTTCTGCCTCTGAATTGATGACCTTTATCTGTGATGTTCTTTTCAGGAAGAGTTGCTTGTAACTTCTGATTACATACTAGACCTGTAATGATAATGAAATTGATATAATGTGCTGAATTCCAGCACCACTACAGAAGAGACAGGGTCAGAAGAACTGGAACATCAGCACCATAGTTTCACTGACGTCATTGAGGAAGAACCTGGTGAAGATGGCTTGACACAGATTCCAGCAACATCTTCAAGTGCTGATAGTTTCAAGTCGCAAGAGCGATCCAATGATGTGAGCGATTTTCACTTTTATGGGCCCTCTTGCCATCTAGCAACATACGTATGTTGTACTATACCATATGTATATCATAAGGTGTTTATTGTTGTTGGCATGTTTTTCTCACATGAGTTTCCAATCATTTATTTTAGAGACATTTCCAACAAGTTTTGTTGAACACACATTGGTAACAACATTGGGGGGATGAACATTATGGAAGAGAATTGAAAGAAGAGTAATATGTATTTGAAAGATAAGGTGCACTTTCGCACTTTATAAAGGGTAATATGTTAGATGTAGTGGGCTATTTGTACTTTTCCACATGTATTAATAAAGAGAGATTTCACTGTGGAACAGCATGTTTGTCCCTAAGTCCTGCTTTATTGGCCATTGCATAACCTTCAAAGTTTACACACTTCAAACTGCTCATTGTCTTTAAACTCATCCAAGCATTAGAAATTGTAAATGGTCCATTCTGCTGTAATCATTCCCTTCCCTTTATGAACTCATTGCTCCACCACATTTTAGAAGATATATCAAAGTGTAATATTTGTAGAATGAATATTGGTACTGTCTTGCAAAATGCTACAGAAACATCCTTTCATAGGTCTCATCCTTTTATGAAAAAAACAAACAAACAAGCAAAAAAGACAGTTTTTGTCAGTAAACAAAAATAAGGGAAAACAAGTGTTAATTTATCTACAAGTCTAAACCAAAAAGAGATTAGGTAATTGATAAAGGTAGCATGGCACCTTCATTTTGCATTCAGAAGCCATATTTATATGATATATACATGTCCATCAACATTCACCTAATTTGCCAGAGATTATTGGAACCAGGACCACTGTTTTACTTCTAGTTTCCTAGCATAGAAATGATATTTATGACATTGACCTAACTGACTTACTTCTGGAGAATGGGATATATTAACTATTTTCAGGCGACTATAAATGTGCTAAGGATATTGAACTTTATTTTAACATAATTTTATTTTACATGTATTTGGAAACATAGAGCAGAACTGAAGTAGATAAACCTTTTTGTATTCATTATTTCATTTAATGTTCGTGTTATGTTTTTCAGGGCCATAAATATACATGGAGGATTGATTTATCCAAGACAGAAAAATTCTGGAAAGGTTAGTGCTGTGAAACATGTGTTGGTGACACTTTAGTTTCTTTTGCAACTTGATCTTAGTTCGTTTTTATTGAAGGAATATAATTTCATTATTGCCACATTCATTTCACTGTCACTAGATACTCTTTACACCTTTACAGTGACTTTTGTCATTGCTATCAGATGGTGATATTGTGGTGACTAGGGATCTTCGGGGAGCAGAAAATGTAGATGATATTTCAGCTTAACGCTCACCCCGCGCGCGGCGGCTTAAAGCCCGCTCTCCGGTCAGACCTCACTCACGGAGAATCTTATCTGGACCTGGGGTTACTGACCCTTGCTGATATACGATGACCATACTACCGCTGTCCACGTGGTTCGCTTTGTATTTTATCGGCATGAAAACATTCGCTGCTATGCCTTATCATGCTTGATAATGAATTAACCAGCAAAACCTTAGTCAGTCAGTCTCCAACCAATGATCTGAATTATGATACCAAACTGACAGCTGAAGTTTTCGCGAGAACGAAGCATGATAACTAGCCACACCCTCCCAAGCCCTACATAAATGGTTTCATCCTATTGACACTTACTAATAAACCAATGTGGGCATTTGGGGCAAAGATCATTTCAGAGCTTGGTTCTGATTGGTTCTTAGATACAGACAACTCCAGATGGTGGTCAGCTTGTGAGAAAATGTGATAATGTTGCAAATTTGTTGAGCAACAGTTTGCATGTCGATGTTACATTTTTTGATAGTGTGGGGAGAGCCTTTGAAAGCTTAGTCTTTGTGATTCCGACCAGTGGTTCACTGGTTAACATGTCCCTGTCACAATGCTTTTGATTTAGAAGAGGTACAGTGAACAATAAAACGGTGGTTATGTCTCAAAAAGGTCAGTGACCCGATGTGTGAAAATACGGCTTGCACATGGCGTGGTCAGCTTGACCATGCCATGTTAACCCGCTTGGTGGAGTGAACGCTTGGGAAGTTGATACCGACTTTCGACGCCCTGCGCAGCGTGAGGGTTAATATTGTCATGAAGTAGATGAGGCTTTAGAGCTGCTGTTAGAGGCTAATTCCTCTTATTAGTGCAAGAAGATGGCAAGTGTAAGTAAAATACAGATAAACTGTAATTAATTAATTTGAAATAAAAAAGTATTCACAGGGAAAGAAAAATGAGATCACAAGAGTATTGTTAAATACATATCTGATTGTACCTCTTTTTTCCGTTTGATATGCAATGTGAATGGGACTCGCGCAGGGAGTGATCTTTTTATCAGTGATATGTGCGGCGGCCTGAGAAAACCCGTCGGAAGTTGCTCGGCCTAGTTTTGAGTTAGAGCTAAAAAATATGCCAAAAACATAGCCCCAGGGTCAAAATATAGTTCCATACAGAAATGAAGTGGTCATCCATTTTTCCATCACTTGTTACTTGTTTAAAATCAAATTCCTTGTATAAATATTTTATTATCATTTATTTATGATGCCTATGTCACGATAGATTTGCTAAAATCGGCACTAAAATCGTTCGACAAAGACGCGAAGTGCGGGTGCATTTTTATATGTAAAAGGTTTTCCCAAACCCTATTGTGTCATATACGGTTTTGTTCGGAATTTGTCATAGCTTGGTTTCCCAGCCAATGCGCATAAATTGTGTGTTATTATGGGTGCAATAAAAGGTTAAATTTTAAATGTGATTTTCTCAGCTTCTGTTTTTGATGACTGGCTGCATTTAAAAATTCATAACTTTGTTCAGAATTGACCAATTTGAAAAATTGAAAAAGCACAGTAAACAGAAATGATTGTTGCAGGCAGCTGTACCATTTATGCAAAATGTAAAAAATTCACCAGATGGTAGGTTTTCTCAGGCCACCAGATATATATGCAAATTTGTTTAAGAACAAAAATGGCAAACTGCAATTTTACTGACATAAAATTTTATTTTCACAGGATGGTTTGAAGGGCTGTCACAGAAGTTTTTGTCTTGTGAACCTCCCAAGATTCTGATTCTTGCAGGTAAGCTGTCAAATGTCAAACAACGGGTTGTAATTGCCATGGGATACACTTTTATTCCTAGGGCAAAATTAGATGTCAGCTGATCAGTATGATTATGTGTGTGTGCATTTTCGTTCATTTAGATAACGTACGTTTTTTATGAATGAAGAACAGTGATATTTTACCCTCTAAGTGGATTTTTTTAATGTTCAATTTAGTGCAGCAAGAACAGTGAGAAAAAAAATGATTATTAGACTTTATGGAATTAGAGTGTAATTGTGCCCACATCTTCCAGATCAGCCAAGCTGTGAAATGATCAAAGATGAAAAGGAAATGTATTGAACGTGACCATTTTCTGTTATTTCATTGCAAAATTTTATCTTTTTTTTTTTTTTCAGGTCCAGATAGACTGGATAAAGATTTGACAATTGGACAAATGCAAGGTTTGTTTCAAGTTTTGTGAACTTTGTGGGATGGAAATGTCCATTTGTTAAGACAGATACATGGTCAAATGCCAAAAACTGGGTTAATCACACATACCTCTGGGAGATGTCACCAAGTTAGTTTCACTTTGGCTATATTTGATAAGAAATGATAGATCTAACAGGAAACACAACATTGCAGTGAAAGATCATGTAACTGTGTAGAAAAAGTAATTTGAGTCCGAAAATATGGTGAAAAATTGGCTAGTGAAAACGGACACATCAGAGGTGGTCTACTGAAAACCTGAACATCGGATGAATGGGTATCTTGACCTCATGTTTTTTATGTTGTGTGTATTAATGAATGGTGCATCTACAGCTGCAAACCAGAAAATTACTTGGAAAACATTAAATCTCATTGCCAAACCTAAAAGAAAATGTCCGTTTTGTATGTCGTTCATCATGTCAAAAATACGGATTCTGAATCGGAGCGCCGATTTGATTATTACCCACTACGAATACATCTTCGTCATAGAATTTTATCGTTTACTTTCTGCCGTAACGAAATCTTAAGTTTCGTTTATAACCCCGGTTGCTGTTTTGCAAAACGAGCTTTCTAAATTTCTCATGTACTTCCGGGTCAATTTTGGTGTTTGTAACATTGTGGTGGATCTCCGCACCATGCGGCCCGCTTGGACAGAGCGTTTTGTCACCTGGAGCTTGTGCAACCAGAAAACGAATTTACGTATACTCACAGTGGTAAGTTAATGTGTTATTATATTATTAAAACCTTTGTGTTCGTGTCAAAGATCAAGAGCATGCGACGTCCGTAAGTTATGGGAATGTGCTGACGTTCATAATGCAAACTAAGATGTTTTTACACTCACTTTGTTCTTCAGTTGCAAGTTATGGAAACGTATTGCTCCAAACATACATCAGTGATCATGACAAACACTGAGGCCTTATTGGAGAATTAGACCCTTGCTAAGGAATACAGAAAATCCAATTTATTTTAAAATTTGACAACAGTGCTGTGAAGTCAAATGATGTAGGTAAAGTTGTCTGTTGGGGTCAATATAATGTCCGTAACGGGAGAGTGTGACAACATGTGGAAATCTAGTGAGTTAGTAGTAACTGTTTCTACACAAGTTTAAAGTATTGTTGAATGGAGATAGAAATATTTTGCCAGTTTGCTTAAATCCAGTGTCTTTCCTTTGTTTTTCAGAAGTTGTATTATGTACATCAGTTGACTACATTTTTCTGTCAAACTTTGTGGTCATATTGATGTACATAACGTGATTCATGTTGATAACACTAACCAGACAGGCAGAGGATGTTTATTCAACACTTTATTTAATCTTAAAATTGAGATCGGATCAGTGCTGTTGATTCATTATCCATAATCGCAAAAATGGTGCCATTATCAAGGTTTTATTATCCGTTGGGTTTCATACATCAGTTTGACACAAATATGAATCTTAATTTCGGGTCAATGGATGTTCATAACGGCAACTATAAAAGAACAAATTTAATGGATAATTTTATGAAACTTTTTGCTATTAGATATGATTATATTATAGAATACATTTAAGAAAATTATTTAGGAAGAATTTATCCTCTTATTGTGACTTATTTTGGGAAGATAGTATTATGTACATCAGTTTGACTCAAAATTGTGTTTTCTCAGTTAAGGTGAAAGAGATGTTCATAACAGCATGTTCAAAATTGGTATAGTTTAATTGGTATTCCATCTTGTTTTGGGCTTGAGCATGTTAAGTTTATCAAAATACACCATTTTGTTGTAGTTAGAATTCTTTATTTCATTGTTACACAGTAGTAACCTAAATTGCAGTGTTTGACCTAAAACCTCGTAGAATTTTTGGGGTCAAACAATGTACATAACAATAAATTCAACTGTTATTGGTTAGCTTGATATTTGTCAGTGTTACTGTCAGACATATTTACATGTTCATATTAGTCTATGACAGACATTTTGTTCTAGTCAAGAATATGAGAATTTTGTTTTACAATACATTTTGCAGGTTAACTGTTACGTACATTAGTTTGATGGCACATTGTGTCACACAGACTGCTGACAAGTACCGAGACTGGTAATCTTGATGGTCCAACAAGCTGCATGAAGTGTGGTTGCCCATGATGAATCCGTAACTCCTGGAGGTGAGTTTCTTTAGAAATTTATGACACAGTAATCACCACAGTGCCCCATCCAGCAAAAACCGGCAGCGGGATAGAAGATGAAGGGAGGTTGCGGGACAGGTGTTCCTATAGGTGAATTTGTTTGTTTGTTTGAACTGGGGTTTTATGGCATGTCAGCATGATTACGGCTATACTGCGCCTTCCTCATTGTTCGAGGTGGGCTATATTTTTATAGCCCCTATCCATGTGGGTGGGAACTCCTGGAAGCAATCTTTCTGAAAAACATTTCCTTCAATTTTCTGTCAGTATAAAGTTATAACAATATTCTTACAGTTTACAGTGTCTTTCTTTCACATTCTAACAAAGACTGATTTGAAAAGTGGCAAAGCAAATGAGATTTAACCCTTTGTGTTCCACCGACTGCTATAGCGGTCTACAAATTTAGCTGTCGGGATTCATAACAGGCCGCTATAGCGGCCGGCAGTGAACCCGGTGTTTTTATTTTTCGTAGCGCAAGCAGCAGGAACTTACCATATTTACTTCCATTTCTAACGATAATAGAGTGATTTCCCTTTGTGAAAAGCCCGGATATGGAGCTCTCCTAGATCGGAGAGTATTTTTTCTGAATTTATTTTGTCGTTTAGAGCAATGAACAGGATGCTTACTAACATAGCAACAATGTCGCTCTGACGGTGATCGTTCAGATGCTTCAAGTGTTAATTCGTGATGAAATTGATGTTGAAATGACAGATGTAATTGTTGGTGATGATGGAGATGGGAACACTGATGAGTTTGTGCCACCCAACCTCGACAATTGGTCACTTCAATGTGCCTGCTTCTAAAAGCAAAAATCCATTGCAGCCTGGGTCTAACGCTCTGGACTATTTCAAGAATAAAAATCAGATAAATTTTCAGAATGATACATGTCTCCAGTTTTGTTACATTAACAGTTTTGTGTTCATTTTCCTCCATGAAAATATATACTTTGTGTGGTTTATTTCAAGAAACGTATTTTATGTACATTTATTTTTTGAACACATCTAATAGTTGGAACGTTTTCTCAGGGGGAGGGGTATTTTAAACTGCCAACATGGTCAGGTAGGTGGTACACAAAGGGTTAAGATTATACATTCTCTGTGCAGCTTAACAATAGTATTAGTAGTTTTGATTGTCTTTTTCTAGGTCAACCTGTGCGAAAAGCCGCACGTACAAAGACAGAAGCTCTGAAAAGGAAGGCTGCTTCAAATGCCGAACGAGTACAGTCATGGAGAGAGAGAGTAAAGAAAGATCCTGAAGCATATGCTGCATACTTGCTTAGAGAGAAGGAGAGGGTCCGTGCCTATTGTGAAGCTCAGAAGCTGAAAATGAAGATGGAAGAGGAAATTGAGCATGCACGGAGACTGGCTCGAGCTCGACAGCAACTATACATGTAAGCATACGGATTGAGTTGATTCTAGTGTATTGGTTGGTTGGTTGGTGCTTTTGATAGTATAGACTTCTGTATATATGCCTCTTTGAATCTGTTTTTCATCTTGCCTATGATCATTATTGACTTGACATCTTTCTCTTTCAATCTGACATAATCAAATTTTTGTTTAAAGTGTACTCACGCAACACTTCTTGTTCCACATCCATAATGCTGTGAAGCATGATGACTCGTGTTTAAGACAGCATGTAAAAGTGCTTTTAATATGTAATCCTCAGGTGGCTAATGTTTTTTATACCTACTGTATCTAGGCTACTGTAGCTTTCATATAAAATTGCATGTAAACAATCAAGAAATATGAGAACCTGCTATAAAATAATTCAAAACTATCAGTAAAGGTCAGAAGTGGTAATAATCCATTATTTTCATAAATAAATCGAAGTTTCATTTGTACATAACAGGAATGAAATTAGGCATTCAAAATTGGTACACTGGACATATGAGGGTTAACTATTCAGGCAGTCACATTAGATTCAGTTAAGTGATGTGCACTGTTAACCTTGACCGATCAACAAAACTTTTAAATTTCATCTCATGTTTCTGTCATTAGTGCACCATAATAGTTTGCTTTTAATGTTGTGGCAAACATATTACAGTGGAGCCCAAGTAAACCGAACTTTGGTAAATCGAGTTTCTGTTAAATAGAAGTGATTTTGAAATGAAGTTTTTTTTCCTTCTTTATATCTATTAAAAATTTACTGCTATTTCGAGTTCGAACTGCCCCAATTCTGATAAATAGAGTTGATCGAGGGCTCTCATCCTCAATCAACTCAGTGTAAGTTAATGTAACTTCTGATTTCCAGCCCCGTAGCCGTGAAAACGTGTTTCCACAAACACACTGACACAGGCCTGTTCAACAACTCCACGCTCCCCAGCCATCGAGGGGGAGGGTAGAGGTGCCAAAAATGATGCAATGGGTAGGCTGCAGAGCCTTCCTTTTACGTGTCTGTCCCGACCAAGCGAGAAACATGCGGCGGAGGGTGGCAGTGGTACGGGTCAGGGTCCCTGCACGCAGCGTGATTATGCCCCAATGACCAACGATTGATATCAGCCAACAATGCAGTACGTGAGACGGTGTTCGCATTTTTAATTTATGGCCAGTGAATTAATAGATTGCTGACGTAACCACAACAGGTAGATCTACAGCCAAGACACGGTATACCGTAGAACATAAATTACACACAGTTGAGCCGTGTGGTCTGCCCACCTTGCTCACATGGTGCCATTCTAATACACACTTGTGTAATGCTCCCTAAGCATCACATGACTGTATTCAAAAGTAAAACGTTATGGTAAGGCCCTGGAGGAACAAAGACCTCACTTTCACGGGGTTCTTAGCACCTCAGTACTGCAAATACGTGACTGCAGTGTTTACACATTCACCACACTATACTCGATGAGGAGGGGGGACGAGTACGGCATTGTTACGCTGCGTAATAGTAGTAATTCCACGCCACTGATAGCAAGGTGGGATAACGCAGTAGGCCTACAGTCTCGCATTTGAACATCGTACACGGGAGAATGTCTATCGATTGATGACGTCACACACAATACATGCGGCCAAGATTAAGACAGTTTGCTGACCAGCAACTGCCACTAGTGCCAGGTCTAGGCCATTCAATGTTGCTTTTTTTGTTTTACCGCTACGGTAGGGTCACTTCTAAAGAAAAAAATAATCGAAAGATCTCATGACTTGCGTTTGGTGTATGCGTGTGTATATATGTGGGGGGGGGGGGAGGCCAAGACGAAGGGATATAATTACACGTATGGTATGGGGCAGACTGCAAAATAATGGTTATTTCTCTGCCCAAAGGTAAACCGAACTTTCGTAAATCGAAGTATAATCCATTTCCCGGCGACTTCGAATTATGCGGGCTGCACTGTAATTTGTGTGAAATTCCACTTATCTGAGCTTTGTTTTTTTTTTCCTTTTTCTTTTTATTTCACAGCCAAAAGCAAAAGCAGACAGAGAAGACACCGACAAGACAGACAAGACTGGACAGGAAAAGGTCAGATGACATGCGGCAATACAATCGGCTGGCACAGCAGAGGTGCAGATCAAGTTGGAACCCACAAAAGAGAGCTAAAGTTAATGCAAAGGAGAGACAGAAATACCTTGAAAAGAAAGCAGATCTAGTTGAGAAAGCAACACCTAGGAGTGTTCCTTCGCAGCCGGAAATGGGCAGCCCCCCTTATTCGAACCAGGAATCACATAAAAGGGCAGGTCGAAGAGTCCGGGCTAAAATTAAGGAAAAAGGTTTGAAGTTCGCCTGATTTGCAAGGGCCTTATCAAAGGGGCAAATAAATCAACTAAACAGCACCTAGTGGCCCTTAACTCTTTCCATGCCACATTGTTTTTCAGGTCTGTGCCAGATTAATTTCCGATCCTAAAATCAAACCCATGGTGGCCTATTTAAACCGCCTATAACAATGCAATGTATGGAAGAAAGGGTCATGTATTATATGTCACTGTGTTGGAAAATGGATCAGCTATGTGGAGAGAGTAAGGAATTCATGAAAAAGGGACAAATAATTGTATAGGGAGGAAAGAAAGGCGACATTCTGAAACGGGAGATAATTTTATTCATAATTTTTTGTACTCACATCGATCCAGCATGGTCATGTGTGTTGCTATCCAATTATCTCTGCATGTAATTCATAGTGTATCCATTTATTGATGTACAGGCTTTTACAGAAGTGAAATATCTCAATTAGTTCAAAAGTAATGGCACTTTTAGTGTTCATAGTTCACAGATAAAAAAAATGAAAAAAAAAACATTACAATTTGAAGAAAAACGCTGTGCCAACAATGAAAACTGCACTGACGCTTCAAATTTCGTCACCGGAAGGTCGTCCTAGTTTTTATATAAACTTATGTTGATATAAAAACTCGAAACGAACCTCGTACAAAACAATATAAGTCAGCGCCGATTCATCGGCGATTGGCACAGATTCGACAGGCGGAAGCACCGATATATCGGCGATCGGCATGGAAAGAGTTAATGTGACAGCCTCTACACTTCAGAAAAAAGTAGGACGTGCTGTTCATGCTCATTTGAAGTCGCACGGAAGGGCTTGCCGAAAGCAACTTGTGGAAATATTGAATGTCTCTGGAGAAAAAGTGTGAAGCAGGGCAAAAGAGAAGAGACAGGAGACAATATCAAAACAAAAGCAACTAATTGAAAATTACCTTCATGAAGCCTCCATCCCACTTCCTGACAAGAAAAGTGTTACTAAAAGGGGCCTGCCTAAGCGAATAGTGCAACATGGGCTGAAGACACTGTACAGCAGGTTTTTATCCATGTATGGTAAGACCAAGAGAGCGTCCCTTAGGACTTTTTTTTAGATACAAGCCAAAACATGTTCTGTCTGTATCTCACCATAAATTTAGACAATGTGTGAGGTCTGTCTAAACCCAAAGTATAAACTTACTCGACTGAACCAAATCATGTGGAGTAGTTATGACACTACAGCTCTTTTAGATGCTACCCTTTGTGCTGTTGATTCTAATTTTCATAGATGAGAATGTATAGAAAGGAAGTGTGCAAGTTGTGGAATGAAAGATGTCAAACTGAGAATGTTATCTGACCTGGGTGAATGAAAAGAGAGTGAGGTTGTCTGGAGCAAGTGGGGTTTAGTAAAACTGAATGGCAAAAGTGGTAAGATGGAGAAGACAGTGTGCAGTGGTAATGCTGGAAAGATGGTAGGCGAGTTATTTGATGAATTGAAGGCTCTTGCCAAGCATCAGTTTACCTATCAATGGCAAAGACACCAGTTCAATGTTTTGCGCAAGTCTCTGAAACCAGGCATGATCATTTCTATTCACGACTTCTCAGAGAACTTCCTGTGCCAACATCAGGACAAGCCGCAATCAGCCCACTGGGCTTACACCCAGGTTACTATACATTCTAATAATAATAATAATAATATATTGCATTTATATAGCGCCCAACCCCGTCGATGACAAGCTCTGGGCGCTTTAACAAATTCTTACACACACACACACACACGCATACACAAAAGAAATTCAAAAATATTTACTATTGTTGCTGCCGAAAAACACCTAGCCTAGTTTGTCTGAAAGAAATGGGTCTTCAGATGGCGTTTGAAAGAACCAATGTCATTAATTTCCCTGGTTGTCTTTGGAAGAGTGTTCCAGATGGTAGGGCCAAGAAATGAAAAGGACTTTTCTCCTACAGTGGACAGATTCATTTTAGGTACTTTCAATTTTGTAGTGTCAGATGATGATCTTAGTTGACGAGATGGAACATAGTAATCAGTTAAATCAACTAGGTACGATGGAGCAGTATTATTGACACATTTGTGACAAATGGATGACAATTTGTACATTATTCTTTTCTGGACTGGCAGCCAGTGCAAACTCTGCAGAAGTGGCAGTGCTGAATCTCTCTTCTTTTTCTTCAAAACAAGTCTCGCTGCATTGTTTTGAGCAATTTGGAGTTTTCTAATATTTCTATGGTGAATTTGTATTTTTGTCCACATTGTTGTAAGGAAGTTATATACAATATTGTCTTTATTTCACCAGACCTGAACCATGATGCACATTTGGCACACAGGATCCTGGATCAGACATTGGATTGTCTGACAGATAAGGTTGATGGTATTTCTAAAGTTTTTGTTTGGTCTGACTGCTGTGCAGCTCAGTACAGGTCCCGTCTTCCTTTTTTTCTGTTGACTCGGTTATCTCATCCCTGTGATATTGAGTGCTGCTATTTTGGCCCCCGGCATGGGAAAAGCATGTGCGGCTCCTTGGGTGGAAGAGTTAAGGCAAGTGCCACTCAAGCAGTTGCCGCAGGCGGGTGGGAAATAACTGATGCAAAATCAATGTATGATTTTTTAAAGCAGAGTTGGTACAAGAACAGCAGGGACCTTGTCAGCACAGTCTGCAGGACTTCGTTTTGGTGTCAGATGTGTCTCGTACTGTTTCTTCAGATTCTCTGAAAACTGTTAAAGGTACCCGTTGCATACAAAGCGTGCGCCCACTCTCAGAGGGCAGTATAGAAACAAGGAAGCTGTCTTGTTTCTGTTCAGGATGCATCTCCAATGGTGTTTGCCTTTCTCCTGACTATGTAGCTGAGTGGAGGCAAGTAGGTCATATGCCAAGCAGACCGGTAACACCACCAGCTGATACTTGTGCTGAGACATGCAGTACACTTGACAGGCCGTCATATTTTAATGACTTGCACCGTCGCATGATGTCATGCAGTTGGTTTTCTGGCCTTCTCAGTGTCTACCAAGCTGCTGCTGAAGACATAGCTAAGTTTGAGTTAGCAGTCCTGCCTTCAACAGTTGTCGGCACAAACAGCACTGTTGATTACATTGCTCTGCAGCTCAAACCATCAGGCCAAGAGCATCTGTATAACTGGAGCAGATGGCAATTGTTTGCCAAGATATTTGAGCAAAATTGCTTTCGCTCATGAGAAATGCGATGCCGTTTAATTTGTGAGCTTGCATGTCAGAAAGATTTCTATATAAATTGTTTCACAGCTAATGAAATTCAGCAGTTGATCATGTTGACATCGGACAAGGCTATGAGGCACTCTCATGTTGATGATGTGTTTGAAGCAGAGGTGTTGGAGACTGTTCAGCTTTGCTGTGACTGGGTCTTTGGCATTTGGCAGCTGCTTCAAGTATCCTTCAGACAGCAATTGAATCTGTCTACCCAGCCATTGGTCCAGAATGTCATCGTCATTTGTTGGCTCAGACTCTTAAACCAAGGCCAAAAGTAGATTATAAGCAGTCGGCAGTTGCCATCATGTGGTCCTCATGCCGGAATGATCTTGCCAACAATGATTATTGGGTAGCTAATCACGTTGTGCCAATGTTTCCCCTGTATGAACCAGTCATGCTTGAAGTATGTCCTCCTGAATAATTTGTTAGGCTTAATTGGCCTAGCCCTTCCCTGCACCACATCTGGTTTTTTCCCTCAGTTGTAAATTGTGTTATAAATTATTATAACTGACACAGTGCTGTTTCGGTTGTGTGTTGGCCTGTTTCGTTTATAAATATTTTCTGGTTGAAAATGTTATGTTTAAATGAAAACAACACATGCGCTAAGATTATCGACATAGAGCTACTCACTGAGTTGGGTTTTGTTTGTAACGTATGTAATGTATGACTTGTCTTGATTTTGAATTGATCGCTGTGTGTTGGAGATTTTTCAGTTTTGATTATTGTGTGACATAACTTTTGTTAATGATAGTGATTATTGACTGTCATTGTCCATCCTTGGAATTTTCTTATAATTGACCCTTAACTTATCTTGGATATTTAACACGGTCTGTCTATTTATAGGACTTTTTATGACAGAAAATATTGTGGGTGTGAAAGATTTTTGAAGATGAGACACAGCTACTTATTAGCTTTTTCACTTTTTATTTATTTATTTTCCTAACTTACTCATGGGGGGAGTACAAAACTCCCTTTTTGTCTTTGCTAGACACAGGCATTCTTGTCATCTTTGGGGCTTCTGAACATCAATTAACTTTGTGTGCAAAGATGAGTAGTTACAGGCCTACTATACCTGTCGGATACCCCAGGACAACATATAACACAGAGATCAGATACTCTAAATTATTGAGTGCATCACATACTTTTCTACACAATTCAGTTATCTTCTGTTTAAGTACTCAATTATTTTACTGTTATTGTCAAATTGTGGCAAACTTATGAGTTGTGGAGTGTGAGTACATTTTGGTGTCAACAGTGATGTACGTAACAAGAATGTTGAATCACATTTATTGGTTACTAAGTTCACTCCAAGTGGTCATAAACCATTACTATGTTAACATCTTTTTGTTTTTGTTTCAGTCATTGCCTGCTTGCAGGTTTTTTATTGAAATTATGTTTGTCAAATTCTAGTGTCAATAAAGGTTGGTTGATATGTATGTCATTTGACCCACAACCTGTGTTAAATTTTTAACTGTAAATTGTTGTGCAAGTCAAATTCATGCTTCAAGCAATTCTTTTATCTGTAAAAGAGTGTTTGAATGTGTGTTTTGTCAGTGGTTTGCTTTACAAAGGTGGTTGTTGTCCCTTCATGGTGTCAAAAATGATGTACGTAACATGTAACAAGAAGGGGTGACTGCTAATGAACTTTAATTTCTCATCAACTAGACTCATTCTTGTCCCAAAACCAGTTAAATATGATGTGTCATATATCTGACCACCCTGTCAAAGCAAAATTAACACTATTGGATCTAGTTGAAAAATTGGTTCACATGGTCATTTTGGCGCCCCACAATTTGGCAATTGATCACATATATTTTGTGATTACTTTCTGGCATAGCCCATTATTGTAGGACATCGTGGTTGTATTATTCATATGGTAAGAATAAAAATTCAATCCATAATCTATTAGATGGAAAGAAACATTTGGTGATGGCATGGAAAGATTTCATGTCTAAATTTTGATATTTTGCTTTTTTTTTTTTTTTTTCATCTAATGATGGAATTAGTTGGGTCGAATGTTTCAAATGATGCAGTGGTAATTGTGAGATATTAATGTATATACTGTTGCTAATGCTTTTTCGATCATATCACAGAAGAATAATAGTGCCATCATCTTTAAAACATGAGTATGGCAGGCATGATGTAGATTATAAATGGAGTAAGCTTACATTTCATGACTGCTTGTGTAATATTAATAATGTTTGTACTGTCTCAAGTTTCACTGTTTAAATTCCTGCATCCAGTGGCATTTTGTACTGACTTATTATTAAATCTCTTTGTATGTCTCATCTTGTGTTTGGAAACAATTATTGAAATTTTGAGAAGAAACCAGCCCTTCTATTTTCTTTTCGTCCTTTTCTTTTTTCTCTCAACACTTGTACTTGTTTGAACACCGGCTGTTATCCAGTAGTCTCTTGCATTTCCATGGTAACAGTGTACTATTTTCTCAATTTTTGTTTCTTTGTCCTCAGGCAAGTTCCAGATTAATTTGCTTCCTCAGTGTGGACATGCAGTGCATGAAGATGTCCCAGACAAGGTAAGCAGTATCCAGCAGTAGAATTGTAGTGAAGGCACTTTTTAGTTCCCCAGTCAAATCACTAAACTTCACTTGTGTTTCACAGTAGATTAGGTTGACCAAGCATTAAAGGGAAAGAAAGGAAACATTTGAAGAACTTTTCTTGTTAAACTGATCACAGTCTTCATGATTGTCATTTCAAGAGAAATCAGTGGAGAGAATATGAAGATGGGTTAAACAAATGTCTATATGAAAGTATTAGAGCTTGAGCTTTAGGTGCAGCAACTTTATATTTCACCAGCAGGGCTATTCAGTGTTACTTGGGATAAACCTGTGACTGGATTATGAGCTTTATTATTCTGAATTTACTTCAGATTGTTCAAATCCTATACATTTCTATGAATGTGTATTGGTATTTTTCTAAACTGCAGTAAAATACTGTCACATTTACTTTCATTACCGGAGTCTGTGTACATCTACAACTCTTAGACATGGTATGCATACTGGGCACTTCATTCAGTGAACACACAGCAAATACATAGACAAGAAAAGGTAGAAATGTTAAATGAAAACATGGCATTGAAAAGGTAGGCTCAACTTTGAAAATTGTTGACACTCAGCATAGCATATTATACCTACAGTTTTATTTGTCGATCGCAAATTATATAAAATGTTATGGCATTTAGGTGAAAACTGAATGTCTCTAGTTTTTGTGGTTATGTTGGAGTTTGCAGTGAACTTTTATAACTTGCTTTTATACAATTATATACATCCTATAAGGTCAGAGACCTGGAACTAACAATCCTAGACCTGTTGTTCACTTCATTTCTTTTTTCCCAGAATATTGGCTTGATGGTTCTCTTCAAACCTGTAGTAATCTATACTATATATATTTGTGGACTTGAGATTTTTCGTTGCAAAAGGCTTCTGAACCACTCAACACTCAGACTTCAAATTTTATATGGTGCATCAGAATGGATGTAAGGGTGCACAGTTTTTAATACAAGTCTCAAATCGGTGTAGTTTTTTTTATTGGAAATTTATTGTTTTGCCATCATTTAGATCTATTTCGAGTCATGGTTCGCCATCTTAAGGTTTCGTTATCACTTCCTGCGATGTGTTCACTATCAAACACACTAACCCGTGCGCAAATCATGCTGTTGTACGGGATGCGCAGTGTGTCAACTCACAAAAAGGCAGAGCAGTAAGACTTATTTAAAAACAAACAAACAAAAATAAAACAAACAAATAGGAACAGACCAGATGAAGCAGGTCCATAATAACCACCCAGAACTGAAACCAATATTCAAACCGATCTCAGCTAGTGTAGTATATATGTACATCTTTCTTCTTCTGAAATATCAAGGTAACCAGCACCAGCCACACATGGGGAATAGATTTGTTTCTGAATTTTATCAGCTGTTTTTCACATCATCATCTTTCAGAGTTTTTGTATGTTGTGAGTTAAATTACTAAGAGATTAAAGTGGAGTTTGGGGGCATTTGTTGTGCAGCTAACTCATATTTTCATAGGGTTCTTGCAGTTGCTGTTATACACTTCAGTAACATTCTTAAACTAGCTGGGGGTTTTTTCTTTTGTTTTCAGGTTGCTGATATACTTGCCAATTTTATGCTGAGACATCAAGTAACTGAGGCCATAGGAGAATTTCATAGGTGAATTACATTTTATGGTACTGAAAGTGTAAAATTGCAATATGCTTTGGCCTCTCAAGCCAGCTGTCTTCACCATTCTGCCTGAGCTCCTTCCACTGGTTTTGTTTATGAATATTCTGTTTGGTTTTCTGGCTGGGTTTTTAAATTATGTTGGAGAAATTTAGTTTGTGATTCTTTAAAAAAATTTGGTTTGATTAGTGGCTGGTGTAGATTGTTTTTTTTGTTTTTTTTTCATTTTGAGAAAGCCTGAAAGTGTGGATCTCACATTGACAAATTTGAATGATTATGCCTATTGAACCATGAAAACAAAAGTTATCTCTAAATGCGACTGTTGGGTGACTTACATCTTTTTTTTTTTTTTTAAGCAACAGTGTGTTACACACATATCATCTTTTTGAAAGTGTTTTGATTTATTTGAATTTAATGATATTAACTGATAATTTCGATGTTTGTACTATGGCCTTCTCAGTCTCTCAAAATGTTTTTTTTTGTATTTGCATTTGTTTTCTAATTTATTCTCAGCAATTTTATTGCATGTGTATGCCCTCATTTTTCATTGATAGTGTTAGTGATTTTCTTGATAGTGAACACTTAGAAATGGTTTGAGGAATTGATATTTGTGTCTGTCACACAGGTCCATACCTGGTTGTTGAGAGTTGTTGAGTGAACTTCCCTTATGTCCTCACATCTTCATCTGTAAAATAATCGACATTTGCTACAGTCAGACTGAAAAAAAAGTTGACAGGAGACCAGACCGCAGTGTTGCAGATCAAAGGAAACAAGACTTGGTTTTCAACAAATCTAAAATAAATGACATACTTGTCCATTTTGACATTTTTCACTTTTGTATAAAATCAGACTGTATTTTTATATGGTTTCAATTAACTGAAAAATCATCTTTCTTCCTTTGTTTGGGATGAGACTGTATATTTTGTTTTTGATTTCAGTCAACTAAAAAATCAATTATCTTTCTTCATTTGTCTGGGATGAGACTGTTTTTTGTGTTTTGGTTCCAATGAACTGGAAAATCAACTATCTCTCTTCCTTTGTAGCTCACTTTTATGAGATGAGACTTTTCTATTTTGTTTTGATTTCAAGCAACCGAAAAATCAGTTATCATTCTTTCACTATATGGGATGGGACTGCCTACATGTTTTGGTTTAAATCAACTGGAAAAATCAATTATCTTTCTTGCATTCTATGGGATGAGACTGTTGGTATGTTTCGATTTCAATCAACCAAAAAATCAATTATCTTTCTTCCTTTGTATGGGATGAGACTGGGTTTTTTTGTTGTTTTTTTGCTTAGATTTCCATCAAATGAAAAATCAATTGTCTTTCTTCCAGCCGTGTATCAACATTAGATTTCAATGTTCAAGAAAAAGAGAATTTTATACTATTCCAGATAAAACAAAATGGTAGTTTTCAGACATCGATGATTTATACTGTGACAAGAATCTTTAGGGAGGAGAGCAGAGAGGATCTGAACTGGTCATGTGACATAAAGATAGCTGAGCCAGGCTGTTATATGTTTGATGACTGACTGTCATTTTATTATTAGGTGTTTGTTGTTCATCACAGTCACATACACTTGTTTTAAAAACTACATTGCAGTGTATATGTTCCTCATGTACTTGAAGTGCATAATGCAAAATCCAAGGTAATAAATTATGAGTAATATAAACAGTGACATTCAGGAATGGACTGAATGAGAGACAGAAGAAGACTTATGTAGACATAAAGAGACATGGGATGTTGGGAGAGACGAAATTGATAATACGATAAAACTTGTGCCTGTTTAGATAAAAATGCATCTTTCTTCCATTCTGATCGGCCCTGAAAGAATGGTTTGTCCAACTTTAGTGAGTAGCTGCAATATGAGTACACAAAAGCTGTTGATATCATCACAGAAAACAACTGAAGTGGTCATTTGTCTATGTAATTTAAAGCTTTCATTTTAAATGAATACGTCACATTTGCTTCTGTTTATTTGTAATTATTGAAAGCATTGATTTACAGCAATTAGTCCTGAGAAGCAAACTTTGAACAGCTGTTTTCAATAACTTATTCACTGATGAACTTCTGGACGTGACAGTTGTACATATCAGAGTCTTGCACATGACATTGACATTGAAACTTCCCTGGTGTAGTCAGTGAATAGAAAATTTTTTAGTTTCGCTGCACTTAGCTTTTCCAAGGAAAAGTTCCTCACATCATGATACATTATTATTTCAGATGTAAATTTAGATTTATTACCGGATACCCTTAAGTAAGATGTTATGTTATATACATACATAAAATGCCATGTGAGCTGCTGTATTTAACTAATAGAAATCACAGCATGCAGTATTTTTCAAAATGATACTAAAAAGGACACACATGTATACATGTTTTTTTTCACCAGCAAATAATTGCAAAAGTGAATGGAATGTGTTTGCCATGTCAAGCTCCCCGTCCCCCTAAACACAAACATACATATAATGTGTTTTACATTGGAGCCCAATTCAAAGTATTTTATGTATTTTGTAATTTGAAATACTTCAAGAGTAATACAAATACATGGAGCTTTAAAAACAAATTGTCAGATAAATTTTTGTCATAGGAAATTTTGAAGTTGCTGGGCTAACCGAGGTAAATAGTAAATTGATGAGGTTAAAAAAAAAAAAATGAGAGAGAAAGAAAAAAAAAGAGAAATGTTTATTAAAAAGGCTGTCAGTATGTCATGGTGTGGTCCACAACACTTGTACATCGCTTCTCACCGCCCATAATGCAGTTCAAATTTGTGTTGATGCTTTAATATTGTATAGCATTTAAGTTTTTTTGACAAAAAAGAAAACCTAATGTTGCATGAATAGGAATTGACAAGAAATTCAGTGCATTCTTTTGTGAATAAAACACCAACAGTGATAAAGTCTGTTGCGTTCATCAAGAAAGCTTATTTAGCGGTTGTCAAGAAAAACTGTTAGGTATTAAACTGTAATTTTTAAACAGTGAAGGAATCTTAATTTTATATTAACAATAACATCTTCATTTATCAATTTCCTTACTTCAGATTTATAAAATTATCAGCTGAAACTTTGTGCTGTCGTATTAATAATATCATGTTATTGAACTAACATGAAGTTTATATAGATAAAACTAGTAAATAACTAGTGTGACTTTATGTATTGTTACCCATTTATAGGCAAGTAGTTTAATTGTACTGTAGGTTATTTGTGACAAGTCCATAGTCAGGATTTTAAAAAAAACATTGCGAGCACAGATGAGTCGGCTTATTTCTTGTGGTTTGTTCTTTGTTAGTTGTAATACATGGAGGGCTATGTTAGTTTCACACATTTTCAGGACAAAATATTTTCTTTACCAGACTTAATTAGAAATGATATTTTTTTAAAAGTTATTTAATCTTGAGCTGGGTTTTCATGTGTGCCAACACGGTAACAGCAACGAAAACTTAAAAAATCCATGCAGCAATATAAAGGAAGACTGTTACTTTGTGTACAGTGTTTCTGTACACATGAAAACATTCTTTCCATTTCACTTGAAGCATTTCTGACATTTCTGTTGCTGTTTCCATACACATGAAACCCAGCTTTAGTTTTCAGAATTTAACCTCCAACTTATAACAATATAACACAATCTGCGAGCTGTCAAGGACTACAAGCAAGTCAAGTTATGGCAGTTTACCATGAAGCCCTTGGTGTATCCTTGAAGGCTCCACTTGAAAAGCGATTTGAATGAATCTCCCACTCAACTCTCGTTATCACTGCACAAAAGTGACAAATTGATAGTTTTGCACTGGAAATAGACAATGCAGCCAAAAAAAAAAAATTACTTTGTCCAAGATACTGTTACTTGTTAATCCAGAACAAATGATCTTTTTTTTGATAATTAAAGATGAAAATGTTTTGACCAAGACATAGGATACGGAGACAGATCAATTTGTCATGTTCCATCAGTTGACTTGCGCGCGTATCATCGTTATCAACAACGATGCAACAGTTTGCACCCCTTCATAATTGCATGAAAAGAGTAGTACTCACCATATTTTTACGTGAGCAATATGTGGACATATAGCAGGAGAAGGAATAGTTCATCTTGGTATTCTGTGTCTTGGGTCTTGGTTAGCAGTCTATTTTTTATTAATATTTTGGCCTAGGGATATTGCACCTCACAGTGAATTTTTTCTTTCTTTGAGATGAAAATGCCATTCTTTTGTTTTTGATACAGGTGAAGATGTCATTCTGCTCATTTTTCAGCGGAATTTTCATTTCAATTCTCATTTGTGAATCTTGTCGTGGTATCAAGAGTGTCCTGCGCTGGTCATTTCTCGATGGTTGATTGTATTAAAATTGTTAATAGGTCTATTTTATTTGTGCTGCAGATATAGAGTTGTGTATTATATCATTAAATTTGAGAATTCTGAGATTACATTTGAGACTGTTTCTTTCAGTGATGAATGAAGTCAAATGAATTATGATATAGAAGCAGTTGCCACGCTTATTTTGTTTCAAATTCGTTTTCTGTGTGTACGTTTGCCTTTTTTATGTATTTCTGTCCACTTCCTCATTTGTGTATTGTATACATTCTGCTATGTAATTATGCTCCATCTTGTTGCGCTTGATCACAATTTTAAAGAATACACGAAACTCATTTGTATGTTCTTTATATATCTGTGTTCTGTGTCTGAAGAAATTTTGTTCCGTCTTGTTGCCAATCTTGAAGAGCAATTAGTATTTATTAATACAAGCACCTAACTTTTTGGTATGTATTTGTGTGTATTTACTCGTGTCTAGCTTGCAGATTTGTCCTAATTTTGTCCAGGTTCTGGAAAAGTTTGCCTCTGTATTAGTCCCCATTCAGACAGATTCTTCTAAAGACAGTTTGCAATGAGTGGTTGAGAACAGTCAGGTTTTGATTTCAGGTCCTCCCACTTTCCAAGGAAATCTAAAATTGTGCTTGAGTAATAGAAAAGAAGGTCAAATTGTTACTGAATGTGAAAGAATCATTCCACTGAATTCCAGCTTTCAAACACAGTTATCATTTCTCACAGAATAATAAAAACATAAGAGACAAGTTTTAATTTTCAATGCTTTAATGCAAGTAAAGTAAAGATTTGTAACAATTATAAGTTAGACAAAGTTGTACAAAATTAAATGTATGCCCAAGTTCTCTCGGTGAGGTGAAAGGCAGTAAATTTTGAATTTTCTTTTATATATCTTGATATTATATTGAACATGGTACCTCAAGTGAAAAAATTTACATTTATCATAAACAAACTTATTACAGCTAAGCATTTTTGGTTTATATATTAGTTATATGTACTAACAGCCACTGACCATCTTTTTGAGTACAGGCAGGGGCTAGTATGTGATGAGTCCTGCCACGAGGGCTTACAAAAGAAAATTACATCCATTTTTTTCACCGATTTAATTTGATACATATTATTCAAAACTCAAAAGCAAGGGTCAAATCATATGAACATAGCGCGTCATCACAAAAATAGAAATAGCTCTCGAAAAACCAAGTTTTTAGACAAGATCTCTTTAAAAAGAAAGTACATTGTCTTTACTCCTTGTTTGCACGTTTACACTGTGATGATTTATTTTACATACATGTATGTTGTTGACATAAGCCATTCCGCAAATACCAACATTAACAGGGTTCGTTCTGCAGTAAATCCTTGATTTTCATACCGATGGATATTTCATGGACCCATCATCTACTCCTAACACATGGCAATAAAAAACAGCTTTGAAATCAGAAAAAATGATGGGACATCCAGAAAATTGGTAAACATGGTCAATGTACTGCAAATTTTCAAAATTTATTAATTATTCTCATATTGATGTGGGAATTTTTGTTTACAAGGATAATTATTTTTCCCTCAAATAGGTAAACTGTCTGTTAACCGGAAGCAGTACAAAGAATTTAACACAGTACACAAAAGAAGTCATAAAAATTATATCAAACCAGAAAGTTTTTGCGACCGATTTTTCCCCGCCCCTTTTTCCTTCCCCACCATGACCCACCTATCCAGAACAAAAAAATTGTCATCAAGAAATCATCAACCCAAATACACGAAGGAGCTAAACAAAATAACTCCAACCAAAAAAAACAACTACTTGTAACATAAGTAATAGAGTTTCTGTCTAATTTATTTAATAATAATAATAAATGGCATTTATATTAATGTGAGCTAAACAACAAGTGCAATAAAAAATCTAACACTGTAAACTTAAGATATTCATAAGCAATGCAGAAATGTGTGTACAGTGCACTCTCCCGATTACGACATCTCCGAATAACGACATTCTCCCGATAACGACATTGACCCCTGGTCCCGATTTTTTTACTATATGTTATTAGTAATAAAACTCTCTAAATAGCGACATACTTTTTAGACCACTCTCCGGATAACGACATTGAGTTAGCAATAATCGGCTGTGACTTTGCTAGATACAAAAATAAAAATAGCTAAAATATTGTTTCTGGTCAGTTTCATTTCATTCTCTGAGCCAATAAAAACACTTCTTTTCCGACCAATGAAATGTCCTACCAGAGGCACCTCATAGCCAATGAGATCGCTTTGTTATCGGCCAATGAAAACACACCTGTGTCTATTGTCGTCGGAACAAAAAGGGTGACGCGCATTAAATGAGTCAGTCATCACATCGCTGACCGCTGAATCGATTGTATTCACCCGAGAACAATAACGCACCCCAAGATAAATGCACATAAATGCTGCAGTCTATCTGGTATTTTTCTGGATCAGCACCAAGTTTTGATACATGCATGAGGGGAGGCATGTCTGAATAGTCTGTCTGAAGCTCTGGCATCTTTTGTGTCTGGAAATTGAACAAAAACCTGAATGCAGAATGTCACTCTTAACAGTAGGGTGAAATAAAGGAAAACTTTTGAATTATAATACATGTAGGTACAAACAAACAAACAAAAAAAACAAAACAACACACGCAACACACACACACACTTCGTGTATTTTACATGTTTGGAAAGTCCGATCACTGATCACCCACTATGGTTGGTACGTTACATTCTAAGGGTCTAACCACACCCCTTTTTCCGCCATCTTGAAAATCTCCGAATAACGACATGTTCCCGATAACGACATGCACCTCTGGTCCCGAGCCATGTCGTTATCGGGAGAGTGCACTGTATTTTCTTCTGTCTGATTTAATTATATTTATATTACTAGTGTAGGGGCCCGTTCAAAGAACGGGTTGCAAATAACACGCACAATCAGCACAGATTATGTAGATCTAGGAAGAAAACAACTGACAACTGGCACAGCAACATCCGCATGGCCCGTATCGTGCATAAAGCAGACGGCACAGAAACTCATGCCTTCAAACTTTGAAACGCAACCGGAAATTTAAAGTCGAAACAAAACAAAGGCAGGAGGGAGCCAACCATTGTTGAGGAGAAAGCATTATTCTATGACGTACTCTCTCTCTCTCTCTCTTACAATAAAAGTAGTAATCTGCAGTCCTGCTTCAGAACTCATGCGCGTCAGGACGCTGCGCACCAAGCTTGATATGGTTATTCTTTATGACATGCACGGTACTAAAGTCGAAACAAAACAAAGGCAGGAGGGAGGCCATCATTGTTGAGGAGAAAGCATTATTCGATGTTTTAGGCCTATTTTCATTTATTACAAAATTACGATACTTCGCTTTCATGTCAAAGGAATAGACATAGTAGCAAAAAGAACTATCTTTCACATGTAATTTTTTCAGGTCTGGGCATTTCTTCCTCGCAGCAGTGAATTTTTTTTCCTTGCTGTTTTTTTATATAGATATATGTATAATTATATATATATATTTTTTTTTTACACTTTCTTGGAAAATTTAACAAAAATTGAATGCTCCCATGCAAATGTCTCAGTAATTGCAAAAACATCAAAGCAGTATAATGTTCACTCATGAAGTCTATATATTTTGATTTGCTCCTAAATTTGTTTCCCTTTGAAAGGATCTCCCTCTCTCCCCACCTACTTCCACCTCTCAATCATGCCCACTGTCATATCTAATTAATTGGGCAGTGGTTCATGGCAAACTGAAGATTAAAGCATAGGCATGATAAAGAAAAAAAACAATTTTAAAAATACATGTATAAGAAATAAAAAGAAAGAATTGTAAATTAATACAATTTTATGGGGATAATTACTGCCAGAGAGCTAATCAGATCGAATTTCAGTATTTAAAACTCACTGTCCACATGAGGAAAACACTGTTCTGAAAACGGTGGTGATGAGGTGGCCGTGCTGCGATTTCTGCATTTAAAAATGACGCCTCTCCGCCGAGGCTTTTCTCTCTTAAGATCTGCAGGGCTGCAACAAAGCAAATCAGGTGACAATAAAGATCACAATCACAAAGAATTTTTCACTACAATTACTTCCAGTTGTCGATCAACTCTTGTAGAAGATCTGTCTCTGTACACTACAATGTTCCTCCCAAGTATTTTTCACATGAGTGTTTTCCCCTGCCCAAGTAATTTTTGTCAAATTTGACCCCTGTGCGGTTGGTATAGAAAAAAGAAATGCCAATAAATTTTTTTTTTTTTTGCACCTTTGATGAATGAAACGGATTAAATCAAAAGCCCCATCTTTTATAAGAAAAATGCTTTTTACCTTTTTAAAACCCATCAAGAAATAACAAAGTTACGTTAGTTTAAAGTTTTGAAAAATCTGATTACCTGTATATAAATATACATGTATCAGATGGATATTATCAAATATTCATTAGTAATATTATCAGCCTATATTGTACAAGAATTAAATGACAGACATTTAAGACTGCAAGTTATTCAAAAAAGAGTACATCTGCTTATCTATCTCCACTTTGTAAACTCAAACTGACTGACTAAGAAATGAACAGGGATTTGGAAAATTTGTCCCCTCTGCTGTTTTCTGCATGGTTTTGATCCATCGCTATTCTTTAATGCACTGTACTTATACTTCATAAGTCAATACTGTCCCCATATAATCTGAAGCTGAGATGTTGCACATCGAAATAAATCTTCCAAAATACACACATTAATCTACCAATTAACTGGCCATCATAATTTTTTGAGGTGGAGGATAGAATTTTTTATCTATGACTGCGGCAAATAATCTTAAAGCCGAGTCCTGTGACTGACTGTGCTAATGTCTTGAAACATCAAAATGATACAGATGACATTAATGAAATTGAAACCTCTCTTTATATATACACAAATCTCTAACAGAAACCTGTCCATGTGTTCTCCTGCATGATGCGAATCTTTTTTTTTTTTTACATCATTTCTTCAATTCCCAAAGTTGATTTAGTTTTATTTTACAATTATTTCTTACAGATCTTCATTCACTGGCCAGAAATGGCCAATGATCTAAATTCCTGTCTTGAGATTGATCTCTTTCTTTTCATTAATTGGTACACCTTTTCTAGTCGATTCCTTTTAGACAACTAATGAAATTAAGCGACTGCATTGTGGATATGAGCAGAAAATTTGAAGGAGGAATTTTGAACTGTTCGCGAAGACTGCGGCATTATCCTAAGCTTTCGTTGACCCAACACAATCCATATTTGCAACACTGCTTGGCTTCCACTCTCTAATCTTTTTGCCTCTGTAAACAAACTACTTGCTTCAATAGTCACATTTTAAGAGCAGTCCATAAGCCTACATGATTGTGCACTCCACCTCATCTATAGATTCTCCATTGCAAATTTAACTGCTCTTTGACTCAGTAATGTTTTTATTTTCCTTCTGTCTTTAAAATTTGGTCAGAGTTTGCTGTAATACATTAGTCGTTAAAGATGTTTCTTGAAGTTGTCCTACACCAAGTTACATCATAGATGGTACAATACTATTGATGAACCTACTGAACTTTTACCACTGGAAAAGTGTAGATTTTGAAATTAATCAATTTTCCTAGACCTGACAGGGAATCAAACACTTTACTTCATTTCTTGACACTTGACAAAATAGTAAGCATGCTCCAAAAATCTTCAAAAACTTTAAAAGTATTTTCATTCACAATAGTTTATGTCATGCCACATCTTTCTTCCTATGGACCTATCCTTAATTAACTTTGAGACCAGTAATTTGAAAACATGTTTCTGTATTTAAACTTCTACTAATCTGTTGAACGCAGTAGAAAGAAATACATGTACCACTACCAGTGAAAGAAATATTGCAGACATCCTGAATGATTTACATCAATCTATTTGCTTTTATACTTTTACTTCACACAATGTTCATTCTATTTTAAGTAGTTATTCCCTCGATCTCCTTTTTTCCTAAGCTTATCCTCCACTGATGTTCTATACATCTAAACATTTCAGATACTTGTAGCCTTCCTTCCTCAAATAATTACAACAGAAATTCAAAAGAGTATCGTTCATCCCAGTCTTTTCATTAGTCTGTGCACTATTTAATCGCAAAATCTCTAGACAGTTTCTCATTAATACAAAAGTGGCAATAAGAAAGGTTGCTGCCATTGTCCGGTATTACACCAGTCACAAAATTTGATGTTCCTCGATATGCAAACTGCACAACTGACCAAGAACATGTGAGTGAAACATGTAGGGTGGAGGAATACATGCAAGTTAGTGGGCAGTTGGTAAGGAGCTTGGATTGTTCATGTATTTCTCCCATTCTATAAAACAAAAGTTTGCTTTTTCAATGACACCAAATCAATTTTCTACAGCTGATCAACATACAATTTACAATAAAGCCATCCTAGCCCTTTTTGGAACATTACGGAACAATAATTCTTGTGATTGGGCAATACTGATTTCTCTGTGCCAACGAGCATGGATAATGGTGTGTCACAGTGGTAATTTTTGAGATACTTGTTACTTTGAATCATAATTTTACATGTATAATTTAGATTATTAGATCTTCATACTATATTATATTTATGAAAAAACAAAAGAAATAACTCCTTAATTTTTACTTTCATATTCACTCAGTTAAAAAGCCACTACATGTGTATGTTTGGGTGTTACAAGCTTATCTATCTACTTATTACTTTAGATCTGACAACTCTTTACAGTTTACTAACATTGTAACGTTGTCTGTTTTTGTAATTGCAAAGTATTTGGCTTTACACTGAAGATCTAACCATTAAATGGCAAATCCGTTTTGCATTAAAGGTGGACAAAGTTTTATTGAAATAAAAACTAAATACCTATGTCTCGATGGGTGGTAGGTTCAGTGGCACAGCTGGTTAAATGACTGTCTCTAGTTGCTGTCTTAATTTATGATTAAAAGTTTGTCCTTATATATTCCCTACACATGTATTAGCAAAATCCTATCTATTTTTACATGAATACGATCTATAATCAAATTTAAGAAAAGTATTCTATAAATTCTGTTTCACTGATGTATTTAACACTCATCAGAAGTTACCAATGCATATGTCTACTAACTATCTTCTCTATCATTTTTAAACCTATACAAATAATTCACCTAAATAGTACCCATTAAATGTATAAAGCTATTCATGAAAATACTATTTATGGTCCCATTTACTGAGGTGCAGTTAGTAAAAACTTAATTTGCTCTCACAAGTATCTGACCCAAATTTTGTCCTTGCTGGAAAAGATAATTTGGCACTAAAAAGTGTACTGGAATTGCTGACTGGAAAGATGCTTTCTTAAATAGGGCTTTTAAGTAAAAAAAAAAAAAAAAAAAGCTACACTTCACTATTCTGAATCTATGACAAACTGATTGGACAAAAATCCTTCCTCAACCAACCAAAACAACCCACTGCCGATATTGCACAAACTATTTGATTATTTTCTCTTCACAGCACCCTCTGCATGTCCATATTCATTTATATTTCCTTCAGCGCAAGGTTTCACGAGGTTTCACGACTCCTTTTCTTTGTTCACTATGCTCCAGCAACAGAAGAGCAAATCTTACTTCTCTTTTTTATCATCTTTTCTTTCCCTTTATCACAAACTCCTATCAAGTTTCATCACCCTAGAGCTCTCGAATAATGATGTACAGACACAAAGTCAAAGTCTCCATCTTGTCCCATATCTACACGTTTTCTTAGTTCAAACAAAAACAACTAAATGATCTCTTTCCAAATGCCTGACTCTACATTTTACGCCAAAGGGTTTTGTACAAAAAAAACCCAAACAAATCCAAACTTTTTATCTCTCTTCAGTCAATCCAAAATCTTTGTTATCTACTGCCACCAAATCTTCTGCCCAGGAGAAGTGATCCTTGCCATCTCCATGCCATCCCTAAAGGCCTGTTTACACTGGTAGGTTTTAGCAATAGAAAAAAGGAATGGGGGACTATGTGGGAAGAACTCTCCTGGCTTTCCGTCTTTTGTTTTCCGATTTCCCCCCTTCGAAACATGACCAAAACAAACTATGCGCATTGCTTCTCATTCAGAAAACGGACCAGTGTAAACAAACAGCATTTCGGAGGGGGAAATTGGAAAACAAGACGAAAACGAGGAGAGTTTTTCCCATACAGTCCCTAATTCCTGTTTTCTATTCCTAAAACCAACCAGTGTAAATAGTTCACGAAACATCATAAAAACCACAGAAAAACTGTGGGGTCGCAGCAGGGCTATAAGCAAAGTCAAAATTGGGCAAAAAGAAAAGGTTGTATGTTGCACAGCCCCGCGTGAGAAATAAAACCCAAACAATACAAAGCAAACTAAAGAGAAGACAGAAAATATACAAATTTTCGGCTTTCGCCTTTGTCAAGTGAAGAAAAAAAACGAACAATAAAAGACTTCAACAGGAACGAAGTGAACCAGTTTACTTAGCTGCGAGTTCTTGTTTCGTTAGCAGCACCAAAGCACGTCCGTCCGCCAAAAGCATGGAAGCACGAAGTAGAGAAAATGGAGTTGTGTTAGAGACTCGGAACTTGAAACCTGTAACCACACGGTGGACTTGAGCAGCAAGTTTGAAGGCTCTCCTGCGTCACCCTGCGTCACCTTAGGTGAGGCCCTCGAGATACAGAGATCTTCCTAGTGTAAATAGGCCATTAGAATATAAATTGAAAATTTAGTTTTCTAAACGTCAAAACATTTTTTGAAACTAAGAATTATAGCACTCATTTCTCCTGCTCCGCCATTCTGAGTATAAGAATAAACAATACCACTGTAATAAATTTCTGTAGTTTTACTTATCTGTTACCAATTATTTTCCTTTTGGATACTCTCTGTACCATTGTTACCTCATAACAACAAATTGTTTTCAAATTGATACAATAAAGTTCAAGTGTGGCTTCTGTGTAAGGCCATCTGGGCCCAGCGTTTGGACGTATACAAAATTTTATTGCTGAATTGGTTTGCCAGATTGTTACTGATCTCGGTTCAGTTTGGTTTTTCTAATTCCTGTTCTTTTTGTTTTTTTTGTTTTCAATACTTGTACAATTATTTGATCATTTTATGCCAGCTCTCGCGTTTCAAAAGTTTTGATTACATTGATGTGGGGAGGAAAGGGTTAAAATACGGTGGTGGGCTTGTAAGTGGACACAGGGCTGACTGAACATCAGTACTGACCCCTGGGCAAAGAAAACTGGATATTCTTCATTTCAAAAAATTTGCATGCAATGGGGGACCCGTAACCCTTGGGTCCCCAGGGCAACTGCCCAGTGTGCCCTTTGTGTTGAGACGGCTCTGGGTAAACAGTAAATACACAGACAGATAAGCAGGCACTACAGACAAACTTACTTCATAATCATGATGCCTCGCCATTGTCCGATTTCCTTGTCTGGGGCTGCTTGGTTGCTGCTGACCAGATCTGTACATGAAATGACAGGAAAAGGAATCAACAAACGGTGTCTTGCGGAACATCTGTATTCGTGATATATAATGCACAAGCACAGACTCAGCGCAAGTTTTATTACCAGACTGAGGATATTTGCAAAAGTATTTTAAATATATATGCGCTATATAAATGCCATCCATTATTATTATTATTATTATTAAAATGAAACTCGCTGTGCGCACTTGTCAATATTATGTATATAACTCTTTATATACTTTTTGCCGATATTATGTCGGAACAAAATCTGGACTCAACAGGAGCATATTATTATTATGCCTACATGTTGGGTCTGCTTTGGTCACTCAAATGCTGTTCTTCTAAGCCTAAAGGTTTGTGTGACAGTGTCTTAATATTCTTTCTCAATTTTTCTCCTTTTCCCAGACATTGAAATAAAAGTTTTATTTAAGTCTGCAAAATGCAACTTAAATAAGCCAGCCCAAAAGAAAAGAATTGCAAGTGAAATACTATAGTAGTACCAGATGAACTATAGTCTAGAAGGGGAATTCATTATGGTACTCAACGAGTTAAATAACTTTTGAAGATGTTATTTAAGTTTCAGGAATCTTTTCCAAAGGAACTAGACTTGCCCTACCATGCCGGCATTACGGTAAAAAAAAACAAAGTGATTTTTCCTTTTCATTTCTATATTTTAGGAAAATTATCACTACCCAAAATGTTTCAAAATTCATAGCTCCGAAAGTATTTTTTTTTGAAGTTATATATTTTTCTTCTCTCTCTCTCTCTTTCTCCTCTCTCTCTGTTCTAGTAGTGACCACGGGTTGGAATGTAAGTGGACAGACATGGACAAGCAGACAAGACAGCCAGACTTACACTTAAAGGAGCAGCGCTGCTAGATCATGTAGATGATGACGAGTCCTTTCCGTTTGGTTTAGCAACTCTTTCCAAGTTGGCTGAACATGAAATTAAACATATGAGAATCAACAAATTAACAGCAATACTGTCATATTTGCATACTTGCTACCAACCTATCGGTGACCAAAAGATATATATACTACACGATTAATGAATCTATTTATTCATTCATTTACTATGCTTTTTCTCTCTCTGCCCTCCCCCTTTCTCCATCTCTTACTACTAGATCTACATGTTGTGAACAAGTCTTTTATGTAGACAACTATAATTATAAAAAGCCCTTATTGTTAGCAATTAGAAAATGGAGTTGTGTTAGAGACTCGGAACTTGAAACCTGTAACCACACGGTGGACTTGAGCAGCAAGTTTTAAGGCTCTCCTGCGTCACCTTAGGTGAGGCCCTCGAGATACAGAGATCTTCCTAGTGAAAAGTTACACTACAAGGTCTAAAAAAACAGAAACCTACCAAAAACATTACCATGGGGAAACAAAATAAAATTGAAAACAATAAATCTGTTATACCACTTATTACTTAACAGCAAGGTTTGTAAAGTGAAAAACAAAAAAAAAATATACCTTTTTCAAATGAAATAGACTTAAAATAGTACTCACGATGTAACTTACATAAATTACATGTATTAATAACACCTTTAATAGCAAATTTTAAAAAAAATCTGTGCTCTCTGTGTCGCGGATCGGGATTTTGGGGAATATAGATCGAGAGGTCCGCTTCCCAATCACACGAGCACAAAAAAAAAAACAACAATTAAACAACTTTCACTCTAAAAACTAAATAAATCAATTTGAGTAACAGACTGTAAAGTTTATATATCTAACAAATTCAAAGATAAAATATACAATAGATAACGAATACAATAGCAACTGAAAATGCTCAGCTAAGCTGAGGAGCAACTATGAAGTACTTAAGGCAATGTAATATGAAGTTATCTAAGTCACAATAAATTTACATTCAAAAGAATCCGCGCCCGAGGGCGACGGATCCTGTAAGGTTTAAAGTTCTATCTCTCTTCATACTAAAACATATTTATATAGCGTCTCTGCCAGGCGCGCTCTGGTGTAGTTCACACGTGGTCGCGGGAAATGCATGTGGTCTGGCAGTACTGGTCAACAGTCTACATGTGTAGGTGGCTGTAAATTCAGGATGGAATTAAAATCTTTAGCTCACCATTCGGCCCTCACAATGTGAGGGCTGTTGATATTAGCGCTGTGGGTTTAATGCTCAAACAAGTAGGCTTGGGCTCAGGAGCGTAGATTTCTGACAATGCTCCATCACTGTACATATCAGCTCAATCGCTGCGTCTCTATGACTTCTCATCTGGCTGAGAGCTCGCCGTCCACCTCGTAAATGGATTGTCTACATGTGGCCCAGAACTAAGTTCTGTATGGCCTTAAATACTGGACTGCATCTGCAGCTTACCGTCTAATTCCTGGATTGTGATTGGTGCAACCACTTCTAGCTCAGCTGCCGAACTGAGTTATTTTAAGTAACAGCCCTACGCAACGACCTTGGGTCGACATCAAAGGTCGAATCACTCAAGACAATAAAATGTAATTTTATAGCAATAAATTCTTAACATGTTCAAAACCCCGAGCTTTTACTCTGGATCACGGTATTTTCTGTACGTCAACAGACGTCTCAACAACATTTAATTCCTACTCACCCCTTCCCTCTCTACTAAACCTAGTTCAAAACACGAGATATAAAAAGTGCTCAGCCCTGCACACCTACGCTGTCCGTCTATCCTTCCCCACACCTTCTGTCTATCTATTATAAAAAAAACTGTTCAAAACAAATTGTTTACGAGACCACGTTATGCTGGCTCGCACAATAATTACGTTTGTTAAAATTACTCACTGCTCTCTCACAAAAATTTAGTCAGTGGAAACATTTATGAATTAAATCTATTCTTGACACTCTGGATATTAAGGCTCCAAGTCATAGCTTTTTTGTTCTGTATAGTCGTACGTACGATGTTGCACAGGCACTGGTGGAACCACTGGTGTTGGTGGTGGTGGTGGCCCTGCCGCTGGTGCTACCAGCACTGCACAGAGAGAGAGAGAGAGAGAGAAAGAGAGAGATGGTGAATTATTGTATTTTGCATATTCTCACGTTAAAAACGAGCAACATGCAAATGACACTATCAATTCCTAAAGAATGAAAACAAAAAGGAATTGCAAGCTCTCTATCAACTTATATGTACCTTTGGAAAAGTAGAATTAGGGAAAACAATACAGATGTTTTCTGAAAAATAAACTTGCTTTTATTTTATATACATGGACATAATTTTATGACTGTCCTTCTGATGAAACGGCACGAATCTGTTTTCACGACTGCTGAGGACAAATTGTTTCTCGGCCAAACATTCACAAAAGTCCTAGAAAGAATATGATTTAGTCTACAGTTTAATCTCTACTTCGTTGTGACTATTTAAATTTAAACTCAAAATATATCTAAGACAGGAAACACGCGATACATTTTAAGTAAAATATGTGTTAATGCGTGTGTGCCGATTTAATGATGCTAGCAGCCACATGCCTCTCTCGAGCTAACTTGCATATCTTGTGACATTGCATTTGTTTATTTCGTTGTGGCAGCTTGTTCAGCACATGGTGGCTCACACCGGATTGCCAGTCCCGGAAGTGATATGGTTCCATGGGTATGCACTTTGCCTTCTGCACACAAGAGACAAAGTCATTGAAGTCATGTTATATACTTTCCCGAGCCGCTTCATTTCATGTTCGATTCTGGAATGGCAGGCATCAGCTGACAAAGATGTGTCCTGGTTGGAAGAATTTCAGGGTGATTTTCTCCACCTGAATTGCATCACTGTTCACCCAAACAACCAGCATTGAAAAAAGTGTCCTATTTTTATTTTGGCCACTGCAGTTGTCTAACCACAGCACCATTTCATAGCTTTGAAAATTTTTTTGGAAGTGGCTGTGAGATATCTCAGATTGTCTTTTTTCAATGTAATCTTTGTGCATTTGTTTTACGGTGATCTCATGTGGCAAGTACCTGGGCAAAGGAGCATGCTTTGGCCTGTAATGGGAAACTGTTGGGTTGTAAGTTTCAATGTGGGCCTGTACATCAGCAACGTTGTACACAGGGTTTGATGCTTTACCTCACCTGTCTTCCAAAATGGTGTGCGAAGGATTCTGGTCAGATTGTGTTTCTCTAAACATGTGGGTTATCACTATGTCGTTCTTTGGTTTGTAGCCAAATGTTCCACGAAAGAAGATTTTGCACATTTCCACTCTTGTTCCATCCCATTTCTTTAAGTTATATCTATATGTCGAGGAGTTTCTTCCTGGGACTTTTCTTTCGGTGTCGATTTATGAACCGACTCCATGGTGAACATCTCTTGCACAATGTATTCCGATGCCCAATAACGCTCATTTATCTCTTTTTGCAACGATCCCCGAATCTGCTAGTTACGCTGGAGCTTTCACTTGCAGTCGTTGCTGCATCCAGGTTTTACAGCATATTTAGAAACAAATTTTGTATTGTTTTCTCGCCGTTCTCCCTTAGATTTTCACTTACTTTAATCTCTGTTTACATCTTGGGAGATTCCTTGTGTTGAAGATGATGGGATGGCTTTATTATCTGCATTGCATGTGCCACCAACAGGCTGGGTGTCTGTGTCCTTCAATGTAGGTTTGGACTTCTTGCAAGGAGTGTGCTTGGGCGATGGATTGCTTTCATCAGAACTCGAGGCGAAATCATCTTTCAAAGGTTCCCAGGTAGCATCTCTATCGCTGTTGTCAAGCTCGTCATCCGATATGTGAACATTACATTTTGATTTCAGGGTAGCAATATGTTGGATTTTTTGTTGGGCGCGTTCACGCTGTGCGTGTACTTGAAAGTTCAGCGCTTGCAAATCACTCAAGTTTAGGTCCAAAAAGTCATCAGAGTTGTCACCGCTGCTCATCTGCAAAGTGGACAAACAGATTAATTTCTGATAAGATGCATGCTCCTCCAACTTTGTGAATATTCATTTCATTTGAATTTGAGTTTAATGTCTCTCCCTACACAGAATGTTATTTGAGTGAAAGTGCTATCTAGACATGTTAACGTGTTGCCACGTATTGGACATAGGCATAGCCTAGGCAGCCACAGTGACACTGACACCAAACCGATCAGTCCTAGCTGCTTGTTTGTGTCAGGAGCCTACTTTCTTTCTTTATCTACTTATTAGTTAACTAATGAATAAAATATAAAAGCATGCGACTTACCTTTGCTTGCACATCCATGTCTTTCACTTCACGAAGCGATCTCGAGTCAACGAAAAAATGTTTGTAATAGACAGTGATCAGAACTCATGATTGTTTCACAAGTCCCATAAACAGATAGCACGCAAAATAATAGTTTCTGTTTCTAGTGCCTAAAGTAGGCCCTAAAAACAGCAAGTAAAATTGCCACATTGTTCCAGTAATAGCATAATACATGCTCATCGTTTTCTACATTAACCGTGATAATTTCTTGGGACTGGCACTGGTGTATTCTGTTCAAAACTACAGTATGTGAGCATATAGGCCTACTGCATTTTTTATTGTACGTGTTTCGTAGGTTTTTTTGTTTGTTTTTTTAAATACAGTATGTGGAGCATATACTGCATTTTTGATAAGAGGTTCATATGCTGTATTTTTATCAATAAGTGGTGCACAATCTCAAAACCAGTATATATACAAATTCAGACACAGCTATGTCATTGTTAAACTAAGATAAAAAAAAATTAGCCATGCCTCGGTCATTCACTTGGGTATAAAATGTCACTTTAGCCCCTAACTGCAAGGTGGTCTAGAGGCAAGGTGCTCGCCTCTCATGCCAAGGGTCCCGGGTTCTAAACCCGGGCAGTGCAGGCATGTTGGAAATTGGATTTTTCTCGTGTTTTCAAGTCCCTGGTCCTATTGGGGGGTAGGATCGAGTAGTTCTTGGAAATTGGATTTTTCTCATATTTTCAAGTCCCTGGTCCTATTGGGGGGTAGGATCGAGTACCTAGTCTTCTCGGATAAGGACGAAAAAATTCGGAGGGCCCGTGTGCACGTTGCGCACGTTAAAGATACCTTGGCAGTTGGAAATCGTAAAGAGCAGGCCGAAAGGCCGCTGCCCAGGCAAAATTGAAATTAATAGATTAAAATTTATCCATATCATCTCCCCCCCCCCCCCTCCCGCCAGAACAAGAAATAATAAAACAAGTAAAGTGAGGTGTAAATGCCAAGGGCAGCGAACCTCCTAAAACAAAGACCTCAAAATGAAAAAAAATAACTGCATATACTGTATTTTTTTTAAATGACGGCAGTACAGTATGGCAAAACTTTGCTCGAGAAACTGATTATTGCTAATCTGCTTCAGGTTACTACTTTTGTTTATTCCTGTTCACCTCCTGCAACACTGTTGATTCTATGCGTATCGATCCAATGGATCAAATCAACACTGTCGAGAGGGGGGAAGTGCACCATGGGCTAGGCACTTTCTCCATACCCACAGCCCAGGCATGCAGCACAAAAACTATTTAGCTAGCTGCTGACCATCTGCCAAGACGAAAAGAGCCAATTATTATTAATATTATCATTGAAGGGGACAACTGTTAGTAAGAAATGAAAAAAAACAGAAATGAAATATTAAACATGTAAATGATATTTTTTTTTAATTAATGTGAACAGAAAATTTCATCACTCTCTTTATCTGTAACTTCAATCTATCCTGTATTTACAGAAAAAACAAAACAACTAATTGAGAATGAGATCTATGCGAGACACTTAAAGTGACAGCAGTATGAAAACAATAGTATTAGTGGAAGCTGGTCCGACAATAATTAGAGATGTGAAGCAAAACAACACAGCACTAGGACGTGGGCTCATGATAGTGTGAGTGGAAGACAAGAGGAAAGCAGGGTGCGGGTAAAGAGGATGAATGAAAGACAATAGTAGAAGAAAAATCGTTTATGCATGTTTGCACTTCCAAATCATCACCACCATTTTTTTTTTTACTTATAATTTTTTTTTTATCATCAATCCCTTTCCCTTTTCTTCACTGTGTGTATGTGCCATACGACCCCGGGGCCGGAAGCCTAGGTGTTTTTAAAGTGGTTGTGAGTTTAAGGCTTCTCAAATACAAACTCTGGTTGTTGTTGTTTTTTGTTGCCAACTATCACTTTACCGTATTACGTCTGACCTTTCTGCGACTCACCGCCTATCTGCTTTTTGTTTTGCCATATTAGGAAATTGGAGGCCGCACTCCACAATTGGGTTTCACTTTGCTTGCCGTGAAACAAAGGGGGGTGCACAGTCTAGTATATTGTGTAGGTACACTGGTTGGAGGCGGAAAAAAAAAAGAAAAGGACGCACATTTTTTTTCCTTGAGTAGAATTAGAAGTATGGCAAATGGTTTCATTCTGTGCCTCAAGTTACACATTGGTGATCGAACCTCAGCTTTAAAAATCACACCTATGTGTTCTCCGAATCAGTATATCAACTGGTAGTCTATCAAGATACCATTAACTGCCCCATTCTTTGAATTGCAAAAAGAAACAAAGATCATCACTTCGGACCAAAGGGAATCTTCGCAAAAACGTTGGGCAGGGTCATCCAGGAAACTCAGCTATTAAAACTAATAAAAGATCTATAGACAGGACAGTACACAGTGTGCAATGATGCCCAGTGAGAATTTTTCAGGAAGTGATGATATCATGGGCTTAGGTGTTCTTGAAAATGAAGGATTGGAGGTGGAAAGTAGTCAATTAGCGACACAAAAACTAAAAAAAAAACAACAAAAAAAACAACTACTTCCACACCATCTGTAAAAAAGAACCTTCTGCTGGTCGAAAGGAAGGCGCTTGTAAAATTTCACGCAAATCCGAGCTGTATGATGGACGGTAGGTCTTGTTGAAAGTCCTGTGAGTATTTTTTTTAAATTATTATTCTACTAGCTAAGTTGCCCGGCCCTGCCCAGCGAAAATTTTTTATTAGCTTCAGTTTTGGGTGGTTATCACGGATCTGCTTCACCTTGCTTGTTCCTTTAGATTTTATTTATTTTTGTTGTTGTTGTTGTTTGCACGTCATTCTGCACTCCCTTTGTGCTTTTATGCCCGACACACCCCGTCAGATCCTCACGAAATGGCAGCAACTTGCTCACGGGCCAGTGTCTTTGACAGAGAACACATCGCTGGAAGTGATAACGTCATGTGTACACATGGAAAAGAATCGATTGCGGGAGAAATTCGCAACCCAATACAAACTCAAAAAAATACTTTCCAACTATTTCAAGTCTCCAAATATAAAAAGAACGGCAAAGGCCATAAGTTCAAATTGTTTGTTTATTTTTGTGCAAAATTTCAGCAACATACATTGCCAAATAAAGTCTGCAGCCTTGACTAAAGTTTATATAGGCTGGCGTGCGTTTTGTTTTTTTGATAATAAACGTACTTACAGTGCTGCCAGCACAACCATTTTTTGTTGCTCTTTGTGATGGCCTGGCAACGTGTGATGATTTCGGGAAACCGGTCCTTTTATTTTTCCGTATTGTTCCTGAAAACAGAGCGGGGAGGGGAGTGATTTCAAATTACTGTTTTCAGAACTAAACATACCTAGAAAAGTAGGCAAACATGGAAAACAGAAAGAAAGAAAGCAGACAAGAGTGTTCTGGATTATAACTTAAAATCTGGCAAAAAGAAAAAGTTGTATGTAGCAAAGCCTCGCCTAAGAAATAATACCCAAACGATACAATGAAACGCAAACTAAAAGAGAAGACAGAAAATGGCCGATATTTCGGCGACAGCCTTTTTCAAGGACTTTGCCTATTAGCCTTGCTGCGACCCCACAGTTTTTCTGTGATTTTTATAATATTTTGTGGATTATAATGTATACGTGCATGTTTGTCATTGTTTCCGTGTCAAATGCTACCCCTGAATTCCAGTTTTGAGTTCGAGTTTGGGTTCTACGGCACGTCGGCACGATATAGGCCACTTGATGCCATTCATGGTCTATTTGGGTACATTAATTCTTTAGTTGTGTGTTTCATATTATTCAGAGCTGTTTTCAGATTTTTTGTTTTGGTTTCCCTCCTGCTTTTTGGTTGAAATGGGGGGAGAGGGGCAGGGTAGGGATTCGATAAGATTTAGACTTGAGGATAGGACATGGGTGCCACCCATGAATTATGAAAAAGGAGGAACTTTTAGCCACCTTGCCCCCCCCCCCCCAAATTTAGATATTTTTTTTCTTAATCAAGCATAAATAACAATTTGGCAGTACCTAAAGTGCTGTTTTATTAATTTTCCTTGACTCACTGAAATAGACAATTACATAATTTATAAGACTGAAGTTTTTTCCCTTGTTCAATGATAGAACTATTGCTTACATTGTGAGATGAATATCACTGGTACCTGCATCACAAGAAAGCAAAGAAAATCCAGGCTTAACTATGAATTATCGGTATGTTTTTGACATCCCATCTTCATTTTTCCGTCCAATTTGCTGAGTCTAGCGTGTTTAGCTTCCTGGAAATACATCCATAGGCAATCAAAGGCAATCCTAGATCTAGATCTAGATCTCAATCTTGTATAGCGCGCCTGCGCCTCCACGTGAAGTTTCCTTACGCAACACACTGGGGAAATTTAAATCTAAATTATTATGGTTCAGGTGCCTTCCCTGTGATCGCCTTTAATGAAAAATAAAATGTTGTCATTCGTAAATACGCACAGTCCCTACAAAACACTGCTTTCCACATCTTTTGCGTGCCCGCAGCACCCTCATGCTTCGTTCTCCCAAAATTGTCAATTCTTCTTTTGATTTTAGTATTTCATTCAAAATCCGTCCGTTCCATCATGTGCAACGAATCAAACATTCAACCCTTGGCACAATTTTATCATCATTTTCTCACACAAATAAAAGGTAGTTTTGCTAGATTTGAGTTTAATATGTGACAATAAAACAATGTTCTCAAATCTATAATACTGTAATACATTTCCATTTAGTTTTAGCTTGGTTTTTGAGCTGGCCAAGGCCGAAATTGAAAGGCAACCTTCAAAAACATGTCAGAGTAATTGAATAATAATAATACCGGTAACAAAAGAACTTACCCGTACCCCAAAGTGCGGTGTAGATACAGATGGAGGCAGACAAACCAAACTAGAAAGCAGGAGTAGTTTTGATGATATTATCCACAATATTTGTTGGGTCGGGTAGACACAGAAATTCATTATCCACTCAGAAAAATAATGCCAGCTGTTGTCTTGCACAATATCTCGCAGTGTTCTTTTGTCTGTGGTGCCAGAGTAAACATCGCTGGCTGTTCAAACTGATTACAGTGTAATCATCACATGCAGGGAAACAAATTAAACAAAAAGTAAACAAGCCCTGTCTGTGGAGTTTTGAGTGCAGTCTACGTGCACTGAGTATAACACATGGAGGTACTAATAACACTGGAGTGCGCACAGCCCTCTTCGCTTGCCCTGCGAGCCGCGCACTATTGAAACCCCATGATGGCGGAAAAAGTAGGGCAAAGTACGGCAGCGCAAGGCCCGCCCAGTACACTATTGTATGTAATAGATAGGGCCTAGTCAGCGCTGTTTTGTCTCTTTTCCCGGTGGTGATTAAAATTAAAAGATACAAACAGAAATGATAACATTTATGTTATTTACGGACTATCATATACTTGTATTATTTTCTTTTAAAGTGTTTGATAATAAATACAAATTAATGATTTATAATGTTTTTGTATTATGACATTTTTATTAATTCGTCAATCGCTTGGAAGTAAAAGGGAAGGGAACTATGTAGTACTCTTTTTTTCCCCATGTTAGTTTAGCTCATGATGAGTCATGTTAAAGAAAAAAAAAAATCAGCGTGTGGACAGAGGAAACTTTACAAGTCAGTTTCTCTCAGATAACCAACAATGAGAAGGTGTGCCCATAACAATTATAAAAAACACACACACAAAAAAAAACATGATAAAGAACTGAGGGAAAGTTGGTTTTGCCATAGATCCATTAAGATCCAGGAGCTGGTGTGTGTGTGTGTGTGTGTGTGTGTGTGTGTGTGTGTGTGTGTGTGTGAGAGAGGGAGAAAGAGAAAGAGAGAGAGAGAGAGGCATAATTATAATAATAATTATATGTAAACCATAGGCCGAGATTAGCAAATGATCTGGATAGCCAAGAAGAAGAACATCTTAACCTACAAGCTTGGTTGTACTCACTCAGTCAAGTATTATATATACCTAAAAATCAGGAGAGCCTTAGCCTAGTTATTCAGAGGTTTGAGCACAGCTGAATTGTGCATTTCAGAGCTTTTCCAAACAAAAATGTATAAATTCCTACGGCTACAGGTCAATCTTTCACCTAGTGAATCTAGATTCTAGATCTATAGTCAATGCACTAGGTGCAGTCAGCACATTGATGCGGTCAATATTTGTTTTTCCATACAGTTTCATTTACCAGTGTTTTTGTGACTAATTCACGTTTTGTGACGTTCTTATCAAGAGATCACAACATCACATAGCATATGACTGCTGTTTAAGCTTGTATTTTGCCTTGGATAACTTTCCCAAGTTTTGTGTTCTCACAACTTCCATCTTGAGTTCAAAGGTAAATATGTGACCCTACAGATTTCTCCATTTAGTGGTCTGGTGTAAGCTCACAGAAGTGCTCTGGACATTCTACTTCGGGTGGATTTCCATTTTTAAAAAATGTTTTCTGGGTATTATGAGTATGATTATGCACATATGGCACTGATTGCACCGACATGCATTCATCTGACACCTTGCATGAGGTGCGGTCACTGGTAATTGCATTGTGACATCAGTGTTGTATGTGCATCAACTGGGATCATTAGCACCATTATTATTTATTATTATGATTACATGATGTATTCAAAACAAGAGTTGAAAAGAGCCAGTGCACACCAGCTAATAGTATACAATTGAATTAATGAGAAACAAAGAATAATATTGTGGTAAAATCCAAATACATAGGCTATTAAGGTCTAGTTTTATAGTAAATTCACTGACTTAAATTGAATGAGAACAGTTCTCCCTCCTTTTAAAGCAGGAAAGAAAGAAGGGAGAGAAGAAACAGTAGGTACATGAGCAGAGGAAAAGAAAGGAGTTAGCAGAGGAAAAGGAAAGGGAAGGTAGAAAGCAGAAACTGTAGTGCAACGGATGTGTAAACGCTGAGGCGCAGTCCGTGCTTGCCCTAAACAAGATGGCGACTATTGCCTTCTAATGCGCACGCATGAAATCAGCTGCACGGACTCCAGTGTTATTAATAGCTCCATGGTATAACATGACAATGCTTCGCTCGAAATTCAGAGTGGCAAAATACTGACGAAACAAAGAGTAATTTGACACTACATAATAAAGCCACACCCATGCATGACGCCCTCGAGTTTGATTTTTAAAAAAAAGAAGCTTTTAGTCAACCGTCTGTTGCAAATACGAAAATGCAGCACGTGACGGCAGCATTAGACTTTTTGGATTTGATCGATACGTTTTCTGAATCCACCTTGCATTGTGGACGTATTTTGACACTTTGAAAACAACTCACTTCTCTAAACATGTGGCTTTCACCACTTCTTGTTCGATTAATTCATTTTTTTTTTAATTGATACCTGAAAAAGAAAAAAGTGAAAGGCGAGCATTGCACGTCTGCGTGTGTATGTATGGAGAGAGAGAGAGAGAAGATGAGTTGCAAATGGAGAGAACAAGACACGAGGTGCACCATAGATAGGGGGAAAGGGTGCACCATAGGCACGGGGAAAGAGTCACTATAGACAGGGGGAAAGGCCGCTGCGTGGGCAAAAGTAAATAAAATTCATCCCTACCACTCCCTCCCCCCTCCCACGTATTTCCCCCCCCCTAAAAAAAAAGCCGCCGGTAGATGCTGCACTGTGGCGATGACGTGTCTGTTCCAGTTGTAACTGAGCTCCAATAACACAAAGTCAAATTTCCCAAATGGGATTAAAGATACGAAATAAAAGCGATTGTGTATAATATTAAATTTTGTGTTTGCAAAAAATTCTTGCTCATGCAGCTCTGATTTGCCTCAAAATTTTACAAGTGCCTTCCTTTTGACCTGCAGAAGCTTTTTTTTTTACATTAAGAGGCTTCAAACGGTGGGGCAGTTTTTTTTGTTTTTTGAGTCTGCTTTGTGCCGGTAATTTCGAATCCCCGGCCCCCATCCGTTCTTTTCGCACATGGCACTATCACTTCCTGCTATGTGTTCACAATTAAACACACTACGCAGCGCGCAGATTATGCCGCCGCGTCATGAACACTGACAGGGCGCATAGGGCATTGGCGCGCAAAGGGCGTGCAGTAAGATGTTTCTAGACACAAAAAAAAACACAAAAAACGACAGACTCAGTCAAACCTGATGGGACGGCAAGATGGAGCAGACCCGTTATAACAACCCAAAATTGAAATTAATAAATAGATTTATTCTGGGCAGGGCCGGGGACTTCAGCTAGTATAGTATCGGGGGGGGGGGGTATTAATGTTACAATAGGATGTATCCCACATTTTGTCGATTTTGAGGTTTTGTCGTGAAAGCGCTTTTTTTTTTTCACTCTTAATTTCATTATGTATAAGTCTCATTCCGATCGGTCAAAAACTTTTCGAGACAAACACATATAGATATAGATTATACCCCTCTATCAATAACAATTGAGAATATGTCAGTATCACTTGAATCCCAACACACCTCAATGATTTTGTTTTGCTTCTGTTGTTGGCCTCCCTTAAAAACAACAACAACGATAAAAAAAACCTTTGTCACCCTCTAGTCTGAAAACCGTTAATAAAGACCAAAACACGGACAGTGGCGGCGTAGGGTAGGTTGCCAGCGCACGGAGCACCGCAACTACTGCGCCCCTCTGGCCCGTGGACTGTTAACTTTTGCCAGCCGGTTGTTTTCCCCGTCATGTTGAAAAACTATAGAATGTTCGAACATTGGGAGATTTTCGATTTAGCGCTGGGGGGGGGGGGGTGGGGGTGGGGGGGGGTACTGTTATTTACTTTTTGGGTTGTTTTTTTTTTTGTGCGTGTGAAATTTTGTGCCCGGGGCAACTGTCCCTGTGGCCCCCACACACGCTACGCCACTGAAAACGGGTGCATCTGTGCGAGTGTGTAGGCCTGTGTGTGTGTGTGTGATATGTAATCACCGGGTTGGGATATCTGATCACTTTCCAAGATGGCCAAGTCACGTAAGTTGACAATTTTTATACCTCGTTCGATTATCCTTTTAATTTCTATCTTTCTAGTATCCCAACATTAGCATGACAATTCTCATGATAAAATAGATGTTAGAGTTATATGAATGTGATATTCGAAACTCGCTAAGAAGAAATACATACATACAATGCCAGCTTCAGGCACAGGTTAAACAAGCCACAAGTTAGGCCTTTACAGGCCGCAGGTGTCTCACGAAATTTCAGAGCAGGATCACCGAATCCGATTGCCCTCGGAAAATACAGTCTAGTCTTTTATTGGGACAACCTGAGAAAGGATTTCAAAAATGATTTAACTCGAAGGAACTGTTTGACTAACCCTATCCGTAATCCCAAACCTATTATCAAGCGTGGCGCCAGCCCTATTAGTCCTGTCCGTACACCTGCACCTACCTTTCAACTTGAGATAACTGGGTTCGGTAATCCTCCCAATTTCAGAATTTTTGTGTGAATTTTTTATTTTTTTTTTGCTTTTAAAATGTTATAAATTCTTTTATTTGCTTGAAGTGACATCAAAATAATGTTCTAAAAATATTAATTTAAAAACAATTAATTTTATTTCGGGCTTTAAAGACTTTGCTATTAAATAATTAAAGGGCATATTTGTTTTCAATTTTGTTTGGCTGTCCGAAATTCTTATTTTTGCATGTACCCGTGTGAGTCCTTCTGATGCAAGTTTTTAACAGAGGGCCTCCATGTATTGTGTACCGGTAGAAAAAAGAAATAATGTAAAAGCTGGCTCCCCTGCGTCACAAATATAATGTACAAAAACGCACCAACTTATTTAACTGATCTTTTGACTCCCTGTGTACCATCACGACATCTTAGATCATCTGTTGACACTAAAAAGTTTTAAATTCCTGAGATGTCCCTTCAGATCGTGGGTGGAAAATCTTTTTCTTTTCAAGGGCCTCAAATTTGGAATTCTCTGCCTCTGTTTTTGAGAGAGACTGAACATTTTATGACTTTTAAACATCAGCTGAAGAGTCAACTTTTTACACTTTGAATGTCCATTTTTTGTTTTCTCTTTAGGATAACTGTGTATTGTATGTGTGTGATTAATAATGATATAAATGTTGTAAAGCGCTTACAGCCTGGTTGTTAACGGGATGGAGCGCTGTATAAATGGTGTGTTTTATTACTATTATTATTATTATTATTATTATTATTATTATTATTATAGCTTCTGGCCTCACAAAGTCTACATGAGACACTATTAATCTTCTTTAGGTCTATGATATAAGAGTTTTTATTAAATAAATTAAAAGTACAGCGTGGGCTATTTCGTAGCATTTCTCTATGTCAGGGGTGGCCAAACTAGCTTAATGTAAGAGCCGCATACGGTAAACTTCAGATGTTCGAGAGCCACATGATGTGAACAAAAATTTACAAATGCGTTTTTTATTGTTATATACAGATTTTCTCACAAAAACGTTTGATCTACATTATTAATACCAGCCAAGGTGCCGTCGGTGTCCGGGATAAAATCTTTTAGTTGGTTTCAATTCTGGATGATCATAACTGATCTGCTTTACTTTGTCCGTTCCTATGGGTTTATTTTGTTGTTGTTTTTATCAGATTGCTTATAAGTAAATCCTAATTGCATTCCCTTTGGGGACATTCCACGGTAACTGACGGGGCGTTCAAAGAATACTTTTTAAGAAAGATAAGGCCACTAAATAAATAACCAACTATTTATTTCGAAACGGACTGGCCGAAATGATAAAAATGTGTTTTAAATAATAATAAACAATTAAGATGAGTCCATTCAATTGTCTTCACTTTAGTTGGTAACTGATGAGACATGTTTTTTTACACAGCAAAATGAAACTGCAAAATTTGTGAAGCCAAACCAACAGAATTAGTGAACAATGTTTTTCAACATTAAAAAAGTGCATTTGAGCATACGGAAAAAGCATGCATAATTAAGTTTTTACCTGTAAGCAGAATGGGGCAATTAGTTTTGAGTAACTGATGGGAAGTCGTAGACATGTGCTCTTTTCCAAGACGGTCCCCATACAAGGAGGATAATGCTAACCAAAAATGTTAATTTAATGACTACTCTTTATAATACAACCATTAATTTTTTTTCTCAGGCACGCTTTGAAAATGGCTCTTAGGTAATATATTACGTGGAATGCCTCTTTGCGTGATGCTTAGCCCCCCCCCCCGTCCCCTCCTCCTAAACGGTCAGCATTCGAGGTAAATATTGTCTCGAAATTGCAGTAATGTGCACAGTGGGTAATTTGTTTAGGTAACTACACTGCTCTTTGAACAATTATAGACAAAATGCACCACTTCAGACATCGGGGATCAGCACAGATTCAAGTCAGGTCTCCCCTCTGACCTTCTCTTGCTGCTCCAAACCCACTTGAGCGATTGAGCGGTTTTAAGAAGAATTTTAAAAAAAGGGGGGGGGGTAGGAGGGGGGGGGGTAGGAGTGGAAATATTATGTAGCAGATAACAGAAAGCGCCGCCCAATGTCACCACTACACAGGGCCGTTAGTCAGTCATTGTCCCTTTCTACGAATGTTCAAGAACAAAGTCTATGGAAAGACCGGTCTATTTTAAGTCACTAGCCCATTATTTACTGGATTCTGATTGGTTATGCTAATGATTACTGATGAGAGTTGGGTTTGTGCACGTATGTGTGTGTGTGTGTATGTGTGTGTGTCCCGAGTTCATGTACGAAAAAGAAAGCTGCAATAGGAACATTTCTAACTTTTAAGTAGAGCCGAGTAGAGAAAAATAGTGAGTTTTGTTCTCTACCCCCAATAAAACACTTAAAAAAAAATTCCAGCTTTGATCCTCTTGCCTATTCAAAATCAATCGGTAGTGAGTGTTGAGGTCATGGGTCTTGCGTTCAAAGAAAAGAAGGGATTGTGGGACGAAATTAGCGGCACAAAACTCAAAAAATACTTCCCCACTATTTCAAGTCTCCAAATATATTTTTAAAAAAGTCTTCTGCAGGCCAAAGGAAGGCACTTGCGAAATTTCAGGCAAATCCGAGGCAAATGAGAGGTGCTAGGTCTTGTTAAAATCACGCCCTTTTTTTTTTGAAAATTGAATTAAATATTAAGAAATATATGTATGCAACAATGTTTACTCAATTATGCAGGTTTTTTAAGCAGTAATTTTGTATTAGTTTCAGAAAATCACAAAGTATTATATTGTTATAGCAACTGTTTCAAAATCGTATTAAATGGCAATGGCCTGCGGGAACATCTAAAAAAAAAACATGCGACTTTCAGTAACGAAATTGGACTCCCAAAAATACAACTAAAAGAGCTAAAATAAAATATTAATGGTATTTGTCAGTCTTACTAGTATGTACTAACTCTGGTGAAAGAAGAGCTCAGATAACATATTTCCACGTGCTGCATATTGAAGGTAAAAAAGCCGTGGTTTGGCCAGCCCTGCTAGAAGTGAACGAATGTAAATAGATTTCATTTTTTTTTTTTTTTTTGGTTAAATTACTTTGTAGTTAATTTCTTAGCATTTCCATGAAGAGACCAATAACTCTAATGCTATATGTCAAATTTGTTGCCTCGAAACCTACGAGATATAAATACAAAACACTGAAATGTTTAAAAAGAAACGTCTGAAAACACACGTTTGTCATTGACGGAATGCAACCATGGCTGTTTCTGACTGTTGTCCCATGTTTAGTATGTCCTTTATAGTGTTGAAGTGAATGTGAATTGAAGAATGACTGTGCAGCGCTTAGAGCTTGCATCTGACGTTTTGAAGCGTTATATAAGATAAGATAAGATAATTCATTATCATGTTGCCATAAAAATTTGTTGCCACAGCATCAGTAACAGCACAACAGCAAATACAATAGACCTACAGGGCTTTAACGCTTACCGCACACACGCACATTGCTAACACAACATTACCAGCAAATAAAAACATGACTCACACAACACACACACTGCCAGAACAATCCATTAGGAAACCTAACAACAGCATACTGCATCAGGAAACACTACTGCTTCGAATGACGGATGGGAAACAAGATCGTCTATAGCGTTTCTCTGATTGTTTTTAAATAGATTTCGTCCACTTCTTTGGGATGGGACTATTTGATTGAACAAGGGGTGGGAGCAATCATTTAGAATTGATTTCGGTTTCTGTTTGCACGAATACATAAATAACTCATCAAAGTTCACTTATTCACTGTTTTTGATAATAGAGTTGTTAATTTTGTTCTTGTTATGCGCCTTCGCATTTCCTCCCCAGGCTGTAATACAAAATAGAATGGCACGTCGGATAGTTGACTTATAAAACATCTAGATGAGTCCTTTATCTACACTACTAAATGTTATTGATTATTTATTTTCATGATTATACAACTGCTCCTATTCCCTTCGTTACATCAAGTTTTGATGACAGGGCCGTGGCTGTTCCCATAAGGTTTTGTTATTCTAACATGGACAAAAAATGTGTTTAGACTGAACAGTTCACAACCATGGGCACCATTTTGCTGTAGACTGTAACAGTTCTCAACTATAATATATGGGCACTGATATGTCGCCGTTTTTGAGCTTTTTGAGCCCACAATACGTTAGAAAATGCCATGTTTTACATAATAAGCACAGCAGCAGCAATAACAACAAACCGCTAATCTAACCTCAAACTATTCCAAATGCCAACAAACAAAGCGGCTCTGGTACCCAATCGATCAATCCAGCCAACAAATGCAGAGAATGGGGGAGGGGGCGATGAAAGAAAATTTGGAGCCTAAGGCATCGATTGCGTGAAGAAAGGTTGAGATCCATTGGTATGGACTGTAATTTCGTGCCACTATTAGTTTCCGACGGTCATCACAAAATGGACATTAAACAAGAATAGGGCCGGTGGCGCACTGTGTCCATATTGATTAAAAAAAAATAATAAAGGTCTCAAGACAGATCGAGAATATCAGACAACGCCTGAAAAGAAATCGGTCCAACCAACGTCAGTTTTGGGCACTGGCTAACGGGAATGATGACTCACTGGACCTTTCACTGGACACGATAAATGTCATAGATTTGTGTACGTCACATCACTTGAAATATTGATCAAATCAAAAAACAAGTGTATTTTCGTAATCAGGGCATCAAAATTTAGCAAAATTGCTCGCTAGGAACTCAATTTGGATGCTTTAATTAAAAAATAAAAACAAATAAAAAAATGAAAAAACTATAATTTCAATTCCTTCCACGTTATCATGTGACATAATTATTTCTTCCAAGAAAAAGACCATCGGCGTAAATAAATTTGTACTCCCACGGGCTTTTGCTGAAATGCTTTTATCTGTCCACTTTGCCATTTTAATACATTAGAAAAAGATGTGACATTTCAAAAGACTTACGTGAGTTGTTTTCAATTTGACACAACAGTTCAATGGAACTCGGCAGAACTGAACATTCTAATAAATAGCTACGCTCGGGTGGACAAAACTGGTGGAAATTGAAATCGGCGGAACTGATTAGTGCTGTCTATACGTGTAATAGGGCTTTTCAGTTTGCCTTGGTCTGTTGGGAATTAGTGCATCAGTTCTCCCCCCCCCCCCCCCGTCAGCCGACTCAAGACAGTTCTGAGTCACCTACCTAAATTAGCGAGGCAGACTGGATACTGGATTCAGTCTCGGTCTCGGCGGTGTGCGAGGTCCTGCTTAACCCTATGGTTCTCATCTCAAATAAAATATTTTAAAAACCTGAAACGAAACAGGCTAGATCTATGGTTCGGTGCGCCAGTAGCTTAAAGTGAAATATTTCACAGCATTTTTTTTTTTTTTTTGATCATGTTTGATTTCCCACTTCAGCCAATTTCGTGGGAATTTTCTTCCGTGACTGACCTCTCTGTTCCTTTTTTGGAGTTTTAAATTTGGTGACATTTGTCGCAAAATTCTTTATCATGATCGATAAGCCACATGACTCCCATATTTTTTTCTCAGACTGTCCCAGCATTTCAGTACTTTAAAAATAAAAAAAATAAAAGTATAATTCGAGTGGGGGGGGGGGGGGGTGCGGGGTAGGGATGGATGGACGAGGGGGGGGGCATGGGGATGTAAGTGATGGGGGGGGGGGGGGTTATTTTCATGAAAGGAGTAGCACATAATGTGGCACTCAACTTTAGGCGGGCGGCTATTTCATGTCCTGAATGTGAATCGCTGAGCCGCCCGTGCACCATGGACAATATCATCTGAAGAGAAAGTTTATTGGGGACGTGGTGGTCTAGAGGCAAGGTGCTCGCCTCTTATGCCGAAGGTACCGGGTTCGATCCCGGGTCAATGTAGACATGTTGGAATTTTTTTTTTTCGGGGGGAAAAATCCTGTCCGTGAGACTGGTAGGTAGGATCGAGCACCTAGTCTCCTAAGATAAGGACGTAAATCTCGGAGGGCCCGTGTGCACGTTGCGCACGTTAAAGATACCTTGGCAATTGGAAATCGGAAAGAGCAGGCTGAACAGGCCTCTGCCCGGGCAAAATTCTAAAAAAAAGAAAATCTCTACCACAACAAAAAAAATAAAAAGAAGAGAAGTGAGGTAGGGAGGATCAATTGGGGAGTAAATAATTCTAATATCAGTCAGATCGGGAGCTCCAAACTGGGAAAGAAATGCATTCTGTACACTGGGCGTTAAATCAAAGAGAAATTTTGTGACCCGTTGAAAAAAAAAAAAAGGATTTCGGGTTAGGAAACGTTTTTAGCTAGGGATTGGGATAGAGTTAGGGATAGCAATCAGATCCCGTCTTTGAGTATGTTGTTAGGGTGGTCGGGAGGTACCTTTTCTTTCTCTTGTCTAATATTTTGTCGACACCTGGTTACAGCTGTATGTTATCGGTTGATGGTTTAAGGGAAGAGTTTCCTTATGTCTGGAGCACCCAGTCAATCCCTATCGACCAGAAACCTGACCCTAACTCTGTCCTTATACCCGATCCTAAACTCCTAATTTGTATTGCCAGTCGCTGAAAAATGTATAAGTCATACCCCTTATATCTGTCAACTGTAGGTTTGTGTCCATTCATGCCAGTATGTCCTTCTGTAACTCTTATCCCTAATTCTAACCCCAGCCTTTTCAACTAGAAAACACGTACACACCAACACACATATACACACAAATATTTAGAGAGTCTATAAAGACTTGTAAGAGTTCAAAGTTGTCGGGGTTGAGTTTGACTTTGAGTTTCGGTTTAACGGCCATTTTGTGCCTTACACTGTCTTTTCGTTACCTGACTTTGAATTAGTTTCAACTTTCAGACTCCAGTAAATAAGCTGAAATAAAGTGTTCCCTATTTGCTCCAAGGATTTTTTAAAAACTATCTTTAGTAATTCGACCTTTTGTTTTTTCAGGGTCTAAAAGAAAAAACCCAAAAAGAAGATGCAGCGCCCAGACACTCAAAAAGCAGCAGTGCAAAAGAAAAGAAAAGGGGGCGAGCGGCCTTTGTTGGCAACACCGTAAGTACCAATATATAAACATACAACCAGTGGCGGATTTTAGGCACAAGTTAAATATACGAATAAGTTACAATTTGGGACCCCACAATCTGCAGGACCCCTCAGAAATGTTCAGATTTTGGAAGAATTACCGAATCCGGTTACCTCCAGAAGGCACACTGAAATCTTTCAATGATACAAGAAGTTATTTGTTGTTTTGCTTCTGAAAAAAAATGTGAAGACTGGGATAGGATGCTAGTCAGCAACCTGACGGAAATCAGATGTGTGGGATTGAGGTCAAGCTTGAACCTAGGAATGACGTCGGTCCTACCTTGATCCGCTGGTTCAGTCATGGTACCGGCGTCGATTTGATGTCGGGAACTGCCCATACTGTAATCCTACCAATTCCTACTTAAATCTACGTCGGATGGGCGTAAGGATGCTGACTGGGATATTTTACCAGGCGCACCTCGAGTTCTTTGGGTTTTTTTTAAAGACCTTTTTCATACTGTAATGCGTTAAAAATTTGGAGGTTATTTTTACATTTCTTTCTTTCAACAAAGCTTTTCAACAGAGTTTGAGTCTGAGTTTGGTGAAAACATGCCACTACGGTAACGGACACATTGTGGTAGGGAAAAGTAAGACCACAGATAGAAGAGAGCAGAGCGATAGAACAGAAGGAGTCCCTACACGAAGGTCTCATCCACCATCCGCGTTTCGCTTTGGTTTTTCAACTAAACAGGCTTGTAAGATCACATAGGGGACATGGTGCTCTAGAAGCAAGGTGCTCGCCTCTCAGGCTGAAGGTACCAGGTTCGAATCCCCGGTTGTGCAGGCATGTTGAAATTTTTTCGGGGGGAAAAAATTCCTGTCCCTGATCCTATGGTAGGTAGGATCGAGCACCTAGTCTTCTCGGAAAAAGGATGAAAAAACTCGGAGGGCCCGTGTGGACATTACACACGTTAAAGGTAACGTTGGAAGTTGGAAATCGATAAGAGCTGACAGAACAAGGCCGATGCCAGGACAAAATTCTAAAACCTAATCCTTACCACAACAAGAAACGTGAGGTGTAAATGCCAATGGCAGGGAACCTCCTCAAATGAAGACATAAAGGCGCAAAATAATGACATTTAAAGTTTCAAAATATCAAAGTGCTCTCATTTTCGGCATTTTAATGGCTTTATGTCCGTGCAGGAAGGCGAGGGGGGGGGGGTGAGCCAAGAGTACAAAAACCGTACAAGGGGGGGGGGGTATCGAAAATGGCCCCAAATTGTGCATACGTACATTCTGAATTGGCCCTGACCCAACCAACTTCCCTACGTCAATACGTCATAGATTTGGACAAATTTCCTTATAGAGTTGGTAGGACTACCGGAGGAGAGGATTTTCTACATCAAACCAATTTCGGCGCGATGTCGTAACCAGCGGATCTACGTAGGAAATGCGTCCTTCCCATTTGCAAACTTGACATCAATTCTACGAGTTAAATTTCCATACACTCCATAAAACCCAAACTCAAACTCTACTCTCTGTCTTATCTTTATGTAAAGCTATTTGCCTACTCTGTTCTTTTGTCTAGTCTGTATCCATGTGATTTAACACGTCTCTTTGGTTTCTTTCAAACAGTTAAAAAGAAAAGAGAGGCAGAAGAAAAAAAACAGCGGGAGTTGGAAGAGGCCCTTCTGGCCGAAGCGGCCGAACCACCTCCGCGCCCCAAGGCCACAGCAAAAAGGGTAGGTTTGTGATGTCTTTGGTTATGCAGACCGCCAATAATATTGTCTTTGCTTCTTATTCCAAATGGTACATTGCCACTGAAATGTTTCTATCATGTCTTCTAAAGAATGTTGTTACACGAACGTACGTCCCCCAAGTTTTTTTGGGCCAGGGGTACATCTTTGAAAGCCTTTTGTGAGTCCAGAGCCAGAGAGCTCCTCCTGGACTACTCGTAACAACAGCCTTAATTCATTCTTCTTTCAGATTTTCTGTTTGTTTCCCTCCTGTTTTTGTTTTTTGTTTTTTTGGTCGAAAGGCTAGGGGGCAGGGGGCAGGGGGCAGGGATAGGGATTCGATAAGATTAGAGTTGAGTATAAGGTGAGGAGGGGGGGGGGGCTCAAAGCGTTTGGGGTGCGTACATTTTATAACAACAGTCTCTTCGAAATGTGTTTCTGTCCACCAGAGGTGTAGCCAAGTTCTAAAATTAGGGAGCGGATGGCGCATACAGAAGATACCAAGTAAGGGGCACTGAGGGTTCAAAAATCAATGAATAAAAGGCAACAACTTTTGAAGAGTATGCCAAAGATGCTGCATGCTCTCCCCCCCCCCCCCTCCCCTCATTGTAAATATCAGTGCAAAATAACTCTTGTACTGACATTTCAATAAATGATTTCCGGACAGGAATTTCCCCCCCTCGATTTGAACACGCTGTTCCATTTGATGTGGTTTGATCTTGCGCAGCTCATACGTTTCACCTGCTGTCCTTCCCTGGTGGTCATTTACTATATATTGTTTTTAATTTACTGAGTATTGTATTACGGTGCGCTTTTAATTGTTTGAGCTTGCATTTTGTTTCCGTTGGCACTATTTATGTACATGTTCAAAATGCTATAGTTGGGGGCTAATTTTGTTCATTTTTGTGTCAAGTAAATGGCCATCCCTAAAGTATGTACGTTCGTATGGGGGGAAGCGGGAAGGACGCTCCAAGGGTATGAAAAGGGTGTACAAGGGGGAGATGGGTTTCTGAGGAGCGTTCACTTTGCAGCCATGGTATTGAATTAAAAAGTTTGCATTTATTTACCTTTTTCCAAGCAAATTAAGCTTATTTACAAATTGTATACAAGACATGTTTCTAATGAAACTCAAAATGGTTCATGCAAATGGACGTTGAAAGAGTTTCACTCACGTCCACCTTATCATCGGAAGTTACATGGTAAACTATTGTAACACGACTTTGTTTTTTAAATACTGAGATACAGTTGGAAATCGTAAAGAGCAGGCGGAACAGGCTGCTGCCCGGGCAAAATTAAATTAATAGATTAAAATTTATCCCTATCACCACCCCCACCACCACCAACAAACATTTATTATTCATTATTAAGATGTATTAATATATATTCAAATGTTATTATAAAACTTTATAATCCAGTTGTGAGTGTGAACTGTTGTGAGTTGTTAACTGCGCCTAACAGGCTGCGTTATAACTTGCTCTGAAAGTGAGAGAGATAGGAGAGAAAGAATGAGAGAGAGAGAAAGATAAATCCAGAGAACAAGACTTTCTGTAAAGCGCCTAGAGCGAACCTGTTTGGATTAGGCGCTATATAAATGATCTCCATTATTATTTATTATTATTTATTCTTAATAATTGGTCGGTTTTAAAGACAAGCCGGCTATCTCCGGCCTGAAATCTCAAATTTCCAAAAATGCGGGGTAGCCTAATTTGTATCGCCAGCCGCTGAGAGAGGGTAGAAATGAATTAATGAATTAACTAACCACTGTACCGTATCACCTTTGTAGGTGTCTAACAAGTTGGTTACAAGCAGCAATAATTATGACCATGAAGTTCAGGTTATTTGTTGTTTATTTTCATTTAGTATCACGTGAAAGAAACGAAAGATTTCTTGAATTTTTAAAGTCAGACCATTATTATACTTTCCAAGATACGAGTTTTTAAACATTTATTTCCTGACATCAAAGAAAGAAAATAAGATGGCAAAATCAGCTTTTCAGTGTGTGGAAAACATCATCTGGACGTCTTAGATAGTCTTGTAACTCTAGAAACGATTTCACCCTCTAGGCACTATAATGTATCACGGATGATGCACAGATATTGATCACTCAGTTGCAGTTCCCATAAAAACTCATAGCGAGAAAAGCAAGTCATTTTTTTTATTGTTTTCCTACAATACACACAATAAATCATTAATGATCACGAAAAATCCCTTAATTATGACCCCCCCCCCCCCCCAATAAAATGTCAGGACATCAGAATTTGCTCACAAGTAAAGATGGAGGGGGAGCCTAGAGGATTTACTGAAATTTTAAACAAGTTATATAATTACATCCTTGACATGCGCACAGAGGGTTTACGTCAACATCTTTTACAAATAAACTGAATCTTGTCATAAAGCCTTCCACAGATTTGGCAATTTGTAATTGTAGCACAAATAGAAATCTTCCAGAAATGTTTATTTCTGTTTGTTGATTCCCTTTCCCCGACTTTCATCTACAGCGATCAGCACCAACAGCACCGACAGCCCCAAAGGCAGCCATAGCAGCAGCCACAGCAGCAGCCACAGCCGCCACAACATCAAAGGTAAAGTCTGTGGGTGTGTTCTGTCTGCTTGTGTTTCTGTGTGTCCACTTACAAACATTCTTTCGAATTGTCTTTTGTTTCATGAAAAGAATTTCTTCAAAGCCTTTTCTGTTTTCTGATTGGATAGATTGTATTACGTTCAGGTCAGCTTGTCCGCTTTACCCAATTTGTTTTGTCCTTTACATCACTAGTCCTTCTTGTGTATGTGTTGAATTGGCGGTTAGGTTAAATGGCCCATAATAGATTTGAGCTTGGATTTGAAATTGTGCGTCTGATATATTGATTGATTACTCTGTTTCTTCCCAAACCACAATCCATTCATTATGCGTATGGCAATGTAAAATACGGTCACTTCTCCATATGGCTGTTGCTATACAAATGAATTAAAGATCAGAAAAAAAAACATGAGTTTCAATACTTCATTCCATTCCTGTACTGCAAATGAATTTAAAAGAAAAGAAAACACAGAGAGAGAGAGAGAGAGAGAGAGAGAGAGAGAGAGAGAGAGAGAGAGAGAGAGAGAGAGAGAGAGAGAGAGAGAGAGAGAGAGAGAGAGAGAGAGAGAGAGAGAGAGAGAGAGAGAGAGAGAGAGAGGGAGACGGGAGAGAGACAGAGTGTGTGAGTAAGTACAGAGAGGGAGGCGTGGAGAATTTTGTTTTTGCAGTTCAAGTTTTATCATTTATTAGTTTCAGACTTTGTGGTAATAAGTGTTGTACATACAAAAATGAATGGACATGATAGGCCTTGGGCTCTGTCGTTTTGTTAAATGTTCCATCGTGTTTCTTATTGAATTTTTCTTCAACAATTGTATGTGAGTCATTATGAAGCATTGACTGCCTCAGCTTTTCTTAACTTCTAACATCACCTGACCCTTTTATGCAGGGAAACTGAATTTTTGAAGTGAAAAGAAAATGGCTGATTGTTACAAGCTCTGTTTTGTAGTTAAATATGTTGGTTTTAAAGTATATAATTATGACGTATCTTTCATCCTTATAAACAAAATAAATAACATGTTGGTTTTTTTTTCTTCCAATACAATTTTCAGCGGAAAAGAAAAAATGCCAATGCATCAGAGAGAGTAAGTTTATTTTTTATCTGTTTGTCTGTTTGTCCACACTCGTATGTGTGTATGTTTTTTATCTATACCCCATCTGTCTATCCACGCATGCTCCCAACCACCTACCCATGTCCATCTGTACGTATGCCTGCGTGCCTAGCTATGTTCCTGTCTGTTGGTTTCAATAGCTGTATTGATCATTGCATGTATTCGTCTTACTAACTGTCTTGTGCGCCTCTCTCTCTCTCTCTCTCTCTCTTTATCTCTCTCTCTCTCTCTCTCCGGTCGTGGCATTCTGACATTGCGTTTAAGTCTGAGTTTGAGTTTACCGCACGTGGGCACGATATCGGCCTCTCAGCGCCTGACACAATGAATATCTTTCTTATGGCCGATATTTAGGACATGAGGCAGGGAAGATTCACAGAATATAATTCTTTCATGGATCAGAAGGCACGGCGCCATCGTCGGATATGCATGAAGTCTACATAATTATTCAGTTAAAATATGTTTTATTGATAGTTGGCCATTGCATGCCACCTTGAGTGAAAAAAAAAACGGTGTATGAGGCAGGCCGCGTCATCTATAGTTATTTATCTGTTTTTATGATTGTAGGAATCTTGACATTGTCTTATAAGGAAATATATTTTCGCAAATGGTACATTGCTCTCAATGGTCATTGAAAGAGCGCATGCGCAATCACCCAAGCACCATCCCTACGTCAATTCGACGTAAGATTTGTCAAGGATTTCCGTAAGATTTGCAGGATTTTTGCATATTCGGGCTCCCTGCATCAATCCAACAATGGCTCAATTTCGTAAAAACCATTTTGTAACCTCGGTAGGAACCATGTCATTCTTATGTGTAAACTTGATGTCAAATAAAATTATGTGCTTTGGAGTTCCATAGGGTTTGGGAGAGTTAAGTATTATTACATGAATGAGTCATAGCTCAATAGTAGGCATAATGTATGCCAAGCAAAATTGCATGGAGCCTTAACCCTTTGACTACTGACCCCCTGAAAGCTAAAAGTTTTCAAAGGCAGTTTATATTGAGATCCGCTAATTTCAGTTATTTTAAATGGTAAATCTAAATCTAAACCAGGCTATTAATCTGTAATTAAATAGCTGATAACGCAGAGATAAAACGTGTAATTGACGGAACAGCAACGAGTTAGCAACAACGCTGTTCCTAGTACTGAAAGGGTTCAATAAAGACCTCTTGACACAGGGCCGGATCAAGAGCTTTAGAGTCCTTAAGCGCCTAAACGATTCTGTGTCCCTAGAGACTGTATAATAATATGTCATTTAAAAAGCCAACAAAAATAAACAGTTAGGCGCAGGGTAATTTTTTAAATACATTTAGAAAAACAAAATAAAACAAAGCGAGACCTACACCCCAGCAAATACTTTAATTTTTTCATATATTGTAGGGGATTGTTTTTTTGTGGACCCCGATACAGCTGCACCAGTTGTAGTTTTACACCATATTATCATGGTCCATGGTAAATCCGGTACTGAAAAATTTCAGTGATGCACCGGCCTCCCCCCTCCCCCCCCCTCACCCCCCAATATGCCTTAAGCACGTGCTTGTTTTGCTTAATGATTAATCTAGCCATGTCTGTACATGCCACAGATCTAGCTAGAATGCGGCAGAATATGTGTTGTTTGGGATAAATAAGAAATAAAAAAATAAAGACAGATTTTCTAGACCTCTCTCTGCTCACTTTGATGTGTGGGGAGGTGAAGGATATGTCATGGTTTATCCCAGTCATCATTTCCTTTTGTAATATATTCAAAGTCAGTGTTAATATGTTCATTTTTACATAGCTTTGTGAACATTTTCATATTATTATTCTTTCAAAAAAATCATATTTGTAGGCTACAGACAAGCAAATTACTGGTTCTAGGAACGCAGAGAAAGAATAAAAAAATTAGAAATAAATTTATGTAGATGAGATACTCACCTGAGATGAACTTAATTTCGTGCTCCTTCTCTGTCTCTCTCTCTCTCTCTCGGCCTCCCCTCTCTCTCTCTTTCTCTCTCTCTCTGCCTCCCTCTCTCGCTCTTACTCTCTCCCTCTCTCTCTCTCTCTCTCTCTCCCGCTCTCTATTTCCAAGCTCTTCACTTAGTCGGGAAGCGGTCTCACACAATTTGAACACTTTGTAATTTTCAATTCTTCCTTGAAAGGGCGGATACTGACCAAATTGTGAAAGTATCGAACTGTATCTGCTTTGAGTTCACACACATATGCCCATGTAAATCGGCAAGCTAACTTACATGACAATGTTTCTACCAATTTTCCCATTTTTTCAGTAAATTATTTCAGAGCCTTTAAGCCAAACACATTATAGTAAAAATTGTGTGTGTTTGCCATTTCTCAGGAAGCAGAACCCATAGGCCTAGAAGAGGCCACACGTTCCCCAAAGAAAAAAAGAAGAAGAGAGGTAAGAATTTGATATTCCTCATTGCATTTTGTGTTTGGTTTAATTGACGATCCGAGCACAACACCATGATTAAATTACAAAGAGATGAGTTTGAGAAAAAGGCCACAGACAAAAACAACAACAACAAAAAACAACCTAATAACAGGTTTGCACTTAACCGTTGTATTGGATTGCCAACAGCAAACTACATCCACACATAGCTCAACCTCATAGAATGCAATCGTTTCACAACTGCTGTTAATAGATGGGAGAATACAAAAACCACAGAAAAACTCTGGGGTCGCAGCAAGGCTTAAAGCAAAGTCAAAAACTGGCAAAATTGAAAAGTTGTGTGGAGAAAACCAATAATTATGACCATGAAGTTCAGGTGATTTGTAGTTTATTTTCATTTAGTATCACGTGAAAGAAACGAAAGATTTCTTGAATTTTTAAAGTCAGACCATTATTATACTTTCCAAGATACGAGTTTTTAAACATTTATTTCCTGACACCAAAGAAAGTAAATAAGATGGCAAAATCAGCTTTTCAGTGTGTGGAAAACATCATCTTCACGTCTGAGATAGTCTTGTAACTCTAAAAACGATTTCACCCTCTAGGCACTATAATGTATCACGAATGATGCATAGATATTGATCACTCAGTTGCAGTTCCCATAAAAACTCATAGCGAGAAAAGCAAGTCATTTTTTTTATTGTTTTCCTACAATACACACAATAAATCATTAATGATCACGAAAAATCCCTTAATTATGCCCCCCCCCTCCCCAATAAAATGTCAGGACATCAGAATTTGCTCACAAGTAGAGATGGAGGGGGAGCCTAGAGGATTTACTGAAATTTTAAACAAGTTATGTAATTACATCCTTGACATGCGCACAGAGGGTTTACGTCAACATCTTTTACAAATAAACTGAATCTTGTCATAAAGCCTTCCACAGATTTGGCAATTTGTAATTGTAGCACAAATAGAAATCTTCCAGAAATGTTTATTTCTGTTTGTTGATTCCCTTTCCCCGACTTTCATCTACAGCGATCAGCACCAACAGCACCGACAGCCCCAAAGGCAGCCATAGCAGCAGCCACAGCAGCAGCCACAGCCGCCACAACATCAAAGGTAAAGTCTGTGGGTGTGTTCTGTCTGCTTGTCTGTCTGTGTGTCCACTTACAAACATTCTTTCGAATTGTCTTTTGTTTCATGAAAAGAATTTCTTCAGAGCTTTTTCTGTTTTCTGATTGGATAGATTGTATTACGTTCAGGTCAGCTTGTCCTCTTTACCCAATTTGTTCTGTCCTTTACACCAGTAGTCCTTCTTGTGTATATGTTGAATTGGCGGTTAGGCAAAAAGGGCCCATAATAGATTTGAGCTTGGATTTGAAATTGTGCGTCTGATATATTGATTGATTACTCTGTTTCTTCCCAAACCACAATCCATTCATTATGCGTATGGCAATGTAAAATATGGTCACTTCTCCATATGGCTGTTGCTATACAAATGAATTAAAGATCAGAAAAAAAAACATGAGTTTCAATACTTCATTCCATTCCTGTACTGCAAATGAATTTAAAAGAAAAGAAAACACAGAGAGAGAGAGAGAGAGAGAGAGAGAGAGAGAGAGAGAGAGAGAGAGAGAGAGAGAGAGAGAGAGAGAGAGAGAGAGAGAGAGAGAGAGAGAGAGAGAGAGAGAGAGACAGAGTGTGTGAGTGTAACAGCTGAGGTTGTTCTAGCACGTTATAGTAGGGGGGAGTTATTTGATCTAACTACAACCCTTTAGAAAACGAAACTATTACAGCCGTAAAATAAATAAACACGAGATCCGACGATAGATTAAATAATACTAAAGTTTAATAACTGTATAGTGAACAATAAATTACTAGGAAGACACCAGCGAAACTAAATATCTACGCCACACAAAAGGAAACTCACTTACTCACCCACCAACCACTCACACAGGTCTATATATATAAACATTCCTACAGAAAGTTCCCGAAATAAACGTTACCTTTGCCCTCGCACAAACTAACCAATCACGCATCAATACGTCATCAGGTTACATCACTCAAGGCCAAATCTGGCGTAAACATCCTTATCCACAGTGTTATCGAATGTTCGGGAACATACTAATATTTACTGAACGAGTCAAAACACCTGACAACAAGCGAGCGAGGAAAAAAACTACTCACTAGAAAAGAAGGTCAGGTCACGGAGTACCGCACACTCTGGCGGTAGTCAACAATAAAATGAAAAAAGTAGTGGACACATGCTCAGCCACCAGCACAACAACAAAACCGGGGGAGGGCAAGGGGTAGCCCGCAGATGCTACACAACTCCCCAATTTAAGTTGAATATCTTTCAACTCCAAAAACATTATACAGCGTCTGCACTATCGTGAAATAATCCTATAGCACTCCCAATCTCACAAAGGTAGTTGCTAATTCTATTACAATTAATAACAATTTCAGTGTCTTCCCGAATGTCATCACAAATACAATACAATGCAGTGTACTTTGCATCACTAATACCATAACTAATACAATACCGTCATTGCTTCCCAATAGTAAACAGTAGGCCTACTGGTCAAAATAACACAACGCCACCACTGTGGTGAAACAATGGTCAATGATATTATTACAAATCATATAAGGTGAAACGATGGCCCATCGTTTACACAATGCTTCGTGCATGAACCATAGCATATAACTTGTATATAACATAGTTATCTCCAAAATGTATAACTCATACGTACAATGGCAAAAATACCAATACATACCGTCCACTGATCAGGGTCTATCTTCATCATATTAGGTCAAAACAAGTTACAACAATGCAATATAACACAAACACGGCTTGCTCGCAGTCCCCATTTGGGTTACATTTTCAAAAATTACACCAAGTTCCATTGGTAACTAATATGACATAGCATAAAACCAAAATGTGACTAACACATCATGACTCTCTATCAGCCATCAATTCAGTATTCAATCACAGATGAACTATGTCCCCAATTACAGTACAATACTGCCGTCCTAGAAATTCATCTAGTAGGCAAAAGTATGGGTTACAATGCATTTCACTGATAGTGTACTACTTTAAAATACCCTGCTCAGGAAATCGGCACAGACATTTTCTCTGCCTTTTACGTAGTGAATCCTGAATCGATAAGACTGTAAAAATAAACTCCATCGTAATAACTTTGGACTGTCAAACTTGGCAGAGTTCAAAAACTCTAATGACCGATGGTCAGTTTGGAGCACAAACTCCTTTCCATACAGATACAAAGTAAACTTTTTACAGCCCAAACAATAGCTAAACATTCGCGCTCTGAGACCGAATATTTTGTCTCACGAGGCAATAGCTTACGACTAGCATATGCCACAGGGTATAACTTTCCCTCGTGTTCCTGCATAAGACTAGCGCCTAATCCGCGATCTGATGCATCAGTTGCTAAGACAAACTCTTTGGAAAAATCTGGCAAACACAACACGGGTTTGGAGATAATGACATTCTTCAAAGAGGTGTACGCTTTCTCCTGCGTTTCATCCCACTGAACTATATTGGGCTGACCCTTTCTAAGTAAATCAGACAATGGTGATGCAATCGCTGAAAAGTTAGGAATAAATTCATGGTAATATCCCACTAATCCTAAGAATGCTTTCACTTCCTTCTTAGTGGTGGGTCTGGGTGCGTCTCGTACCTTACATACATTCTCTTCTAACAGGCCAATCATACCTTCTCCCACTAAGTGTCCAACAAAGTCTACTTCAGACGTTCCAATCAGACACCTCGATGGTCTTGCAGTTAATCCAGCTTGGTCCATCCTCTGCAGTAAGTCCTTGAGAGTCTTCACATGCTCGTCGAATGTCTCTGTATGAATCAGCAGGTCGTCCACATATGCTGTCACATTGTTCATTCCACGGATCAATGGCTTTACGATCCTGTTCAGCGTGGCTCCTGAGTTCATCATCCCAAAAGGCATCCGAATGAATTCATAGTGTTCGCCCATGGTGACGAACGCCGTCTTGGGAATGTCTTGCTCTTGAACTTTCACTTGCCAGTATCCCTTGCTCAGGTCAATCCGAGAGAATAATTTTCCTCTCGAGAGACTCTGAAACACTTCTGATGGCGCTGCTGTCGGATGAGGGTCGAATACTGTGATCTTGTTTAACCTCCTGTAGTCGATGCAGACTCGGTTGGATCCGTCCTTCTTCTTGACGACAACAATAGGTGAAGCATAAGCTGATGAGCTCCTTCGAATGATGCCCAGCCGTTCCATGGTGCTAAGCTCCTCCTTCAATGAGTCGCGCATAGCGTAGGGCACCGGGTATGGTCGTTGACGAACTGGTACTTCTGTCGTCAGGTCGATGCGATGTTCACCCAACTGACGGCATCCAGGGAGATTGGTGAAGACGTGCTGGTAATTCTTCACCACATTGCAGAGTTCTTGACGTTGTTCCGATGTCAGTTGCGTTCCATACTGGACATCTCTGTAGCTTTCCTTCTGGTCCCAGCTTCCTAGGTCGACAAGGTCCTCCGTCGTTCCACCGTTGTCGCCTTCCAGGTCGCAGTCCTCGATGACTGTCATGCTAGCTGACTCCACGGGTTGACTCTTGCCTATCAGGTCGTCCTCTGCCAGTACAGTCTCAGCACTATCACCGCCGCCGTCCGTTATGGCGTTGACATGTTCAGGCGTGGTATCTCTTCTACTGTTGTCCATCCCACACATCTCTGTCACAACAGGTCTCGGTTCTATTGCCACTGCTGCTGCTTTTGACGTCCTTGGAATGTATCTCTTGAGGAGGTTGGCGTGCAAGGTCTTTTCTTTTGCACCCATCTTGACTCTATAGTCGTTAACACCGACAACTGAGACTACCTTATATGGTCCCTTCCATTGGACTAGGAGCTTGTTAGTGTTCGTCGGCAGTAGCACCAACACTTCATCTCCGGGGCGGAACTTCCTCTCTCGCGCCTTCCGGTCGTAGTAGGTCTTCTGTCTACCTTGAGCCTCGGAGAGTTCTTCCGTCGCTAACTTCCATGTGTCCTCCAGCCTCTCACGTAGTTCCATGACGTACTGGTAACTGGTCTTCGTTTCCGGCTCCTCTACGTCCTTGGTCCATAGTTGTCGTAAGATGTGCATTGGTCCTCTCACAGTTCTCCCATACAGTAACTCGAATGGGGCAAACTTGGTCGACTCTTGGGGAACTTCACGATATGCGAAGAGCAGCGGGTTGATGTATCTGTGCCACTGCTTGGGTTGCTCTGCGCACAGTCGTCTCAATGTTTTCTTCAGTGTGCCGTTGAATCGCTCCACCAACCCGTTGCACATAGGGTGGTAGACTGTAGTGGTCGACTGTCGAATTCCCAGTGGTCTGTTCGTTTCCTTCATGACATCTGACATAAACTGGGTCCCTTGGTCCGACAAGATCTCTTCGGGCACACCCAAACGGCTGTAGATGTTCACTAAGGCTTCTGCTACCGTTTCTGCGTCGATCTTCTTCAAGGGTGTGGCTTCGGGGTAACGAGTAGCGTAGTCTATGTACACCAGGATATACCGATGTCCACCTTCACTTGGGGGGTCGATAGGTCCTACTAAGTCCACGGCCACTCGCCTAAATGGTACGTCCACTACTGGCATACTCTGCAGGTGCACCTTTGGTGTCGCTCCTTTGTTCACTGTCCTCTGGCATATGTCGCATGAGCGGCAGTATCTCGCGACGTCACCTTCGATACCAGGCCAGTAAAAATTGCTCATCACTCTGTCTTTGGTTTTCTTCACGCCGAGGTGTCCTCCGACGATCGAGTCGTGGGCAACACTCAATACATACTCTCTCAGTTTCTCGGGTAGTACCACTTGCCTTATAACAGTCGCCTGTCTCAGGTCCTTGTAGATCCGGTACAGTACTCCTCCATGTTTCTCAAAATGAACAGATTTATTGCCTCTATTAGTTGGGATCTTCTTCTGCTCTAACTTCCTAATGACTTCGTCTTCTTCTTGGAGTCGGACAAGTTCCTCTCTATCCACTCCCGCGTGCCGTTCTGCCCTCGGCACCTTCAGCGACGTAGACCGGTCCTTCCTCTTCTCCTGGGCCCTCGTGGTCACCGCTCCTACCATCACCTCAGTATCAGGGTCGTACGGATCCTTCGCTCCGTCCACGTTCCCGACTACTAGGTCGCAGATGGTCTCCGGGAGACACAGCGCCGTCACTTTGCCCGTCAGGTAAGGCGTCTTCACGTCGATAACGGCTTCTTCCGCCGCTAGCAAGGAGTTATCGATCCTCGCGATAAGTTTCTTCCCACCGGTGAGCTGTCCGTCGTCCACCAGTGCTCGCCGCACCACTACACCTTCACAGCCGGTATCTCTTAGGACATCTACCGCTCGATTTCCAATCAAGCCCTTCATCACTGGTAACTTCAGTTTCTCCACGGTCCTTCCGTCACTGCATCCTCCGCAAGTAACAGGCACCGCTAACTGTAGCTTCCCGTCCTTCATTACCGCTTGAACGTTGATGCTGGTGTCAGCCGTCGTCGCATCCTGTCTCGACGACTCGTCCGCCGCTATCACTACGGCCGCCGCTGCCTTGTTCGGCTTGCCTCGTCCCATATCCTTCTGGGCTGGGCACATCCTCCGAACGTGGCCTGGCTTTCCACAAAGGTAACATTTCAACTCACCTTTGTCGTTTAACTTTGCACGACACTCCGTCGCCTTGTGTCCCGGCCTCTGGCACCTATGGCAGACCTGTGGGCTTCTGTCTCCGTTGGGCCTCTGTCGCACTGGCCGGCTCTGCAGTCTGGCGCTCCCGCTGAGCGTCCGGTTCCTCGCTACCAGGTACGCCTCCGCTGAATCTGCGATGTCCTGTAGCGTCTTTGATTTCCTCTCCCTCACATGGGTTGCAAGGTCTGGTGGGCAGGCATCCATGAATTGCTCTCTGACGAACAGATCTCTCACTCCTTCGTAGGTCTCCTCCGTCTTCGACAGCTTTATCCACCTCTCTAGATAGGTCTTGATCCTGGTCAAAAACATTCCAACATCTTCTCCATCTTCAGGCTTACCTTGTCTGAACATGAGTCTGTATCCGTCCTCTGACAGGTTGTACCTCTTCTGCAACGCTTCCTTGACCTTGTCGTAGTCCTTGGCTTCGTCGATCGGTAGTCTGCAGAAGCACTCCAAAGCTCTCCCGGTCAGCAGGGCAGACAGTGATGTCGTCCAGGTGGATCTGGGCCATTCAGCTGTCTCAGCAAACCTCTCAAACCGCAGCAACCAGCTATCCAGATCGTCCTTCTTGTCCCGAAATGCAGGTAGCTTGGGTCTCTTAGAACTGGCGTGGTCGTCGGTCTTCTGCGTCGACTCGCCTCCACCCTGATAGCGGATCCTCTCCATCTCCAGCTCGTGGTTCATCTCCTCCTCCCGAGCCTCTATCTTCAGTTGCTCCATGCGCTCTTGCCTCTCTCTTTCCATCTTCAGTTGCTCCATGCGCTCTTGCCTCTCTCTCTCTCTTTCCTCCCTTAGGCCTTCACGGATGTAATCCTGTCTCTCCTTCCCACTGAGCTCCAAGGCGTCTGCTTCCTGGCTAAGCCTTCCAATAGCCTCTGACATGTTGTAGATAGCTTGTCGATGATATTCCTACAATAAACTATGTAAATAAATCTAGTAATTTTGATATGGTCCGCTCGAATATAGTCGGATCCCGGACGAGCCCCCAATATGTAACAGCTGAGGTTGTTCTAGCACGTTATAGTAGGGGGGAGTTAGTTGATCTAACTACAACCCTTTAGAAAACGAAACTATTACAGCCGTAAAATAAATAAACACGAGATCCGACGATAGATTAAATAATACTAAAGTTTAATAACTGTATAGTGAACAATAAATTACTAGGAAGACACCAGCGAAACTAAATATCTACGCCACACAAAAGGAAACTCACTTACTCACCCACCAACCACTCACACAGGTCTATATATATAAACATTCCTACAGAAAGTTCCCGAAATAAACGTTACCTTTGCCCTCGCACAAACTAACCAATCACGCATCAATACGTCATCAGGTTACATCACTCAAGGCCAAATCTGGCGTAAACATCCTTATCCACAGTGTTATCGAATGTTCGGGAACATACTAATATTTACTGAACGAGTCAAAACACCTGACAACAAGCGAGCGAGGAAAAAAACTACTCACTAGAAAAGAAGGTCAGGTCACGGAGTACCGCACACTCTGGCGGTAGTCAACAATAAAATGAAAAAAGTAGTGGACACATGCTCAGCCACCAGCACAACAACAAAACCGGGGGAGGGCAAGGGGTAGCCCGCAGATGCTACAGTGAGTAAGTACAGAGAGGGAGGCGTGGAGAATTTTGTTTTTGCAGTTCAAGTTTTATCATTTATTAGTTTCAGAGTTTGTGGTAATAAGTGTTGTACATACAAAAATGAATGGACATGATAGGCCTTGGGCTCTGTCGTTTTGTTAAATGTTCCATCGTGTTTCTTATTGAATTTTTCTTCAACAATTGTATGTGAGTCATTATGAAGCATTGACTGCCTCAGCTTTTCTTAACTTCTAACATCACCTGACCCTTTTATGCAGGGAAACTGAATTTTTGAAGTGAAAAGAAAATGGCTGATTGTTACAAGCTCTGTTTTGTAGTTAAATATGTTGGTTTTAAAGTATATAATTATGACGTATCTTTCATCCTTATAAACAAAATAAATAACATGTTGGTTTTTTTTTCTTCCAATACAATTTTCAGCGGAAAAGAAAAAATGCCAATGCATCAGAGAGAGTAAGTTTATTTTTTATCTGTTTGTCTGTTTGTCCACACTCGTATGTGTGTATGTTTTTTATCTATACCCCATCTGTCTATCCACGCATGCTCCCAACCACCTACCCATGTACATCTGTACGTATGCCTGCGTGCCTAGCTATGTTCCTGTCTGTTGGTTTCAATAGCTGTATTGATCATTGCATGTATTCGTCTTACTAACTGTCTTGTGCGCCTCTCTCTCTCTCTCTCTCTCTCTTTATCTCTCTCTCTCTCTCTCTCCGGTCGTGGCATTCTGACATTGCGTTTAAGTCTGAGTTTGAGTTTACCGCACGTGGGCACGATATCGGCCTCTCAGCGCCTGACACAATGAATATCTTTCTTATGGCCGATATTTAGGACATGAGGCAGGGAAGATTCACAGAATATAATTCTTTCATGGATCAGAAGGCACGGCGCCATCGTCGGATATGCATGAAGTCTACATAATTATTCAGTTAAAATATGTTTTATTGATAGTTGGCCATTGCATGCCACCTTGAGTGAAAAAAAGAACGGTGTATGAGGCAGGCCGCGTCATCTATAGTTATTTATCTGTTTTTATGATTGTAGGAATCTTGACATTGTCTTAGAAGGAAATATATTTTCGCAAATGGTACATTGCTCTCAATGGTCATTGAAAGAGCGCATGCGCAATCACCCAAGCACCATCCCTACGTCAATTCGACGTAAGATTTGTCAAGGATTTCCGTAAGATTTGCAGGATTTTTGCATATTCGGGCTCCCTGCGTCAATCCAGCAATGGCTCAATTTCGTAAAAACCATTCTGTAACCTCGGTAGGAACCATGTCATTCTTATGTGTAAACTTGATGTCAAATAAAATTATGTGCTTTGGAGTTCCATAGGGTTTGGGAGAGTTAAGTATTATTACATGAATGAGTCATAGCTCAATAGTAGGCATAATGTATGCCAAGCAAAATTGCATGGAGCCTTAACCCTTTGACTACTGACCCCCTGAAAGCTAAAAGTTTTCAAAGGCAGTTTATATTGAGATCCGCTAATTTCAGTTATTTTAAATGGTAAATCTAAATCTAAACCAGGCTATTGATCTGTAATTAAATAGCTGATAACGCAGAGATAAAACGTGTAATTGACGGAACAGCAACGAGTTAGCAACAACGCTGTTCCTAGTACTGAAAGGGTTCAATAAAGACCTCTTGACACAGGGCCGGATCAAGAGCTTTAGAGTCCTTAAGCGCCTAAACGATTCTGTGTCCCTAGAGACTGTATAATAATATGTCATTTAAAAAGCCAACAAAAATAAACAGTTAGGCGCAGGGTAATTTTTTAAATACATTTAGAAAAACAAAATAAAACAAAGCGAGACCTACACCCCAGCAAATACTTTAATTTTTTCATATATTGTAGGGGATTGTTTTTTTGTGGACCCCGATACAGCTGCACCAGTTGTAGTTTTACACCATATTATCATGGTCCATGGTAAATCCGGTACTGAAAAATTTCAGTGATGCACCGGCCTCCCCCCTCCCCCCCCCCCACCCCCCAATATGCCTTAAGCACGTGCTTGTTTTGCTTAATGATTAATCTAGCCATGGCTGTACATGCCACAGATCTAGCTAGAATGCGGCAGAATATGTGTTGTTTGGGATAAATAAGAAATAAAAAAATAAAGACAGATTTTCTAGACCTCTCTCTGCTCACTTTGATGTGTGGGGAGGTGAAGGATATGTCATGGTTTATCCCAGTCATCATTTCCTTTTGTAATATATTCAAAGTCAATGTTAATATGTTCATTTTTACATAGCTTTGTGAACATTTTCATATTATTATTCTTTCAAAAAAATCATATTTGTAGGCTACAGACAAGCAAATTACTGGTTCTAGGAACGCAGAGAAAGAATAAAAAAATTAGAAATAAATTTATGTAGATGAGATACTCACCTGAGATGAACTTAATTTCGTGCTCCTTCTCTGTCTCTCTCTCTCTCTCTCGGCCTCCCCTCTCTCTCTCTTTCTCTCTCTCTCTGCCTCCCTCTCTCGCTCTTACTCTCTCCCTCTCTCTCTCTCTCTCTCTCTCTCTCCCGCTCTCTATTTCCAAGCTCTTCACTTAGTCGGGAAGCGGTCTCACACAATTTGAACACTTTGTAATTTTCAATTCTTCCTTGAAAGGGCGGATACTGACCAAATTGTGAAAGTATCGAACTGTATCTGCTTTGAGTTCACACACATATGCCCATGTAAATCGGCAAGCTAACTTACATGACAATGTTTCTACCAATTTTCCCATTTTTTCAGTAAATTATTTCAGAGCCTTTAAGCCAAACACATTATAGTAAAAATTGTGTGTGTTTTCCATTTCTCAGGAAGCCGAACCCATAGGCCTAGAAGAAGCCACGCGTTCCCCAAAGAAAAAAAGAAGAAGAGAGGTAAGAATTTGATATTCCTCATTGCATTTTGTGTTTGGTTTAATTGACGATCCGAGCACAACACCATGATTAAATTACAAAGAGATGAGTTTGAGAAAAAGGCCACAGACAAAAACAACAACAACAAAAAACAACCTAATGACAGGTTTGCACTTAACCGTTGTATTGGATTGCGAACAGCAAACTACATCCACACATAGCTCAACCTCATAGAATGCAATCGTTTCACAACTGCTGTTAATAGATGGGAGAATACAAAAACCACAGAAAAACTCTGGGGTCGCAGCAAGGCTTAAAGCAAAGTCAAAAACTGGCAAAATTAAAAAGTTGTGTAGAGAAAAACCAATAATTATGACCATGAAGTTCAGGTGATTTGTAGTTTATTTTCATTTAGTATCACGTGAAAGAAACGAAAGATTTCTTGAATTTTTAAAGTCAGACCATTATTATACTTTCCAAGATACGAGTTTTTAAACATTTATTTCCTGACACCAAAGAAAGTAAATAAGATGGCAAAATCAGCTTTTCAGTGTGTGGAAAACATCATCTGGACGTCTGAGATAGTCTTGTAACTCTAGAAACGATTTCACCCTCTAGGCACTATAATGTATCACGAATGATGCATAGATATTGATCACTCAATTGCATTTCCCATAAAAACTCATAGCGAGAAAAGCAAGTCATTTTTTTTATTGTTTTCCTACAATACACACAATAAATCATTAATGATCACGAAAAATCCCTTAATTATGACCCCCCCCCCCTCCCCAATAAAATGTCAGGACATCAGAATTTGCTCACAAGTAGAGATGGAGGGGGAGCCTAGAGGATTTACTGAAATTTTAAACAAGTTATGTAATTACATCCCTGACATGCGCACAGAGGGTTTACGTCAATATCTTTTACAAATAAACTGAATCTTGTCATAAAGCCTTCCACAGATTTGGCAATTTGTAATTGTAGCACAAATAGAAATCTTCCAGAAATGTTTATTTCTGTTTGTTGATTCCCTTTCCCCGACTTTCATCTACAGCGATCAGCACCAACAGCACCGACAGCCCCAAAGGCAGCCACAGCAGCAGCCACAGCAGCAGCCACAGCCGCCACAACATCAAAGGTAAAGTCTGTGGGTGTGTTCTGTCTGCTTGTCTGTCTGTGTGTCCACTTACAAACATTCTTTCGAATTGTCTTTTGTTTCATGAAAAGAATTTCTTCAGAGCTTTTTCTGTTTTCTGATTGGATAGATTGTATTACGTTCAGGTCAGCTTGTCCTCTTTACCCAATTTGTTTTGTCCTTTACACCATTAGTCCTTCTTGTGTATATGTTGAATTGGCGGTTAGGCTAAAGGGCCCATAATAGATTTGAGCTTGGATTTGAAATTGTGCGTCTGATATATTGATTGATTAATCTTCGTTTCTTCCCAAACCACAATCCATTCATTATGTGTATGGCAATGTAAAATACGGTCACTTCTCCATATGGCTGTTGCTATACAAATGAATTAAAGATCAGAAAAAAAAACATGAGTTTCAATACTATTTTCCATTCCTGTACTGCAAATGAATTTAAAAGAAAAGAAAACACACAGAGAGAGAGAGAGAGAGAGAGAGAGAGAGAGAGAGAGATAGAGAGAGGGAGGGGGGAGAGAGACAGAGTGTGTGAGTAAGTACAGAGAGGGAGGCGTGGAGAATTTTTTTTTTTGCAGTTCAAGTTTTATCATTTATTAGTTTCAGACTTTGTGGTAATAAGTGTTGTACATACAAAAATGAATGGACATGATAGGCCTTGGGCTCTGTCGTTTTGTTAAATGTTCCATCGTGTTTCTTATTGAATTTTTCTTCAACAATTGTATGTGAGTCATTATGAAGCATTGACTGCCTCAGCTTTTCTTAACTTCTAACATCACCTTACCTTTTTATGCTGTGAAACTGAATTTTTGAAATGAAAAGAAAATGACTGATTGTCACAAACTCTGTTTTGTAGTTAAATATGTTGGTTTTAAAGTATATAATTATGGCGTATCTTCCATCCTTATGAACAAAATAATAACATGTTGGTTTTTTTTTCTTCCAATACAATTTTCAGCGGAAAAGAAAAAATGCCAATGCATCAGAGAGAGTAAGTTTATATTTTATCTGTTTGTCTGTTTGTCCACACTTGTATGTGTGTATGTTTTTTATCTATACCCCATCTGTCTATCCACGCATGCTCCCAACCACCTACCCATGTCCATCTGTACGTATGCCTGCGTGCCTAACTATGTTCCTGTCTGTTGGTTTCAATAGCTGTATTGATCATTGCATGTATTCGTCTTACTAACTGTCTTGTGCGCCCCTCTCTCTCTCTGTCTGTCTGTCTGTCTGTCTGTCTCTCTCTCTCTCTTTCTCTCTCCGGTCGTGGCATTCTGACTTTGCGTTTAAGTCTGAGTTTGAGTTTACGGCACTTGGGCACGATATCGGCCTCTCAGCGAATGAGCATCTTTTTTATGGCCGATATTTAGGACATGAGGCAGGGAAGGTTGACAGAATATAATTCTTTCATGGATCAGAAGGCATGGCGCCGTCGTCGGATATGCGTGAAGTCTACATAATTATTCAATTAAAATATGTTTTATTGAGAGTTGGCCATTGCATGCCACCTTGAGTAAAACAAATGTAACAGGACGGGTACACCGAGCGGGTCTCTCTCTATCTATGGCTATCTAATCTGACACCAAATAATGTAACACAGGATGAGACGAGCGGGGCTCTCTACACAGTCAAACATACAAACAAAACTATCAGGCTTTGAGAGGACATCAATTTTATTAAAAGGAAAAGAAAAAAAAACAAATCAAATATTAAACACAATACAATAAACAGGACAATAAACAAGACAATAAACCACAATACAATAAACAATACATTACGAAGACAATAAACAGCACAATAAACCAGGACAATCGACAATACAATAAACAGTACATTAAACCCAACCGATAGGCGCGAATGTAGTGATACATAACAAGGTTCTACTTCTGGCACCAGGGATGGTCACTTAAATTGACCAATCCTGGACAATACAGACCACGCCAAGACTATGATTTAAAATTGGCGCAGTGAGTACATCAGTTGGCAATGTTACTCAACACCTGCATGACTCATCTCAGTGCGTGATAAACAATAAGGGGAGATTATCTGTGGTTTCTGTGTGGTTACTTCCCCTTGACCACGTCTAGTGGTCCAGCTGATCAAAATAACGGGTTTATCTCCCTTTCACTACAATGAGCTATGTTCTCGGCCCTGTAATGGTTCACCCCATTACACAAAAAACGGTGTATGAGGCAGGTCCCGTCATCTATGGTTATTTATCTGTTTTTCTGATAATAGGAATCTTGATATTGTCTCATAAGGAAATTTATTTTCACAAGCGTCATTTAAAGAGTGCATGCGCACTCACCCAAGCAGAATCTCTACGTCAATTCAACGTAAGATTTGTCAAGGATTTCCGTAAGATTAGTAGCATTTCTGCACGTTTGGGCTCCCTGCATCAATCCCACCATGGCTCAATTTCGTAAAACCATTCTGTAACCTACAAAGGAACGACGTCACTCGTATGTGTAAACTTGATGTCACATAAAATTATGTGCTTTCGAGTTCCAGGGGGGGGGGGGGGTTAAGCATTATTACATGGATGAGTCATAGCTCAATAGTAGGCATAATGTATGCCAAGCAAAATGGCATGGAGCCTTAAATAAAGACCTCATGACACAGGGCCGGATCAAGAGCTTTAGAGTCCTTAAGCACCTAAAAGATTCTGTGTTCCTAGAGACTGTATAATATATGTCATTTAAAAAGCTAACAAAAATAAACAATTAGACGCAGGGTAATTTTTTAAATACATTTAGAAAAACAAAACAAAACAAAGCGAGACTTACACCCCAGCAAATACTTTAACTTTTTCATATTATTATTGTAGGGGGTTGTTTTTTTGTGCACCCAGATACAGCTGCACCAGTTGTAGTTTTAATATGTTCAAAGACAGTGTTAATATGTTCATTTTTACATAGCTTTGTGAACATTTTCATATTATTATTCTACAAAAAAATCATATTTGTAGGCTACAGACAAACAAATTACCCGTTCTAGCAACGGAGAGAAAGAATAAAAAAATTAGAAATAAATTTATGTAGATGAGATACTCACCCGTGATAAACTTGATTTCGTGCTCCTTCTCTGTCTCTCTCTCTCTCTCTGCCTCCCCTCCTTCTCTCTCTCTCTCTCTCTCTCTCTCTCTCTCTCTCTCTCTCTCTCTCTCTCTCTCTCTCTCTCTATCTCTCTCTTTCTCTCTGCCTCCCTCTCATTCATTTGTGATTTTGAGTTTTTACTTTAAAATGAAATTATTCAGTGTTAAAGTTGAATAAATAATGATAATAATAATAGAATACATTCATTTAGTGCCTAGTCCGGGGGTGGGTGGGTGGGGGTGGGGAGAAACCCTTAAATGGCCCCGGTCTTTGCACACAAATAAAAAATATACTCCTGATTTCACTCTAAATGGTAAGAGATCGGAGAACCACTATAGGCTGCTGAAAATGCTGGATATAATGAGATAAAAGGTGGCAGCGCTAAGAAATTCCTTTAAAACACCCTCTAAGTGACATCACAGATTAGTGCTCTTTTCAGCAAAAACGACTATAATGAATTAAAATTTGTATCCAGCCAAATATAAAAAATCCATCCATACTTAATAATTATACATCAAATTGAAAAGGAGCCAATTTATTGTTTTTACCCCATTTTAAGCTTTGGAAAAACATTGCAACACTCTGTAGATCAAATCCTAATTAATAGCAGTTCCAGTAACAAGTTCATTGGCAAGATCCACACTGAACGGCTTGACACATTGAGAAATGTTAGTTAAGTTACGCGTATTGCTGAAGCGTATATGTCTAGATATGTTGTCTAGATAATTATGTTTTCGGATATCAAATTTTCGTACTTGTTACCCCTTAGTGAGGCTCGTTTTCACTGTGAGACTGGTCTAAACCCGCGCGCACTGTTTGTGTCACTAGCGTCACTGTGCACTTTAATAGTGTTTGTGACAAGGGTGGACTTTCTTAAGCACTTGCTCTTTCTTTCAAGAGATGTTGGATTTAGCATGTCCATTTCTGCCATCAGTTCATTTTCAGATTAGTTCCAGATTTTGACTTTAGAATTTTTGTTGCCCTTCTCCAGATGTGACATATTTAACGATATTCCCAATTCCAATGTTTCTTGTCACACGAGAAATAATTAATTATTTGTGCAATTTTGGCTGCCATTAGTTTCGGTAAATTTTTGGTTAAATTTGTTCATTCTAGAGATAGTTCTTTTACAATGAAGCCTATCTTAATATCTGTGTATTTCAACAGTAAAGTTCATGCATTTTTCTACACTTTTCCATTCACAGGAAAAGAGGGACCACCCGTATGGCAAAAACGTCCATTTGAGAGTGAGTCTTTTAACTACTACATTATCTTGTCAGTTTTTGAGAAATTCAGAAGCCATTCTTTATGTGAAAAGTATTCTATGTGAATATGACATGCTTCCATCTGTCACTTATATTCAGAGCTCATCTTTCTTTTTCTCTCTTTCCCTCTCTCTTCCTCTCTCTCTCTCTCTTCCTCTCTCTCTCTCTCTCACTCTTCCTCTCTCTCTCTCTCTCTTCCTGTCTCTCGCTCTCTCTCTTTCTCCCTGTCTTCCTCTCTCTCTTTCTCTCTTGCTCTCTTTCTCTCTCTTTCTCTCTCTTTCTCTCTTGCTCTTTTTCTCTCTCTCTGTCTAAAAGAACAATTATGCCACCCCCCCCCCCCCGCGCACAAATACACATTCAACACTAGGATGGCATAGAACGAGAGAAATAATACATAATGAATCAGCAGTAGGCCTATGTCCTTGGTAGATTTATGACTTTGTACTTTGTGGTAGCAAAATATTTCACACTGTCCAGTGCCAGATATTCATTCTTTTTATACATTTTACTTATATTTCAGACGGTCAGGGTCAACATGCGGAGGCATTTTTTTAGGACCGAAGTATACATGGTAAGTCTATCTGTCTGTCTGTCTGTCTGTCCACCGACATACTTACCGTATACGCTTGTCTGACAGTATCTCTCTGTCTCTGTCCTTGTCTCTCTGCCCATACATGTATGTATCCTTCCAGCCATCTACCTGCCCAGCCTTGTCAGTCTGTGTATTTGTCTGTTAGTGCGTGTCTTTCTGTGGGTGAACTGATCACTAAATGTGTTTCTCAGTCTGTCTGTGCATCCGTCCATCCACTGGTGTCTTTCCGACTGTCGTTGTCTGTTCATCTATTCATCCTTCTCTTTTACCAACAATTCGTAGAAGATACCAACTGAGTGTTGGAGGATTTGTTATGAATTATCCTGAAGACCAGCTCCATTTTGTCCATATCTGAAATGAAAGGCATAGCTGAGCCAAGAATCAGTGTTCCCCATGACTAGCACAAGAGTCTATTTTGAGGCTAGATCCATACCCACGGTAAACTTGACCGGTTAACCAAAAGAGCTCCTGTATAAACGAACATTTGGTCAAAGATATAATTCATGAAACTTCCAGCATGTTGGAAAAAGGCTGCATTCAGTCAGTGTTAATAATATTTTAATTTCCCACTGCACAGCTGCACGCAAACCCTCATCTATTCAAACAATGTTTATATCTATTCATGTGAAATTCACTGAGGCGCAAAACGAAATTTCCTGTCATACTTTTAAATTGTAATTCTTTATTTCTTTTTTAATTCAAAGAAAAAACATCTATCTTTTCCCGGCTGAAAATGTGGGAACACTTTCTGCTGTTCAACTCAGTTGTGGCTCAAAATCAACAAGAGTATCAAAAATCAAGCGAACTTTTAAGACCTTTTAAAATATGTTCAATCACATTTTTACCTCTACCTGTACGTAATATGATATTTTGTAGAATTGAAGGTTCAGCGGTTAAAAAGCCGTTCATGATGACATTGGAGACTTTACCTCCTTTATAATATGATGTTTCTCATGTGTTTTCCACACAGCACGATGATGACCCAATGCTGAAAAAGAAAGGGCCGGTAAGAATCTTTCATTTGTCATCGCTTTGTGTGTTTTATTTGATGTTTAAAACTTTCAATATCAGGGCGCCCCGTGAATGGTAGCTTTGTCTACAATAAGATATCCATTCTTTTACCAGACACGTCCAAAAACAGTAGGATCACTTATGGAATAATATTGCATTTCTTGATACCAGCAGAAGATTTAGCACATATCATCTGGATACGTTTTCCTTTGATTTTCAACCATGCTCGAAGCAGTATCATGCCTGTATTTAGAAATATTGCCCTTTATAGTTACACCCACATTTTAGGGCCTAACTTTATTACTGCACAACATTACATTTTTTTTGGGTCGAGAATGAGGGTAGTGTTGGTGTCGTTTTCAGTCCTGAGTTCAAATCTAAAGTCGGTTTTACTTTATCGCTTAAAGTTCACGAGATATTTATAATTTTCATACAAGTACCGATTCCATGATATAAATGAGTATCGATTATGAATACTTGGTATTGGTATCGATGCAAATTGATTTGTTACAGGATTCTACAACAGGTTGTTTTCTATCTATTTTGGGAACAAATCAAAATCAAACGTTTAAGGGCGATTTAATAAAGGATGGATTGCAAATTTTAGTGAGTGCTCATTGTGAATAGAGTAGTATTGGAATGCATGGAAGGAAAGGCCAGACACTTGCCTAAACTCTGTCATGGATACAACTTTCTTATACTTAGCCCAAACTGTGAATAAGAACAAAGCTGTTTTATAGTTTTATCACAGATAGATTTTCTCTTTGTTTACAGATAGAGATATCCAAAAACATACGCAATGCTCTACTTGAAAATCTTAGACATGAGCTGCAGCCAGGAGTGAGTGTAAGTATTTACATCCTGTCTGTCTGTTCATATATCCATCTGTCCATGTGGTTTTTAATTGGATACCTATACATTCATTCGTTTGTTCTCTCTCTTCCACGTCTCTCTCTCCCACATCTCTCTCTCTCTCTCTGTGTTCTCTTTCTCTTCCCCCCTCTGCCCACCTCTCTCATACTTCACCCCCCCCCTTGTCTCTCCCTCCCTCGTGATAAATTATCTGGCTGTTTTGTCCAGTAACAAGATTCCGAGGTTGCACATTGTAAAACCATGACCGAGACTCATTTCGAGGGGTGCCTGCACAAAGACCGTATCGCCACTTTTGTAAATATTTACAGGAGACAATAAAATATCAAATGTCTGTTACGACCTTTAAATCCTTATGAATAATTAGATCAATTAATTCGGTAATGGAATTCACAAATGTCAAAATGTAGTACTTTCCACGGCGAAACAGAATATGCAAATGAATAAATAAATAAATAAGTAAATAAATATATATATATATATAAATAAATAAAAAAACCAAAAACAAAAATAAAAAAATTTACGAGTTACGGTGTTTGCACACGCACCCCTCGATTTTATCTTAAGTAGAATTTTTTCACAATGATCAACAATGCACGTGTGGTGTATTATGTCTTATAATAATATAATAATAAAATAAACAATAATGATAATAACAATGGATGGGATTTTTTATACAGCGCTCCAGTCCACCATTGACCAGGTTCTGAGCACTTTACTACAGTTATTTTATACTAATACTAAATCACAAACACACACACACATGAAGGACATTCAGTGTATGAAACGATGACGTCTCAACTGATATCCATTCCATTATTTCTCCATGCGTGCAAGTTTCCCACACAGCAGTACCAGGGCCGGATCAAGCACTTAAAATATCTTGGTGCCCCCATATACTGTATAATTATGACAGACTGCTAACGCTGAAGCGTTCTCCATTGAATATTCGGCCGCGTTAGACGCAGGGCAATATTTTAATACATTACATTTTTTTTTTTAAAAGCCAGCCTAATACGCCAGCTAATTGCAAATACTTTAATTGTTTCATTTATTGTGGGGGCACCTTTTTGTGGACCCTGATGCAGCTGCACCATTTGCAGTTCTGCACCATATAATTATGGTCTATGGTCAATCCGGCAATGAAAAATTTCTGCGGTGCCCCAGCCCCCCCCCCCCTTCCCTTGATGCCCTATGCGCGTGCTAATTTTGTTTAATGGTTAAATCCAGCCCTGATTGCTACTGCAGCACTGTACGGTACATCATAATGTTTGTTTGTGTACAATCCTGAGAAGGATGATGAACTAATGGATGACATTATATAATTTCTTGTTTGTCCTCAGCATTCGGACCCTCATAACTTGGGTTTTCTGGCAGCTGGTGATAAATTTGTGGTAAGTTCATGACATTCTATTTGACTGTTATACTATACTGTTTCTAGGGCAATTCATTGTCAGCTATAGATTTGCCTACATTAACCCTTTCGGTGTCGCAGCCCTGGGATATAGTGGTAAATTATATTACCTGAAATTATGTTACACTCCTAAAACTCATAGAAAAAAAAAATTATAACGCCCTCGTTTGTATTACGCAGAAGTCATGCTTGGACTAATTTATTTGTTAAATTATATTTGATCATGATTGGAACAGGTTTGACAAGGACAAGGCTATGTCAGATTAACATTTGTGGCTGTCGACGCGATGTTTCGGTGTCGAGGAAGAGAAATTATAGATTAATACATTGTTCTCGGCCATTTTTGATTTTGCCGCCATATTGGATTTTCTTTTCGTGGCCAATACTTTTGTCTCAGACATCATCCTAAGGAGAATGTGTGTGCCAAGTGTCATGTTCCTATCATTTTTTGAACGATTATTCCAGGGAGATCCTTTGGTTTCTCTAGACCCCCAGTCTGAAGTTGTTGGCCCCCTGTTCGTGATTGCTGTTTCCTGATTCTTTACATTTCTCTTCTTTCCTTGCCTTGTAGTTATTGAGTTCTTGTCTTTTCCGTCGTCATCTATAGCTGTCCTTTGTTCTTTCATTGTGGTGTAGAGGGAGGACAGAGCCAGTAATAATGGGTAGGGAAAGGGGAGACAAGTGCCTTATCACTATCCTTTTCAGGAGTTTGATCCCTCGATTTTGCCAAACGTACAGGTCACTCGTTGACTGGATTCCTTTGGAGCCCGGGTTGAAAGCGAGATTGTAGTGGCAGTTCTCTACCCCATTGTTTAATGTTGTTTTGATTGTTCCATTTACCAAACCCACTATTTAATTTTAAATCAATCCAACCGACCGGTATAGCAGCCTCGGCGCACATTATTAGGGAAATGCCGGCGACCGGTATGATTATGAAGGTCTGTGACACTGGAAGGGTTAAACTGTACGAAAAGCCGTCAAGATTTGACGCCAGGATTCAAGCATGTTAATGAAATATGAAGAATAGAACGTAATATGACATGGAGAGCTCTAAAACGTTATCACCCAGCACAAGAAAATATGGGCACCTTTGCTGCACATCGTGAATATAACTGTACATTTCCATTTCCATCTCTTGTCAAAATTAGGTACTTGGATAAGATTAACGAAATATTATAAAGACCATAGAACTGTGGGGTCGCAGCAAGGCTTAAAGCAAATTCAAAAATTGGCTAAAAGAAAAAAGTTTGTTATTGGCCATTTTTGGTTTTCTCTTTTAGTTTGCGTTTCTGAATCGTTTGGTTATTATTTCTTACGCGAGGCTTTGCTACATACTTTTTGTTTTTGCCAGTTTTTGGCTTGGATAAGATTAAGCCTATTCCAACATCTTTGTGACCCAAACAGCGAGCCTTTTTTTTTTTATATTCACACATTATGATCTAATAGTGGATCCATACATCTTAAGATGTTTCCACATATTAGGCGATGTATTCAGACATTATGATCTAATAGTGGATCCATACATCTTAAGATGTTTCCACATATTCGGCGATGTATCCAGACATTATGATCTAATAGTGGATCCATACATCTAGAGATGTTTCCACATATTCGGCGATGTATTCAGACATTATGATCTAATAGTGGATCCATACATCTAAAGATGTTTCCACATATTCGGCGATGTATTCAGACATTATGATCCAATAGTGGATCCATACATCTTAAGATGTTTCCACATATTCGGCGATGTATTCAGACATTATGATCTAATAGTGGATCCATACATCTAAAGATGTTTCCACATATTAGGCGATGTATTCAGACATTATGATCTAATAGTGGATCCATACATCTTAAGATGTTTCCACATATTCGGCGATGTATTCAGACATTATGATCTAATAGTGGATCCATACATCTAAAGATGTTTCCACATATTAGGCGATGTATTCAGACATTATGATCTAATAGTGGATCCATACATCTAAAGATGTTTCCACATATTGGGCGATGTATTCAGACATTATGATCTGATAGTGGATCCATACATCTAAAGATGTTTCCACATATTAGGCGATGTATTCAGACATTATGATCTAATAGTGGATCCATACATCTAAAGATGTTTCCACATATTCGGCGATGTATTCACACATTATGATCTAATAGTGGATCCATACATCTAAAGATGTTTCCACATATTAGGCGATGTATTCAGACATTATGATCTAATAGTGGATCCATACATCTTAAGATGTTTCCACATATTAGGCGATGTATTCAGACATTATGATCTAATAGTGGATCCATACATCTAAAGATGTTTCCACATATTCGGCGATGTATTCACACATTATGATCTAATAGTGGATCCATACATCTTAAGATGTTTCCACATATTAGGCGATGTATTCACACATTATGATCTAATAGTGGATCCATACATCTTAAGATGTTTCCACATATTCGGCGATGTATCCAGACATTATGATCTAATAGTGGATCCATACATCTAAAGATGTTTCCACATATTCGGCGATGTATTCAGACATTATGATCTAATAGTGGATCCATACATCTTAATATGTTTCCACATATTCGGCGATGTATTCACACATTATGATCTAATAGTGGATCCATACATCTTAAGATGTTTCCACATATTCGGCGATGTATTCACACATTATGATCTAATAGTGGATCCATACATCTTAAGATGTTTCCACATATTCGGCGATGTATTCAGACATTATGATCTAATAGTGGATCCATACATCTTAAGATGTTTCCACATATTCGGCGATGTATTCACACATTATGATCTAATAGTGGATCCAAAGATCTTAAGATGTTTCCACATATTCGGCGATGTATTCAGACATTATGATCTAATAGTGGATCCATACATCTTAAGATGTTTCCACATATTCGGCGATGTATTCAGATATTATGATCTAATAGTGGATCCATACATCTTAAGATGTTTCCACATATTCGGCGATGTATTCAGACATTATGATCTAATAGTGGATCCACACATCTTAAGATGTTTCCACATATTCGGCGATGTATTCAGACAAAAGACAGTGTATCCACAGATTATGAAAGTATATCCCCATATCTGACAGTGTATCCATCCATATAATAGTGTATCCACACACCTGACAATGTATCCACATATCCCACAATGTATCGACTCATCCGACAGTGTATCCACACATCTGACAGTATTATATCCACACATCCAACAATGTATCCACACATATGACAGTGTATCCACACTAGTTCAAGTTCAAGTTCAACAAATCTTTATTATCCCATAAACAGGAACTTGTGCAACAAATTGTCAGGCATAAAAAGTAACATATTTAAGATAGAACAAATAAACATGCATGTGTATATTCTCTCTCTCTCTCTCTCTCTCTCTCTCTCTCTCTCTCTCTCTCTCTCTCACCAAGGCAGACCTATCTCGAATTTTTAGAGCTGGTTTGATTAAGTAGGGTGACGGCGGTGGGAACGAAGGTTTTTTGGAATCTTTGTGTTTTTGTCGAAATTGACCGAAAACGTCGGTTTGAAGGGAGAAGTTCAAAAAGATAGGACAGAGGGTGGGATGGGTCTTTATGAATACTGGTTGCCTTGCCAAGGGCTCTCTTGTTGAACAACTGTTCAAGAGGCACCTGCTTTCTCCCGACTATCTTGCTGCATGAGTTCACAATGCTGTTCAGTGGATTTTTGCTTTTTACATTAAGAGTTTTGTAGCAGCATATAAAGGAAAAAGTGTAATGAAATATTACAGTGTATCCACAATATGACAGTGTATCCACACTTATGACAGTGTATCCGCACATCCGACAATACATCTACTCATATGACTGTGTATCCACACATCGGACAATGTATCCTCACATACGACAATATATCCACACATCTGACATTGTATCCACACATCTGACAGTGTATCCAGACTTCCGACAATATATCCATACATCCGACAATGTATCCACAGATCTGACAGATATCCACATACCTTACAGTGTATCCACACATCCCACTAATGTATCCACACATCTGACAGGATATCCACATACATGACAATGTACCCACACATCTGACAGGATATCCATACATCTGACAATGTATCCACAGATCTGACAGGATATCCACATACATGACACTGTATCCACACATCTGACAGGATATCTACATACATCTGACAGGATATCCATACATCTGACAATGTATCCACAGATCTGACAGGATATCCACATACATGACACTGTATCCACACATCCGACAATGTATCCACACATTATGACAATGCATCCAAACATCTCACTATGCATCCACGTAAGTAAACATGAACCAATTGTTTTTGATGATCCATCTACACCTTCAAAACTACATCAATGGTTGTTTCCATAGAACCACTTACCCTGAGACCATTGCTTACATACATGTAAAGCTTTAGCTACAGAATTACAAGTTTCGTGGCCTTTGTTTCTCATTAAATGATCAAATCGGTACAACCACTGCCATTCAGCCAAAGGTTTCAGAAATGTTTTTTGTTTCATCAGTGATAGAAATTTGTTCACGTACATTTGTCAGACATTATATTTAACACACACGTCTTCTCTGTCCTCTATTCCATAGACATCTGAAGGCGAGATGACGACACAAAAGGTAAGTCATTGGAATGAAACGATTTTGTTCTTTCTTCTGCAGTTTCATCTGTCTTTTATCTTCTTTCCATTCCTTCTGCTGGCTTTTTCTTGCTCTGCCTTCCGTTACTTCTACTTTCTGTTCACCTGTATGATCCTGTGTGTTTATGTGTATGACAGGGCTGGATTAAGCATTAAGCAAATATAAGTACTTGCTTAGGGCACCAAGGGAGGGAGGGCGGCGGAGTGACCACGGAAATATTTCATTACAAGATTTACCATGGACCATATGGTGCAAAACTGCAAACGGTGCAGCTGAACTAGAGCCCGCAAAGGGAGGCCACTATAAGAAATGAACAAAAAAAGTATTTGCTTATAAGACTCGCTTTTTTAAATCTTTAAACGCATATATTATTGTTTATAGTTTGAATTACATAATAACTGTATATTATGAGGGCAGCGAAATCTTTTAAGTACTTTGGGTCTTTAAAAAGTCTTAATCCAGCCTTGGTACATGAGTGTGGGAATCTGTCGCTCCAGCTATAATGTCTGTATATATATATTGGTCATGTCAGTGTCCGCGTGCCTTACTAGACCAGAGTACTGATTACCGCTGCTGTGCTTCAGTCTGGGATGAGGAAATTAACAGCATTGTTGTAAAAGTTACTACAAGTTACTGATGCCGCTAAGACCACAATTCCAACTTGGAGGTCCAGACCAGAGTAAAGCTAAACACTGGGCGATACGAAAACCTGTTGTCCACGATGAAAAGAAAGAAAATGAGATGGGATGGTCATGTTTCAAGATCAACAGGACTTGCCAAATCCATTGTGCAAGGAACAGTGCGAGGATGCAGAAGGAGAGGAAGACAGAGAAAGAGATGGGAGGACAACAAGAGTGAATGGACTGGCCTGGCCTCACACTCAGCAACTGCTTAAGAGTGTCTGAGAACCCAGAGAAATAGAGAGGGCTTGTTGCAAAGTCTTCTACGACGCCACAACCGTCTGCAAAGACTCGGGGAGAGAGAGAGAGAGAGAGAGAGAGAGAGAGAGAGAGAGAGAGAGAGAGAGAGAGAGGGGGGGAGAGGGGGAGGAGAGGAGAGGAGAGATCCTCCTAAAAGAAAAAACCTCCAACCATTATCCTTGAGTCGGTCCATCAGAACTCAGAACAACTTAAGGGGGTATGCTGGTCTAGAAGCAAGGTGCTCGCCTCTCATGTTGAGGGTACCGGTCTCAGTTGGTGCAGGCATGATGGAATTTTGGAGGAAAATTCTTGCCCCTGATCCCACGGAAGGTAGAATCGAGCACCTAGTCTCCTCGAACAAGGACGAAAAACTCGGAGAGCCTGTGTGCACGTTGAACAGGTTAAGGGTACCTTGGCAGTTGGAAATCGAGAAGAGCAAGGGTAACGATACTTCTGCCCCGGCAAAATTTAAATAATAATATAAAAAAAATCCTACCAAAAAACACACAAAAAGATGAACAAGTCGTACCATCCGTTCCTGTATGCTGCACCACGCGAACTGCTCTCTTGGGCTGATACAACATAATTAAAAACTCTGGCAGTCTCTCAGATCACTGGGCGAACATTATTTTCTTTCTGTGGACCGGAGACTGGAATTGGTTGCTTGAAAACCTGAGAATTGTGCAAAACACTGAAACATTCAAGAAAGTTTTAAACACCTTTTTAATAGATGGAATGTAACCACGGTTGTTTCCAGCGCTTCTCCCACATTTAGTATATTCTTTGTATTGGTGTATTGGATGTGAGTTTAAAACTCTAACGTCCAGTCTCCAATATTTGAAGCAGGTGCCCTGGAGCCCAAATCTCAATATTTGGTACACTTACTCTTCCAATTTTATGGCCAAATAATTTTTCCAATTACACATTTATATTTGTTAAAAAATCTCACCATTTAAAACCAGCCCAGCATGATATTTCAGACGTTTTGGAATTGGCAATGTTCGTCTGGCCCCTAGAGAGTTATGAATGACGGTATAGCGATTAGACATTACATTTGATGAGGTAAAGGGCTAGGTAGTATTATTACTATTATTGTTACAGACTTTACTTTATATAATGATTTACATTTATATACATTTTTTTCCATTGATTTCATTTCTTTATGCACTCGTTTTTTTTTTTCATTTCCACAGAGACTGCGAGAGAAAAAATTTGATATTTGCAAGTTTTCTTGTTGGTGGTGTTACCACAAGTTTGTTTGTGAGGAACATGTGAGTCATTTTACAAACTAATGAATGTTGGTTCGGGGAAGCACAGAAGAAACTGAATATCTTTTTTCATCGTTCTAATTAACGCTCAGCTGTTTAACTCTTTGAGGCCAAAGCATCTCACACTGAGTCAGCGACATTGATTTCAAATACTCAGACAAAGTAGTATTATGTCAGCTGAGTAGATCTATTACTTTAGTTGACACTGCTGTCATTTAGAGTTTTATTAATTTTTATTCTTCTCTACATCCAAAATATATTATAGTTTTATAGTATTAAGCAAATACTAGTAATTTCAATAGAAGAAATAAATCATTATCCTTGCCTTATCATTTGTCTTTTTTATAAACCCCACTAGTAGCAGATATTATTCAGAATAATTATAAACAGAAATAAACCATAAAATGCAATGATACATTTAAAAATACATGTATAAATAAAAAAGTCAGTCTTATAGTCCAGCAAATACTTTTATTTTTTTCCATTTATTGTGGGGGCCTCTTTTCGTGGACCCTGGTTCAGGCGCATCATTTGCAGTTTTGCACCATATGGTCCATGCTAAATGCGGCGATGAAAAGTTTCCTGTGGTGCTCCCCCCCCCCCCCCACTTCCCTCGATGCCCTGAGCACGTGCTTATTTTGCTTAATGGTTAATTAATAAAACATGCGAGACTTACCTGTAAATTGAAGCATGTTTGGGATTCTAACGGAGTCAACTTGGTCTGGAACGAGGGTAACATGAGATAGCGCGCCGCGCCCACTGGTCAGTATTTAGCCGTGAAAAATCACTGGTAAATAAACACATTGGCTGAGTTTTCTTGTACTACTTACACACTGGGTGGGATTGGGTGGGCATGTTACCCTCGTTCCAGACTAAGTTGACTTCGTTAGAATCCAAAACATGCTTCAACTTACAAGTAAGTCTCGCATGTTGTAATAATTTTAACTCAGCCAACTGTCTTTCACTCGGTGTAACATGAGATTTTAGCACAGTAATTTTGAGCTCAGAACACTATGATCTGCGTATTAGCAGGAAATAGTGATCAATTTTATAAGAGGAAAATGAACTGTAAAGTGCCTACCTCAATGGCGCTGCAGGAAGCGGTCCATCAGGACTTGACCAAAATTGTATATCTGTCTCTTGTAGAATTTAGAGAAAGTAGACTCAGAAGTCCATCCTGCTGATTTCATGATGGTTTCAATTGGGCAGGCATTAGCTTGAGCTGCTGCTGATGTACTGGCAGTCCTAGTGCCGTGAGCACTGAATTTTGTGATACCGATGCCCACAGTGGACACTGTGGATTTGATCCATCGAGCTATTGCGTCCTTGCTTACTGCAACCATGTGGTTGTATTATGCTAACAAGGAGTTTACTGTGTGTCTACCGACAATCTGTCGTTCTCAGCAGATACTCATGAAGAGTAGACATTACACATAAACTAGTGTTTTGCTTAAAAGCAGATATTTCAATCGGTGATTGATGAGTTCCTCTACGAGAGTGTTTCAATAATGTGGTAATATGGAAAACAACTTTGTCATTATTCAATATCATGCAATTAACATCAAGATTGTGCAGAGTTTGGACTCTTTGTCCTGATAATAAGGCAAGAAGCATTACCAATTTAAGTGTAAGTTCTTTGAAAGAAAGACTGGCCAAAGGCATCCATAGTTCCAACATCTCCAGCACTTTATTTACATCCCATGTCGAGTGATACAGCGGGAGTGAAGGGTTTATTTCAAACGCTCCTTTCATGAAACGTTTCACTATGTCAGTTTGTCCAAAAGGTACATTATCATATTTACATATATAACATGACAGTGCGGATCTAACTCTATTCAAAGCACTATAAGAATAACCACCGTGAACCAGCGAAGTCAAGAAATCTAATGCTGTTGCTAAAGGTGGTGAAAGGGAATCCACTTTGTGTTGACGAGCGTACCATTGCCATTTCTTGAGGTACACGTTGTATATACTTTTGGTTGTACTTCTCCATGAGGACATGATAATGTCGGTTGTTTCTGTAGAAAAACCTGATGATGTGTATCTTTTCCGGAGATTTTGCATACTAGCAGTTTCAATTTCTTTCTCTTTGGATGAAGAGCAGCTGGATCGCTTGGTAGAGTTAGTAATCGTTCCCTTGCCGAGAGTAGCACAGGTCTTTCTATTAACATGCCCATTAGTTTGGGATAAAATGCTTGGTTTGGCCAAAATGGAACAACTATCACAGCATTGGCTGCATCTGCCTGAATTTTTTGCAGGGTTCATAGTATGACACTGAAAGGTGGAAAACAATAGATCATCTCATATGCTTGCCAGTCAAGCGCAAAAGCATCAATAGCAAATGCATCAGGCTCTATTCGGAAGGCAACAAAGGGGACAAACTGATGATTAATCCGAGATGCAAACATATCTATACATGGTTTGGCATCAAGAATTTTAAGAGATTCCATCAACAGCTCTGTGTCGAGCTTCCATTCTGTATCAATGTTTATAATACGAGAATCGTAATCTGCTTCATTTTGAATACCTGGTACATGGGCTGCACTGAGCCATACTTTTCTATTAACACACCAATCCCAGATTGTGTAAGAAAGTGTATTTAGGGAAACAGATCGACACGTGCCCATATGGTTGATACAAGCCACGGCTGTTGTGTTATCTGACATAACTCTGATATGAGTGTTACTGGCCTTGGATGCAAAGGCTATGAGGCCTAAAAATATTGCTAAAGTCTCCAGATAGTTTATACTGTGGCGCTCTTTTTCATTATGGTCAAACATCCCATGGGCCCGTTGACCCATGCATACAGCTCCCCAGCCAGTAAGACATGCATCGGTTGTTATTATAATAGAAGGGTTATCCCGATGAATAGGTGCAACTTCATACATACTATTTGTTATCCACCAATCTAGTTCAAGCTTTGCATCCGCTGATAAAATCATGCTTTTTTCCCAGTCACCCTTTTGCACTTTAAGTGTTACATTTTTCTCACGTTCTAGTGTTCTATAATGTAAAGGGCCATGCGGTATCGCAATAAAACTGGCAACAAGGAGGCCAACACATGAAGCGACTTTGCGGATCTTACAAGTATTGTGATGCCAATAAATCTTGACAGGCTTGAACAATTTTTAACCTTCGATTGGTTCTAAGCGTGACAGTCATAGACTGAGATGAAATTACATGTCCCAAAAAAGGCTATTTCCTGCGTCGGCACAAACTGACTTTTGTCGGCATGGACGCAAAAGTTTAAAGTGTCAAACAGATTGACGGTATCTACAACATTTGTGATTGCCTCGTTTTCTGACTTAGAAATTAAAAGCAAGTCATCCAGATAATATGCAGCTATCAAGTGACCATAAGAATGTAATTTGTTTAAAACAACCCTTGTTAAGCGGGTAAAGTCTCTCGGACAACTGGACATTCCATTTGGATAGCAAACATAACTGTACTTCTTGTTCCTATGAACAAATTTCAAATACTTTTGATAAGTTGTTGCAATGGGCACAGTGTAATAGGCATCTTTTAAATCAATGGATGCATAATAACAACCTGGGCTCACTAGATTCAGAGCAGTCCGAATTGTTTCCATCTTGAATTTCCTATATGCAATATTCTCATTCAGAGTTTTCATGTTAAGTATCGTGCGATATTCTCTTGGTGTCAGTGACATGTCGCTTTCACAGTCAGTATGGGAATGCATGGATTTTTTCTCCACCAGAAATATAGGATTTATAAACTCGTCTGGCTCTGTGACCGATTTTTTAATTACTCTCTTTGCAAGGAGCTTTTCAATTTCTTCATCAATAATGCAAGCTTTGTTTTCTGGTAATGAAGCATTGTGCGACATGCTTTGAGACTGACTATCTCAGAGCCTTTGACGATATCAATTATGTCAGCATCGGACGTAAGCTTGAGCCATTCAAGCAATCTATGCTTTATTTGGCCACCATAGAAAAGTTTTGCTCTTCTTGTAAGGTACGATTTTAATGAAGGCAATATTGCGTGCATAGCACTCACCTGGTTCACGGTGTTTAAAAGTGCAGATAACTCATTCTGGTCTACTTGAAGGGTTTGCCTCCCTTGGCAGCGGTCGGGTGTTTCTTCCATTGCCTGGGAGGCTGTTTCTCTAAAAAATCATTTCTGCCATTGTGCCAGGGGCGATTACTCGCATTCCAGTTTGGTTTTGTCTTCCCTTGCCCCAACCTTTGGACTTCCTTGACCGGCAATGTGCACATAGGAGGTAACGACACGCCAGAAACGCGAGAGCATGACTAGGCCTATGTGATGAGGTGACGTGTGGTGTGAGGCGTTTCGCGTTTCGGAGTTTCGCGTTTCTCGTTTCGCGTGTCGTCCTATGTAAACTGGGCCTAGTAAGTCGTCTCCGTAAAGAAGATCCGAGGTTATCGGGACATGAGGTGCACAGATACCGGCATTGTGACTAGGCAGTGATGACCGGTGTCCTTCCCTCCTCTTAAACGATAAATCTCGATTGTCATGAGCAATTAACGCCAGAGCGTCCGTGAGGAGGGAAATTCCAGACGTTATCTCCCGCTTTATGTGAGCCGTGTCTGTCACGGTGGTCAGTTTCGCCCTTGTCTCCTGTAGCGTCTGCGCGCATCGTGTTACCGCCACAGCGGCCCGGGAGAAAGATTTTTGTGTATTTGCTAGTCGGACGTCCGCTTCCCTCGCATAAGGTTTTAGTGCACCCCATATTTCTTGGTTTGTGCCGGGCACTCCCAAATTTCTGCAGTTTGCTGGGATGGGAAAGCGTGCGAGTTTCTCGCGTAGTTTTCCATCCTCTAGTTTGCTCTCAAATCGTTTTTTGACTAGAGACGCAAACTTATCGGAGACCGGGGGTCCCATTTCCTCCTCATTATTAAATGTCGAAGCAAGTTCTTTGTAGATATCATCATCTCCTCACATGGCTGCTCATTTGTATCTTCATTGATAGACGCTTCGTCTAGAATCTCATTTTCCAATTTTTCCACCTCCTCATCAGAGGAGGAAATTGTACACCATCTTTTGGGAGGTGGCGTTGAGGAGGCCGTGGACTGTGTGACAGTCCTCTTTTTCGCACAGCCGGTGGCCTGCGTGATTTTTTCTAAATTATTTATTGTGTCCATCATTTTGGACATTAGAGCGTGCATTTCTGTCACACTCACTGCTGGTGCGGTATCACTACCGTTACGGAGCAGTTCTGTCTCGGATCTCGGTGAGATCTCATTTCCCCGCTGGGGAGACATTTCCATGTCATCAGACATGATTAAGACTTATAGTTGATGAGACTGATGAGATAGTAAGATTGTGGCGTACACAATCAATTCACAATCTAGCGGCGGTCTGTTACAATTGGAAAACAATACAGGTAAATCCAGAGCGGCTGAAAACACGACTGACCCGGGCAACGGTTGAACGCAGACTGACCAGTGGGCGCGGCGCGCTATCTCATGTTACACCGAGTGAAAGACGGTTGGCTGAGTTAGAATCCAGGCCTGGAAGACAGGCAGATGCCAGTTTTGACTGACAGGTCACTTTACAATCATTTGCAGGAAGTGAATTGTTTACTTAAATTAAAATGTGGCAAAAAGAAAAGGCTGCATATCGCAAAGCCTTGCATAAGAAATAATAGAAATGAAACACCGACGTGTTAAAAAAAAAAATGAAGATTAAACGAGCTCTTGGTCAAAAGTCCTTCTTCAGGGAAAAAAAATGAAACAGTATGAACAGAAAATGAAATAAAAAAAACAAAAAAACTGTAAAAATCACAAAAATGCGGACATTTGTGTTATAGTCTAGATGTGGTGGCGGTTTACTCTGAAGTGCTTACTGTGTCTACCACCTTTAAGAGTGGCCATGACCTTTATAATGAGACAGCTGATGCCTGCATGTTTCTGAGTGGCGGAGGAGTACAATGTGGCAACTGGTCGGTATCGAAGGTGTAAATCTGCCTTCTGCCAAAATCTGTTGTTTAAAAAAAAAAAAGTGGCTAGAGTGTCTCACTGTTGTGCAAGTTTGGCTTTTGTTTGTTTGTTTTGCCAGCAATACAGCGTGCTTGACAGTTTTAACAAAAATGTGAACAAATTTTTAAATCAGTCAAAAATCATTGCGAGCAAAATGTGTCAATATGAATGGGCCATTAAAGTGCTATGAGAGATGAGGATGTTCTGACTTAATTTCTCTTGTAAAACATCTAATGTAAAGTTAATACAGATTAAAGAAAATTGATATCACAAAAGTACCAGTAAATAAAAAAGTCAACTCGATGAACACGCAATGTGTTGCTTGGGCCTGAACGAGTTAACTGATCTAACTCAGTTTCCTCTGTATCGACCTATTGTGTGTGTTGAAGTCTCAGGCAATCTATAATTAGGAATGATGTCATGGCGGTAACTTACATAGTTGTTGTTGTTGTTGCTGCTGCATTTGATAAGCTCATTGAACAGGCACGTACGTTCACTTTGGTGCAGTTGGCATGCCCAGAAACACGTGTGTAGTAGCCTGGCACGCATGAGATCTGTAGCTGTAGATTTTTACATGGGCAAGAGAGAGAGAGAGAAAGACAGAGAAAGAAAAAGAGAGAGAGAGAGAGTAAAGGAAAAGAGAAGAGAAGAGAGAGAGAACGGGCAGAGGTAGGAGTGTAGGTTTATCCCCTGCAGTATTGGGTTTCTCATCTTGTAAAAAAAAAAAAGGGACAAAAGGATCTGAAATAATTCAATGAATATTCACAATTTCCTGACATTTCAAAATGCTGAGGACATCCAGTGAAGTTGGATCTTTCCGTGTCCACATGACCTTGACACAAGACCAGCATGAAATACTCCCAGTGCCCTTTCCATGTAGTAACCCTTTACCAAATGTTATCTTTCCGTGTCCACGTGACCTTGACACAAGACTTGCATGAAATACCTCCCAGTGGCATTTCCCTGTAGTAACCCTTTACCAAATGGACCCACCACTTTTAGTTGCAGCTGTTTGCAACATGGCATCGAGTCAAATAAAAATGGGACAAGTTATGAGGAAAAAAATTGTTTGAATCTTAAAATTAAGTACAGATAGGGAATAGACATAATATGAAGACAATACTATGCAAGGGAATTGAATTATATTGGCTTAGATCAGCACGGAACCGGAATTGCGTCATGATCAGACAACTGTCATCATTGTTGTCCACTGTCCTGATTGATTGATCGGAAACAGACTCCCAGCACACCGGCCATCCCCGTAAGTACTGATCTCGCCTCTCCAACATCCATTTGAAGGTTGTATTTTGTATTTGTATAACTCTTTAATCCCATTTGGGAAATTTTGCCTTTGTGCCATTGCAGCCCAGTTATAACTGGAGCAGGCACGTTCCTCCAATTGTCCTCGTGACCAGCCGGTTCCACAGTTTGTCGGGTTCGTTCAGTCTTGTTGCACGTTCTCCCCTCCCCCCCTTTAGTGCCCCGCCTCCATCATTCTGGCTATGGGAAGCACTTCGGTACCTTCATCTGCTGGTAATCAGTAGGTGGTCAAAGACAACCTTAACCTTGGACTATGATCCTAACTATTTTTTGTATTGTGCTCTTTTTCAGAAAATGAAGAAATACCCTAGCCCCAGATTGAGGAAAAGGTGGCAGCCAGAGGAGAAGTTAAGAACGAGGCTTTCAGTCATTCCGGAATGATGGTTAGTAAGTCACTGCATCACTTACGTGTTTCGGGACATTCCACGTAATATGTTACCTAAGAGGTATTTTTCAAAACATGCCTGGGAGAAAAGTTAATGGTTGTGTTGTAAAGGTAGTGATTAAATGAACATTTTTGGTAAGCATTACCTTCCTTGCGTGATCTTGTGACCTGGCGTCCCTCTTGGAAAACAGTTACCGGTATGAAGATTATGTCCCATCAGTTACTCAAGCTAATTGCCGCAGTGTGTTTAAAAGTAAAACTTGATTATTTATGCTTTTTCTGTATGCTCAGACGCATTTTATGAATGTAGAAAAACATTGTTTGGTTTCAGAAATTTTGCAGTTTAATTTTGCTATGTTAAAAAACATGGTATTTTTTCTGTCCCATCAGTTACCAACTAAAGTGAAGGCAATTGAATGGACTCATCTTAATTTTTTTATTATTTAAAAACACATTTGCATCATTTTGTATCATTTTGAAAGAAATAGTTGGCTATTTATTTCTGGCCTTTTCTTTCCTAAAAAGTATTGTCTGAATGTCTTGTCAGTTATCGTGGAATGTCCCTTTCCCAACCGACAACTTGGGACAAGAAAGCAAAGGGAAATATATATAATCTAGATTTTCTTTCCAGAATCTTGAATCCGTGTCTAATGGTATTATGTATTGTCAAGCATTCATTTCAACTTTAGAGCTACCTCCCAGTCCGGTCTTGGTGACCAGTGCCGAGATCTGAATCCTCAGTCTTTCATCTTGATAACAGAATGTGCATCCATGAAAATAACCATAAATATATGACCATATTTTCTGAATCAATGGCGTGTCTGGAGTGAGAGCTCTAAAGACCTCCTAACAGGAAAAAATCCAAATATCACTTCCGCTGTATAGCGAATACATTCTCTTTTTGGCAGATGAAAAAAAAAATCATAAATTGATATCTCAGATCATACCGGCACGGAATCTAATAAAAAGGCCTAAGGGAAAGCGGGGTGGAGTGGGGTGGGATGACAGAGAGAGAGAGAGGTTCAAGCCGAGTTTTAATGGTTTGTTAGTTAAATAGCGATTTGAACACTGGTGTATACAATTGACTGTAATAATTGTGACAGAAATCTGGCCATTTTCTGGCCATGCCAGGATGGAAAAGCGAATGTGTTTTATTTACTTTACAGACCTAGGTGAAACTGTTGGAATCTTCAGCGTGGTCGATCTTTGTATTCTGAACTGAAGTCTTTTTTGTGTGGAAATGTGAATTGTTAGTGATATTTTCACGTACAGTAAATTCACGACAGATAAAGGTGGGGAAAGATCAAGTGGGGGGGATTGAAAAATGTTGGCTGTTGATGGCAATTATAAGTTATATTGATGGTGTCTGGAGCAAACCGGCCAAGTCGAAATTTGCAAATTTTACAGGAGAAACAAAAAACTACCGATAATACAAATGGGAAATGGACCTAGCTGGTTTGATCTCACCCCTATTTTGAGTATTTCATCTGAATAATGGTAACAGCTACTTTTCCATGTGATGCAGGATTCCAAGCTTCATAAATTGGTACGAATTAAAGCAATGTGAAATTTTTGGACTTGGCCGGTTTGCGCCCGACACCATCGATATTTTATTATATTATATTATATATTATATGTATACATGGTAGTACCCAATAGGCAGCAAAGAGCAGAGAGAGTGAATGACCGTGCGTTTTGTTCAAAAAAAAAATCATGATTCTTCCATGTATTTTGAATTGGCGGTCAGGCGTATATTAACTTGAACTTGTACTAACACCTGGAAACTGTGAGCACGTGCGCGGAGTGGGGTAGGGGTGGGAGAGGCTTTAGTTTGACGAATCTTTTATCTTACTACTAACTGGAAATTCGGGTGGGAAGGGGCACTGTGAGGAGGACATTTATGTGACTCCGCCTTTTCTGAATTAAAACATCCTTGGCATAATTAATGACTTGTTTTATTTTGTTTTGATCTGCAGGGTCAGCAGAGAAAGATATGTTACAAGCACTGGCAGCCTACCACTGAATGACAACCACTGTCTGCTACTACAAAAGGACAACCACTGTCTGCTACCACTAAAGGACAACCACTGTCTGTTACCACTGAATGACAACAACTGACTGCTACCAATGAAGGGCCACCACTCACTACATGCTTCTGAAAACCTGGCAAAAGCTCCTTTCACTACACTGGCAAAAGGTAGGACCAGGTCGCAGTTTCCTCATAATACCATTACTGCACCCTGTACATACTGTATTATACTATATTATCATTTCGAATATTTCTTGTTTCCGTCAGCTGATGTATTATCGGACGTGTCTGTCTTGTTATGTTTGCTAGTCAGGTGGGTTATTTGTTAGTATAGACTGTACATGTTAGCCTTATTCCCTTTCCAGTGGTACTGTTGTTTTTCTATAGTATATTGCAGTTTGTGAAATATAAGAGTACTTCCTGTATGGACAGACCAGTCCAGTTTTGTATGGACCAGTGCTCTTCTGTAAAAACCAGTGAATATTTATATGGATCAGTGCGTCTTTGTAAGGACCAGTGAAAACTTGGTCATTGCACACTTTCTTGCTCATCTGACCCACCTTTGTTATTTGATCTTCTCTACAAAGCTCTGTGGACTTTCATTGTCCTTGCGTCACCGAATCTTCCCCGTTTGCCTTCTGTAAGCTCATATTTTCTATTCTTTTCGGCACAAAACATCTTAACAAGATGGTGGCTTGCTTTGTCTCATTGACTGTACCAATTGCCATTGCACAAAGTTGACTTGGACAAATCATCGGGTATTTGCCATATTGTTGTATGTGCTTTTTTGCATTTTCGAGATAACGGAGATTGAAGTTTGGTCAGCAAAAGGGTCAAAACGCAAAGACCATCATGTCACAAAAACATATCTCGAAAACCTTTTAACTGATTAGAATGACAATTTTACATAATGAAATTAGGAGTGAGAGAACCACTTTCTTGACAAAACTCCAAAATTGGCAAAATGTCGTATACAACAATGTGGCCGATAGTGAAATTTCCCTTGAAACAGCTGGTCTTCTAGAGTGTATTAAATTGAAAATTGTCTCGTTTCCCCTCCCCTCTGCAAGTTTGTACACCTATCTTTGATCGCTGAACTTTTAATACCGGTAGTTAAAATGACTGTGGAGGTGCTATGAGAAATGAAGGAGATATCTTTTTTTCACATCGTAATCTGCTCTCAGATCTCGTATGAATTTTACATGAAAGTATAAAATTTAAAATTCCTGATGAGATCTGAAATGAGTAAGTACACTTCATGTAACTGAAAGAGAAGATCGTCTTTTTTTCTTCTCACTTTGAAAAAAAATGACACCGCTGAGCTAGCCGGGGTGAATTATCATCAATAAGGTGATTTAAGCCTAACCAACAAAATGAGACTGATAACCTGATGGGTTAGGCTTAATTGGTGGATTGCTGGACAGTCTTGAGGATATTGAATAGCGAGCGAGCAGTAAGCTAGCCAGGTAAATTAAGGAATGAAAATGAGTCTGGAAGTCTGATGGCTTAGGGTAATTCACAGCCGCAAGACAGTCCGGCTGATATTGGACTGCGGTGTGCAGTAACTGGAATGTCTTAAACGAAAAAAAATCACAACTCGTCAGCCTGGGCAAGGGTTAAATTGGATGCACAATTTTTTAATTTTTTTTTTTTACCGCTGAGCTAACCGTCCAGAATTTCCATTGAGCTGAAATGAGACTTTCTTCCTTCTTTTTTTTTTTTTTAAACCGCTGAGCTAACCGGTATGAATTTCGATTGAGCTGAAATGAGACTTCCTTCCTTCTTTTTTTTTTTAAACCGCTGAGCTAACCGGCATGAATTTCCATTGAGCTGAAAAAGACCTCTTTTTTTAAACCGCTGAGCTAACCGGCATGAATTTCCATTGAGCTGAAAAAGACCTCTTTTTTTAAACCGCTGAGCTAACCGGCATGAATTTCCATTGAGCTGAAAAAGACCTCTTTTTTTAAACCGCTGAGCTAACCGGCATGAATTTCCATTGAGCTGAAAAAGACCTCTTTTTTTTAACCGCTGAGCTAACCGGCATGAATTTCCATTGAGCTGAAAAAGACCTCTTTTTTAAACCGCCGAGCTAACCGGCATGAATTTCCATTGAGCTGAAAAAGACCTCTTTTTTTAAACCGCTGAGCTAACCGGCATGAATTTCCATTGAGCTGAAAAAGACCTCTTTTTTTAAACCGCTGAGCTAACCGGCATGAATTTCCATTGAGCTGAAAAAGACCTCTTTTTTTTTAAACCGCTGAGCTAATCGGCATGAATTTCCCATGAGTTGAAATGAGACTTTCTTTCTTCTTTTTTAACCGCTGAGCCAACGGGCATGAATTTCCAGTGAGGTGAAATTTAAAGAATGAAATGGGATTGGTAAGCTGACGGGTAAGGCTTAGTTCGTATTGAAGACTGCAAGACAGTCCCACGGATATTGGTCTGCAGTATGCAGCAGTTGGAGTTTCTAAACGAAAAAAATTCATGATTCTCCAGCCTTGGCAAGGGTTAGAGTAAATGCAAGGTTTTTTCTTTTTTGAATTAAACCGCTGAGCTAACCGAGATGAACTTTCAGTGAGGTGATTTAAACCTAAGGAACGAAGTAAGACTGATAGGCTTAGTTGATGTTGAGGACAGCAACTAGTGCAAGACAGTCAATCAGCTACTGGATTGCACTATGCAACAATTGGAGTGTCAAAAATGAAAAAAAAAACCATAACTCTCCAGCCTTGGCGAGGGTTAATTAATTTAATTACATTAATTTAATCGCTGAGCTAGAGGGGATGAATTTTCAGTGGTGGATTTCAAGAACCAAATGAATCTGGTACAGTGGTAGGCAGATGGGTTAGTCTTGGTTGCACTGGACAGCAATATGCAGCACTTGGAGTGTCTAAAACGAAAAAAAAATAACCCATAACTCTCCAGCCTTGACAAGTATGAACTTAATGTGAGTTTTCTGTTTGTTTTTTTTTTAATTGAACCGCTGACCTAGCCGGGATGGATTTTCAGCGAGTTGAAATGATACTTTTTTGCTTTGTTTTTTTAAATGGCTGACCTAGCCGGGATGAATGTTAAGTGAAATGATTTAAGGAGGAGCACATAGAGAAAGCAGATAAACCGGGAGCAGAAAGCCAGTGTCCGGTAACCAGCTACCGGTGAACATAGAGAAAGTGGGCAAATCGGCGCCAGCAGAAATTTAAAAGCCAAATTGGATAAGTAAATTGATAAATTAGATAAAATATTGTCGTAAAAATGATGCGCTGCAGATATGCAGCTCCCCCCCCCCCACCCCCCGCCAAATGCGTGTGTGTTTGTGTATGTGTGCGAGCATTTTCGGAGTTATATTTTTTCTTTATTTCATTGAAGGAACGATGTAATTACATTTCTTCCACACATTATGAATATAATGTAAGGAATTGGATATGTATTGGAAATGTAGGGAATTAGATATTATTACAATGGGACAAGTTGGTTGGTCCAGAGGCAAGGTGCCCTCCTCTCATGCCGAAGGTACCGTGTTCGATTCTCTGTCGGTGCAGGCATATTGGAATTTTTGGGGGAAAATTCCTGTCCCTGTACCTATAGTAGGTAGGATCGAGCACCTAGTCTTCTCGGATAAAGACAAAACACATTGAGGGCGCATGTGCACGTTAAAGATATCTTGGCAGTTGAAAGTCGAGAAGAGCAGGCCAAACAAACCCAACTTCCCGGGCCAAATTAAAAAAACAAACCAATAACAACCAATCCCTACCGCAAAAACACACAAAAAAGAACAAGGAAGAATAAAAAAGAACCAAAAGTGGGGTGTAGATGCCAAGAGCAGCAAAATCCTTACGATAAAGACTTAGAAACAATGGATGCGGCAAAGTGTAATATGCAGTGATTTTTTGGGGGATAGATGAGAACAAGACACAATAATTCTTTATGAATCCAATATAATAGGCCTACAAAGTTGGCGGGAGCTGGGGGGGGGGGTGCACAGGTTTATCCTGGGGGATGCTGGGTATCTTATCTAATGTTATCATTTTAAATGATTAAATCTGCAATGAACTCCCTTTTATTTTTTTTTATTTTTAACTGATTTCTATCCAGCACTTGCTGCCCTGTTAGCGTGAAGATTGTTTCTTCTGTTCCAAATAACAGATGAACTGAAGACAGCTGGTACTGTATTTTCTAACGTCCATATCGTGACTACTGTCATTTTTTTTAGGTTTTAAATTGTCTTGATTAAAATGTGTCGAATCAGGAAAAACTGACGTACAATTTAAACATCCGCTGCGAAACTCCACACCGTGCGCGCCATTCTGCACAAAACCAGCGGCAGACGAGCGGGCAAGAATTCATTCAACATTTCCAACAAATTTGTCTGCTTACCACCAGCCGCTGGCGTCCAGCGTTCTCTCTGTGCACTTCAAAGGATAAAGAGGCGTCATTTCTACCCGCACCAGCAACCTGCTTTCTCTATGTGTTCCCCCTGAGGAATGAAATGAGGCTAGTAAGCTAATAGGTTAGGCCCAGTTAAGGACTGCAAGATAGGCCTGCAGATATTGAGTTGTAGTGCGCAGTAATTGGAGTAGCTAAAACGAGAATAAATCATAACTCTCCAGCTTTGGCAAGGCTTAAATTAAAGGCAAGTTTTTTTGTTTGTTTTTTTAAATCGCTGACCTGGCCGGGGTGAATTTTCAGTGAGGTGATTTAAGCCTGGGACGAAATGAGGCTGATACCGATAGTGATGTTGATGGGTTAGGCTTAGTTGGTGTTAAGGTCTGCAAGGCAGTCCTACCGATAATGGATTGCAGTGTGCAGTAACTGGAGTATTTTGAACGACAACAATCATAACTTTTCACAAGGATTAAATTAAATGCATTAAAAAAAAAAAAAATTAAACCGCTGAACTAGCCGGGATGAATTTCCAATGAGGCACAATGAGACTTTTTTTTTTTTTAACGCTGAGCTAACGTGCATGAATTTCCATTGACCTGAAATGAGCGGGGTTTTTTTTGGTTTTTCTTAACCGCTGAGGTAACCAGCATGAATTTCCAATGAGGTAAAATGAGATTTTTTTTTGTTGTTCAAACCGCTGAGCTAACCGGGATGAATTTCCAGTGAGGTGACGTGAGACTTTTTAAAAACCGCTGAGCTAACCGGCATGAATTTCCAATGAGGTGAAATGAGACACTTTTATTTTTAACCGCTGAGCTAGCCGGGAGGAATTTCCATTGAGGTGAAATTTAAGGAACGAAATGAGAATGGTAAGCTGATGGGTTAGGCTTAGTTTGTATTAAAGATTGCAGGACAGTCCCACGAATATTGGACTGCAGTATTCAGCAGTTGGAGTGTCTAAACGAACAAATCACAATTCTCCAGTATTGGCAAGGGTTAAATTAAATGCACGTTGTTGTTTTTTTTAACTTAAAGCGCTGAACTAGCCGGCTTGAATTTAAAGTGAGGTGATTTAAGGAATGAAATGAGACTATTAGACTGACGGGTTTGGCTTGCCGATTAGTTGGTGTCAAGGACTGCAAGCAAGACAGCCTTGAAGATATTGGACTGCGGTAGGCAGTACATGTAATTATATTATAGTGTCTTTACAACAAAAAAAAAAACTCTTCAACTCTGGCAAGTGTTAGCATGTAACAAGTTGTTTTTTTTTTCAATTAAATGGCTGAGCTGGCAGTATGAATTTTCGTGGAGGTGAATTAAGGAATGAAATGAGACTGGTAAAGTGATAGGCTGATGGCTTAGGCTTGGTTGATGGACTGCCAGGTAGCCCTGGAGATATTAAATAGCAGGATGCAATATTGGAGCATCTAAATCAGCGCTTCTCCAGGTGGGACGTGACAATATCTTAGAAGGGCGCAGGATTCCAGAATGGGGGTGTTTTTGACATCCGATCATGTCGAGGCACACTTTCTGTTTTTTGGGGTTTTTTTTAAAGAAAGTGTTTAGACAGGTTCAATGTACCGCTAAATAAGCCAAAATATTCGACCGGTTCAATGCACGGATATAGTCGAGACGACTATTCCGGTGCAAAGTTTTCACTCTTGTGTGTAGAGAGAAGAACTAGCCGAAGGCTATCAACTTCCGTTATTCGAGAAAAGCGAGGCTGATTTGATTGCAAAGGCCTCGATCCTCTCCCAGGCTTGACTTCTTTGTTTAGGCTAATTTTGTGATCACCACAGGCGCCAGCTTTTTCCAATTCAAATTTTGAAACTGAAAGGGCCTGCACGTCGATTTCTATCGGTTAACTTTTGTTATTATTATTCAATAGGTAGGCCTAACCTTGGGCTCCTCTCTAGGCCCTAAACTAAGTCATTGTCACTTCACTTTCAAATTGTTCCCTCACCATGCGGATGTATTTTAAATGAATTAGTCAGGTTCGGGTTAGGGTTAGGGTTAGGTTGAATGAACCTCTCCTATCTATTTGACTAATTAGGTTCACTGCCCCTAAATGTAAATTAATAGTATTTAAAATAGGATCTGCATGTCTAGGGTGTCTGCTTTGCTTCATTATTTTGACATGAAAAAGTAGGTCAAATCTTTGCACCTGTCCTGTTTAATTTACTATTCAGGTTGAATGAACCTCTCCTATCTATTTGACTAATTAGGTTCAATGCATCTTTCCTTTTTGCTTTACTAGTCAGGTTCATTGCACCTGTATAAACTCTACCTTTTTTTAAACCGGATAGGGATTAAAAAAAAAAAAACAGGTTGAGAAGCATTGGTCTAAAACGTTTTCACTGAAACTTTCTGCTTGGGTTCCAGCTGAACCTGTGCTGGGTAAATGTGATGTTTGGGAATGTCAAACAGTGTAAGCCCATCGTTTCACTAGCATTTACATGATTTGTTTGAGTATTCCCGCTTGGCTTGCGCGTTTTTTGTAAAAATACTTTGTCTTAAAAACCACCGTATTGTTTTGCGGTCGCGCGTGGTAATAAAAAAAAAAGCTGGACTGATCATGAAAAAAGGACTTTTTGTCCACGTTCGGCATCATCTGAAAAACATAATTGATTTCAGTTTTATTACAGAAGTTAGTTGTTTTTTTTTTGCCTTTGTAAAGTTGTGGTACTTGGAGGCTCTTCTAAACAAATCTTTGACTTTGGTGTAACAGAAAGGTTGTCTTTTGTACTTTCTGTAAAACTGATTACTTGGAGGCTCTTCTAAACAAATCTTTGACTGTGGTGTAACAGAAAGGTTGTCTTTTGTACTTTCTGTAAAACTGATATTACTTGGAGGCTCTTCTAAACAAATCTTTGACTTTGGTGTAACAGAAAGGTTGTCTTTTGTACTTTCTGTAAAACTGATATTACTTGGACTTGGGAGGCTCTCCTAAACAAATCTTTGACTTTGGTTAAACATAGAAGAAAGATTGTCTTTTCTGCTTTCTGTAAAACTGATATTACTTGGTGCCTCTTCTACAAACATCTTTGACTTTGGTTATACATAGAAGAAATATTGTCTTTTGTTCTTTCTGTAAAGCTGGTATTACTTGGTGCCTCTACTAAACACATCTTTGACTTTGGTTATGTAACCAGACAATGCCTGTAGGTTTACTTGTTACGGCAGCTGGACAGGAATTGTCAGGCTACCACTTTCATACAGCTCATGCCACAGTGGTCAAGCCGCTCACACTCACACTGTCAAAGAAGAATATCAAAGCCTTATGTAAGGATCAGGCCAGATTTATTCATATCAAACACAGCTCACCTGCTCCCGACTGGGAGAAGAGATGCACTGCTATACTTATAACCCTATATATATCAATATATAATGCAATACGATATCAGTGTAACAATAAGACAAGCATAATGTCATATAGCATAATTAACAACATCGAGCATGAGAAAATGTCACATAGCATAATTAACATCGAGCATGATAAAATGTCACATAGCATAATTAACATCGAGCATGATAAAATGTCACATAGCATAATTAACATCGAGCATGATAAAATGTCACATAGCAAAATTAACAACATTGAGCATACTATGCCACATAGCATAATTGACAACACTGAGCATACTATTATGTCACAACATAATTAGCAGTGTTGTGCACTATATTATGTCACATAGCATAATTAACAACATCGAGCATAATAAAATGTCACATAGCATAAGTAACAACATCGACCATACTATGCCACATAGTATAATTGACAACACTGAGCATACTACATTATGTATTATGTCACAGCATAATTAGCAGCGTTGAGTACTATATTTCACATAGCATAATTAACATCATCATGTACGATATCATGTCACACAGCATAATTAACAACATCGAACATAAAATCATACCACACATGATAATCACACAAATTAGACGGAGGTATTGCTGATAGGGCAAACAATACATATAATATATATACACGAGGATAATGAATGTTGATTATGCAACATATGAGAGAAGAGGGGGGAGGGAGCAAGGGAAAGCAATATTATCTAACAACTACTAAATATTCAATATGCACCGACTAAATGATCACCAGCTCAAAAGTATCAAATGTAAACAGCATAGTAATAAACATGTGACTCTTAGGCCTTGACTGCTTATTTACCATAAAGTGTCATGACCTAAGGATTCCAGCCTGCCCATAAATAAGGAAAACTGTACTTCTTCCATAAAGCCAATAGGGAGATGGAGTAGATCAGGTCATGGGTATGCTCGGGTATTTTGCCATTCAAAATGAGGTTGGCCAGTCTAGTAAGAGCTGCTAGCAGATGATATCCAAATTCTTCTTGTTGATGAGATCTTTGAGGTATATATACAGATGTGATGCCTTGGAACCTCCTGCTGATCCCGAATTCATATGGTTTAATCATTGGAGGACTGCAGACTGGGAAATTATTTGCCGAAGTAGGTCTGGTACAATAGCTGTGGTTTTGTAAAGAAGGGTTGTCTTTTTTACCTTCTGTAAAGCTGATATCACTTGCTGCCTTTTCTCAGGACATCTCGACTGTTGTTATGTAAAAGATATTGTTTTTTCTTCTTTTTGTTTTTTCTGTGGTCTGCTATTACTTCTAGAATCATCTTGGCTATGCCAGAGGTGGGAAAATGATCTGGAAAACACTGGATGAAAGCTGTAAGTGACAAAGAAGACCTTCAGTAAGCCAGCATAATCTATGGAATTTTTATCATTTTTATCATACCTGCAGTTGCGATGTCCTAAAAGTGACAGCTGTAGGTTGTTATTTATATCTATAAACAATATCTTAATGTCATTTCGGTTAGAAATAAGGGTGGATTTTGTTTCACTTTCTGTCCACTGATATGTCTTTTCTTTTTTTTTTCCCCACTCCTTTTTGATGACACTGCAGTGTTGGTTAGTACTTTGCCATTGTCTATATAATAAAGCTACAACAAAACCCCTAATAGTCCTATGGACTCGGAAACTACACAACGCACCGACCTGAAATTTGGCACAAAGAATTATGGGATAGCGAACATTGTTCCTATCGCTGTACACAAACAAAACCTTTTGTTATTTCTGAGTTAATCGGTAAATGCGGTTATAATTAAAGACTAAATTCACGAGAGCGTTTGATCCGAAATTTACGAACAATAAGATATTAATGTATGTTTCTAATAATAGCCCACTTCCGCCTACACATGACGTTATCACTTCCTGCGATGTGTTCGCTAACAAACAAACTAACCCGTGCGCAAATCATAGCCATTTGGCGGATGGTGACGGGATGCGCATGATGTCAACGCGCAAAGGGAGAGCAGTAAAACTTATCTAAAAACAAACAAACAAAAATAAAATAAAGCTAAAGGAACAGGCAAAATGAACCAGGTCCGTAATAATCACCCAGAACTGAAACTAATAAATCGATTTATCCCGGGCAGGGCCGGGCAACTCAGCTAGTTGTTAAAATAACTGACTTTGCCTTTCTTTACCAGGATTATCTTTTTGTTATTGTTAAAGCATTTAATTTTTGTTATCATCTTGTTGACTGCTCCCTAGAGAGACTGGGTAGACAGAGAAAGGGAGCAAGAAGGGAATGGGGGAGGGGAGAAGGATGGAGTTTATATCTTCACACATACAGAAAACTAGTCAATGGTTAGCATTAGTATTCTGTTCTAGCATTAGTATTGTTTTATATCCCCTGCCCTTACAGGTCATGGGGCAGATCACAACTCACACGCCCGCACTGGAGTGATAATATCGCGATCAAATTTTTTTCTCGTCACCATCTTTGAACCCAAATAAAAAAACCCGAGTATTGCAAGAGGGCCTGTACTATGGTGACATTGTTACTATTCGGGTTGATCAATTGAGTTAGTTGCTTGTATGTACTAAGAGTGGTGGTAGTCTTTAGCTTTCTTGTACTGATTTGTGTTTCTATTGCCCCTCCCATGTTATAGATGGCTCTCTGTCCGGGGACGCCCTCACAATGGGATAGATAGCTCTGTCCGCCCCTCCCCCTCCTGACCTCATGGTCAGACCTCTCACAGCAAGGCTGCATAGGGAAAGATACCCCCCCCCCCCCCCCCACACAGACACACACTCTAGATCTCCCAGGACACTCCCTGGATCAAACTTTCTCCCTTCTCCTAACCAGGCGATGGTTGGCCCTGCAGGTGGGAAAGGTGGTAGCTGACCGTACAGAAGGCGACCCCTCCGCAGAACCCATCTTTTTGTTTATTTCATTGTGGCTGTGTGTTATAGCTGGTATGTCAGATTCTGTACTTTCAAAGTTAGTTGTTGTGGTTATCTGCAATGTCGTAAATATCTAACCTCTTGCAGTGTGTTTCATTACCAAAACGCGAGGATCTCACCAGGTCTTTACCTGCAATGGTTAGTTGTGAGAAATGGTATCCTTCCCATCTCTCTTTGCTGCATGCAGTGCAGATTTCCTGTGGAATATAATTTGAAGAGGTTAGTTCAAGACCAGGGTTAAGTTATGTTTGAAGCATTTAGAAAAAAAGCCAAGAAACTTGGATTTCACCTTATTCTTGCATGGGTGTGGCACACTTTCAAATCAAACTTTCTTACCTCTGAAGGATGATATTACTATAAATAGATAGCCCTTTTTTTATCTAGTTTCCCACGATATGCACAGTTCTATTTTCAGCAAAATGGGACTTAATCTCATTCTTGAATATCCTCTTGAATTCTTCAGTAAATCAATGCCACATGTCTCTAAGAGAGTCTATTCGTTATAAAAGAGAATCATAATGATGTCATGTCTTCCATACTTAACATGATTTAGAATCATAAGATCACTTGATGTCAGACTGCTGTCACTGGGAATGCCAAGAAAGCAAGTGGAACTGGTTAGCTGGATCCGTTTACTTGTATTACTGTTAATCACCTTTTCTACCTCCATCCCGACTTGCTTAACTATTTGCACTCGTAGAGCAAACTGCTGGATGAAATTGATCACCTGACAACTTTCACATTGATTTGTTTCTGAGATCTTCATTTTTGGAAGACATTATATAATTGTTGGATGTAATAATACTAATATATTGTGTAGAATTTTTCATTGAAGAGCTTATACTCTTGATTCCGTGGTCACATGAAATGGTAGGAGCCAGTATTCTGCTGTTTCTTCAATCTGGAAGCTGCCAAAACTGAATGTGCTACAGATGGTTCACTCTGATGCAACCGAGTTCTAAATGTTCCTTGGCCTGAATTACCAATTTCCATGTCTCTAAAAAGCAGATTGTTTGTGCTGTAATCGGCACACAGAGTGAGAGGAGTTAAAGCATTGAACAAAATATTGTACTCAAGCTGAGAATTAGAAAAATCCCCATATCTAAGAATTCATGATAGCTTAATCACCTCTCAGTCTTTCCTTCCAACATGTCTTTAACACTATCCAAAGACCCCCCCCCCCCCCCCAACGTCTTCAAGCGAACATGGGAAATAATCTCCATTCCTTCTCCGTATGAGTACTGAGTGTTTCAACCCATTGCAGGAGATATGGCTCTTGCACCATGCAGGTATCTATCATTTTGAATCCACCATTGTCATACTGGTTGCACATAATCCATGCCCACATAGGTAATGGAGCATAGTATAACCCACAAACTCACATCACAGTCATGCCATCAGCATTTTTAACTCATTCCCTATGATAAGCTGAATATTCCGCTCGTAGATTTTTGCTTTGCTACGGAAAGCTGAATATCTGGCTTGAGTGGACACTGATTTTCCAACACTAACATCAAAGCCAATGTTTTGAGAAATATTGAATCTTATCCTGGTTCACTGATTTTCCTTTACTTTAATGTATAAGATGTTGAACCTTCTGTCTATATTGGGCGAAAGAAAAAACATCTTTGAAGCATCCCTAAATTTCAAACTGGACAATGTTGAGAGTTCCCGTCCACATCCATAAAAGTTACTGTAGGGAATGAGTAAACTTGAATTTTACCAATTGCTGATAGATCAAGTCTTGGCCACACTCCAACCACTTTCTTTATGTATTCTACTTTACCCATCCAGTTTTACACCAGCTCTTGGATGGGCTTTTCAGAACTGGAAAAAAAATGTTTAGAATCTTTAAATATACCACAAAGATATATATTCAAACTGGCGATATTCAATATGTTCTTTTTGCCATGACACATTGCATATGATTTACCCTTGTTTGGTTCCAATCCTGAAAATAAAGAGAAAGATTTGACCGTAGAAAACTTTCAGAAATCTATTAAATTCCACAAGAACAGCATTGTATCATCAGCATACTGTCTGATGATTGTTTTCATCTGTGACATGGGATACCTAATACTTTGTATGCTTTCATCCTGTCTTGTATGGACTGCCAAGAGCTTAGCAGTCAGGATGAAGATCAGAAGTAAGAGAAGGCATCCTTACTTCATGCCCTATTCCAGTTTGAACGCCCCAGAAATGTGTCCTCCATTCGTGACACTTATGGTGGATCCTGCAGATATAATGTTCATCCATTTTATATAACTTCCACCAAAACCAAATATTTTAAAGGCATTGAGCATGCACCGCCTGGATAAAGAGTCAAAGCCATAAGCCATACTTACTTCAAGGACCCTTTACCTCAGCTTCTCCCACAGCAGGTAAGGGTTCATCTTTGCAGAGTCATTCATAGTATCTGAAATGGCTGTCATTAATCAGAGAGGCATAGACATTGCAAAGAATACATTTAGTTTATAGTAACCCCTGCACTAAACAAATGATGAAGAAGACAATGTTGCTTGTACATCTTGGTGGTCCCTGAAGCCACACTCTGAATTTCACACCTAAAAAACAGAGATTTTAGTACTTCCCCAGCAAACATATAATCCAACCTTCCAGGAGAAGAAGGATTATTGCTTTTGCTCCAGGTGTGTTCCTTTTTCTCAGCATGGTGCAATCTCCGAATGTGCCTCAGGTTTAGGTTGCTCATGCAGCTTCTCAGATCATCAGATGCTCTGGTAACTATGTGGAAGGCCTGAAATGATATTATACTTATTGTTCCAAACTATACTGACATCCGCCATAGTAATGGCATTATCCATTGTGCTTCTAACCTGTGCCTTAATAGTTTTGCTAGATCTCTCTCAAAAAATTCTTTTTTTGTCATTTGTACAAGGGGTAAAAATGTTAACGATACAACGCCACAGTTATAACACATTTGCCAAAGTTGTTTTTACGACATTATCAGAAAGCATGAAAAAAGTATCATGGCTTTGCATATCTTGTGTCTTATGCCAAAGTGGTTTTGTGTCAAAGTTCAGACACAAAACTTTATGCTTTTCAGGAAACAAAACAAATCAATTTTGTTTTATCTGGGAACTTAAGCCCTACCTTAAAAATATTTAAATATGTCTTTACACAGTTGTGTTATGACCATGACAATAATACATTCAACAGTGTAAGCTAATTCCAGAGATGAGAACTCAGTTGGCAGAGTGTACAAATCCATAAGTCACCACGTCCAGGGATTTGAAGAATAACGTAAGCAGGCCTTTACTATGGGTGGTCTGGTTGCTATAAGTATAATGCACTAATCCACCCAATTCCTTTTTGATCATTTCAATATCACTGTCAGAAAGATAGGTCTCCTGTATTGCTATGACTGAGTTTCTATCTAGTTTAAAAAGTGTAAATAAACTGTTAAGTTTCTTTTTATTTCCAAGTCCATGAATGTTAAGGGTCATAAGATGTAATTCAGTGCTCAACCTCATACCCCTAGTCCTTGCTGAAGTCATCGTCCTAGGTCACAAATCCTTGTACCAGATCAGGGTCGTGGTCCATGTCTGTAGAAGTAGGAGAAAAAGCTTAAATGGACCCCTCTGGTTCTGTGGAAACCTCAGCCTTTATGGCCAGTGGCTTGTTGTGTTTGCACCAGCTGTCTTGTCCCATTGGGCTTGTGCTGTGGATTTTCATCAGTGGACACCGCATGGAAATATGTGGCCCATAAAGTTTTCTTCATCCCTTCAATGGAGCCAGGGTTGTCCAAGATAGCCCTTTGGAAGTACTGCTGGAATGTCACCATCTTATTCTGTGAAGAAGTAAAACAGAAAAACTGCACATATCTTACCTGTGGGCATCTGAGGGCTGAAAATTAACCCAAATAAAGATAATGAAAAAAAAAGTGGGAGACGTAAAGTGGCCGTTATCGTGCCGACGCGCTGTTAAACCCGAACTCAAACTCAAATTGTACACATAAGCCACTATCAATCTTCATATAATATATAAATTTATCTTCTTTTTCTTATCCCTCATCAAACTTTGCAGTTGCTCTCTGCCCACACTGCATATCCAAAATCGCCGTGTTTCCTTGAACCTTCAAACAATGAAACTGCCTAAAAGTACAAATACAAGAAGTAAAATGACAAATGAGTACTTGAAAGCTAGAGACAGTAAATCAGCAAAAACAAGCCAGGGAGGAGTATGAAAGTAAACATAATACTGACTTGTGTCCAACTTCCTGGTTTACCTCCTCTGAGAGTCACCCCTTTAGCCTTTCTTGTTGCCATACACTTTGCGTAGAGCAGTTCCTGGTCATTTTGCAAAGCGGTTGATACGCTCTTCTTTGCGTATGCCACAATCTGTTCCATATGGATGTATGTGGGTCAGATCTTGATATGTTTTACAGATCTCATCACTGGTGAGTGTTCTGTATCTGTGAAAAGGAGACACCACTGCAGTGATTGGACAAATGACAAACACAAATTCAAACATTCTGAGGAAAACTAAACGCACCTTCATTTGAAACAAGAAAGAGAAAAAACAACAACAAAAAACAATACTGTATACTATCGGGTGTTTTCCATATTGTTGTAAGTGCATTTTGTCTTTTGGAGAAAATGATTCAAAGCACAGGACAACATTCAGGGATGTAAATGGCCTCCTGAAAAATTCTTGAAACCAAAGCGGCGTTCTTTGAAACAAGTTCTGACACTGCAGTGCGCAGGCTATTTGTCTAACTCTAATGAACTATGATGGAAAACATAACACATAACAACCTAATAAACTTAATTTTACAGTTTTACATCAGATATTCATCAGAGAGTCAAAGGCTTGGCTATAAAGCTGGCTCACTTATAAGACCTTTGTGAGGCAGTAAAAAAACGAAACCTAATCAATGCTCGGAACAGAATTTTGCTCTCGTCTATTCATTTTTTTTTTTAAATCGGGAGTTAGGTACAGAAATTTTTTGGCTCTCGGAAATTTTTTTTTCCGATTCTCTCAGCATGGTTCTCTCGGAAATCGGAACCAGAACGAAATTCTCGGATTTCCGAGGATTCTCGGAAGATTTACATCCCTGAACATTATGTCACGAACATATACCTCGAAAAGTTTTATACTGATTGGAAGGACATTCATACATAATGAAATTAGGAGTGAGGGAACCACTTTCATGACAAAACCTCCAAATCCACAAAATGTCACGCACAACCATATAGCAAATACCCCACGGATATATATATCAGTTCTATTACCAAAAGAGCAATTAAAAAAAAATAAAAAAAATTTATACAGGCCTACATATTTGTAGAACTGATCTCTCCAACACCTTTCTAGCGTTCTGCACCACCATAGCCCCAGATGAAATTGTATGGTTGATTGTGCAGTCCCCTCTATGCTCATCCAGCCACTTCTCATAACCTTCAAGATCTGTTTCTTGCAGTGTTTCACCAAAAGTTTGACAATGCTGGAGATGAAAAAAAATCTGTTTAGGAGGATGCGAGCAAACACCTTGTCAACCATGCTCCGGAGGGAGTTCTCTCTGTAATTGTTACAATATGAACCGCTGCTCTTACTCTTGTTGTAAAGTGTCATGATCGTGGCATCGCACATTTCTTGGGGAACTGCTCCTTCATCCCAGCAGAGGCAAAATGGAGCAGGGCAGGTTTCCCATTTTTGATACCTTCAAGGGGGATGTTGACATTTCCAGGGGCTTTGTCATTGGGGAGAGAGTCCATGGCGTCATTCAGCTCTTTCATGGATGGCACTTGATCCAGTTCCTCCATGATGGGTAGTTCCCTTACACTGCTAAGGGCTGTGTCAGTGATAGATGTATCTCTGGAGTACAGTTCTGTGTAGTGCTCAACCCATCACACCGTATGTTCCTTGCGGTCAATGATCTTTTCCCCTGACAGCAACTTCAATGGGGCTACTCTCTTGACAATGGGGCCGAGGGCCTTTTTTTATGCCATTGTACATACCTCTGCCATTGCCTGTTTTGTCGCTGCAGTGGATTTCTGCACACAGTGTCTGCCGGTACTCATCTGCACACTGACTAGCAGTGTATTGCTTTGAGCACTTCTGAGCGCCATGATGGTCTGTTCATTTGGGCATAACTTATAAGCCAATAGGGCTTTTCTTTTTGTCTTGATTACTGGCTTCATCTTTTGAGGTGACAGTCTTGGTTGGATCGCTCCTTGCCAAAAGTTGACATGGCTGTGTTATATATGACATTCTTAATGGTGTGTCATCTCGAGGTGGCACCATGTTCTGGCAGGTCTTGAAGGGCTTTGTCGAGGGTGGACACATATTCTTCTACCTTGAGGTGGGGAGAACATCATTGCCATGTTAACTGTATAGATATAATAATAATAATAATAATGGAGATAATTTATATAGCGCCTAATCCAAACAAGTTCACTCTAGGTGCTTTACAGAAAGTCCTGTTCTCTCGATTTGCATCTCTCTCTCTCTCTCTCTCTCTCATTCGTTCTCTCTTCCTCTCTCTCTCTCACGCCATCTATACCTCTCTCTATCTCAGAGCAAATTGCAACGCAGCGTGTTAGGTGCAGTTCACAACCATATTATTTGAATATATATTGATATATATATATATATTTAATAATGAATAATAAATTTTTGTTGGTGATGGGGGGGGGGGGGGGGGGGGGGGATGATGATAGGGATAACTTTTAATCTGTTAATTTTAATTTTGTCCCATCAGCGGCCTGTTCGGTCTGCTCTTTACAACGGCCAAGGTATCTTTAACGTGCGCAAAGTGCACATGGGCTCTCCAGATTTTTTTGTCCTTATGAGAGAAGATTATGTACTCGATCCTACCCCCAAATAGGATCAGGGACATGAAAATATGAGAAAATTCCCAAACTTCCAACATGCCTGCACCTGACGGGTTTTGAACCTGGTACCCTTGGCATGAACAAAAGAAAAAAGAATATTTACTATATTCTAATGGTATTTACACGTACTCACACATCACCAATGCAATTTCAACCACCCTTTCACAACGGGAAGATTTACATTGTTCTTACTCCCAAACTAAATTCCCCAGAACAAAGAACAAAAGGAATTTTTTTATAAAAAAAAATTTATGGCGGAAGTAGTTCATCCACTCACATTCGACCCTGCTCAATCACTTTGTTCCATATGTCACACACATCAGTTCAAAGGCTCACAAAGGACCACTGAAGATACAATCAAACTTTTCTGGGGCTACGATACCATCACCTAAAGAAGAACACTTGCAAGTACACACAATGAACCGAATCACAGTAGCCCATCCTCTTTATAACTACTTATAGATGGTGTGTACCAGCAAAGTTACTACTGGCATCCTGAAGATGTATACAAGTCTCAGCTAATGCTGTGATAGGTTATATCATATGGACAAAACAACAGGTCCCACACCACCATCGAAGTTACCAGTAATACAGGATCGAACAATGCAAGGAAAATATAGTACAACAAAGACACCAGAATGTTGAAAAGGTCAGGCTAATGAACATGGGCATTAGGTAAAACTCATCAGTGACAAAAAATTAAAGGTTTTCTATCTAGGCTTCAATCTTGAGGCTGGGTTCCCTTGAGTTGTGCGGTCTGTCGTCTGGCCTGATGGAAGCTTGATGGTTTTGACAGGTGTGCTCTCCCTGCACTCATGATCAGTGTCTCTTCACTGTCAGTACTAATGCTAACACAATAATAAAAACGTCACACTCACAGGTAAATGCATTCCCTTGCTCTATCTGCACCCACGGTCAGTGCCTGTGCGGGCGGCTGGAATGTCGCATGGGGGATTGGGCCTGAATAGGCGTTGATACAAGTTTTTGTTCCGATCAGGTTGCAGGTGGGGGGCAAGGATGGTTGACTGGAAAACATACACCCCAAAGTGTTAGACATTCATGCTTAAATCTAAAACTTAATCGCATTCCTGAAAAACGCACCTGAACAATGTTACATCTTATGTGATATGTGCTACATGCAGAATTTGATTTTCAAATCTGCTTTGGCCACAAGAACCATCAGGAACTGGTGGAAAGATTTTGTTTACAACATTTCTATTAGCATAAAAAAATCTCATCTTTTGCCGCAGGCCACTTCCAGTTTATATTGAATGTTAGTCTCATTACAGACACTCGCACACTCCCCTCCTCGCCAACAGCTGTAACCTCCAATGGGTACAGTTTTCTATCATACATCACAACAACCTGGCCAGTCTCTTGCCTTACAACTCTGAACATTTCTTCCACTTTCGTGGCCATGGCAAACCCCTGCAAGAACCTCAGGTAGAAGTCTGTCCACATAGAATGACAGAAATGGGTCATGCCATCTCCAGGCACTTCTTTCACCTCACATCGTGGATTCTTCTCCTTAATGCACTCATCAGTTTCTTCTTGTGACATATGGACAACTTTAACTTCGGGCATTAAGTTTCTTGCCTCTTTGCATAACCATTTGAATCCTGCACAATGGCACCATCACCCTTTGTCATCACCTTTTACGTACCAAACTTTTTGCTGACCCTCTGATCCCATCAACCTTTGCCATGTAATGTGGCTAAATACTTCCACATGACTTCACATTCATTAAGCACCAACCCAAATCAGCAAGCAATTTCACCATAATATCTGTTTTTGAACTCCCCTGGCGGACTGTAAGTACAGACAATACGTTTTTCCCTCAGATGTTCAGTGTTCAGTAGTGACAAATTTCTTGATAAATTTATAAATTGTGTCTTTATTCATGTTCTGTGACTCTGTGACTACAAGTAAAACTTACATGACGCCTCTTTACCAAGATAGAATGCAGCAGTGAATGCGTTCACTGTTCGTCTACCCCATAAAGCACTCGATATTTCAGCCTGACATTCATAGCTGTATCATAGCGAAATCACACTGAAGTACAGAGATTTGTGGGTCCATTTTGTCTTTACTAAAGGCATCTGTCCAAACCCTTTTCACCCGAACAAGCTCTTGGAAATCTGGAATTTCCCCAGTAACCTTTTCCAACAGCTCCCCTTCATACCCACTTTTCACTTCAACTCTACGTCTACCAACCTCGTTCTTGTCCCACACTTTCCAAAAGATATCCTGCTTCTCAATCTTTATATTATCAGCCAGTTTCTTAGCTTTCCCATATTTCTCACGTCCACATTTCTAACAACCGCCAGCCAAGTCATCACTGTCACATAAACTCTCCTGTCCCTGACATTAATTTTGCAATAATCTGAAGGAGTATTCTTCATCAGAAGTACATATTTGGCCTTGAGGAACAAAATTTAGATTGGAACTTAAAAAAGTGAAAACACATGTCACACCACATTTTTGCCTATATCATTAAAAAATATAAGAATTATGAAATACAGAATTTGTTACATTCATAGCAGTTATTTACAAGTATTATTTAAAAATGTGGGTGAAATTCTTAGCCTACTTTCACAGAAATTCCAGAGAATGTTACTTAAAATGGAAAACCACTTTTTGTGAATGTAACAAACGTCACGCCAAGTTAAGCACCATTTTGACTTAGATCTTACCTATACGTTTTTAAATTAAAGGTGAAAACTTGTAAAGTAACCATTTTTTTACTGTCAGAAAGGTTTAAATGATAAATATCTCATTTCATGATTCATTTAGAAAGCTAGCAAGGTGAAAAACTAGTCTTCAGGTGTAACACACATGACATTGAATGGGCCATTTGTACTTTGGCTTCCCGGCTCCTGGGACGGGGCGTAGGTTGGCTGGCTGGGTTTGCTAATGTGCTTTCTAAAAATTCCATGCTATGCATCCCACTTCTTGTCACCAGGAAATGTAGGACGGACAAGTGGCTAGTGGGCGTGCGTGTAGTTGGTTCTGATTTCTTTAAGGATACACAACCGATAACTTGTGGTCCTAGTTGATGCTTTTGTTTATTCAGATGATAAAACTAGACCAAAAAAAAAAAAAACTAGGCAAAAGACAAAAAGAATTGTGCATCCTCTCACATTACAGTCTTTCTTCAATTCACATTAAATTCACCAATACACAGAACATACTTTTACTGTGTTTTGTTGTTGTTGTCTGTCCTTTGATTCAAAGATGACCAGCAATTCCAGGCTCACATCCGGGTTGGTTTTGAGAAGGGGACTTGGCATTGTGACTTGCGAATTAATTTGATTATAGTGAGGAAGAGATTGCATAATGATGTCAGCATCACTCTCTCCACATCAAGAGTGTTTATCAGTGGGGCAATGGCAAGCCAATACAATTGACACAGGTGGCATCACAGGAGCTGCCGGAAAGTGTTCCTTTCAACACATCAGACCATCTAAGGGGCTCAAACTCCAGAGTGATTCCTTGGGGCTTACCCTGGAAGCCTTTTTCATGAAGAGAGTGTAGCCACGAGGCAGCAGAGGTTTGAACATACTAAGCGTGGGGCGACAGTGAGAACTTTCAACAGGGTTTTCTACATCAGACCACCTTAGGGGCTGCAACCCTGGATTGATTCCTTAGGGTTTACTCCCAAAGCCTTTTTCATGAAGGGAATGTAGTGGCAAAGGCAGTGGAGGTATAAACATACGACGTGCAGGACAACAGTCAAAAGTATTACATTCAATACCGGTAATTAAAAAGGTGTGTTTTAAGTCATGTCTTAAACATTTCAGTGTTCTGTGTACGGTGCCTCTCTGGTTCTGAAATAGTACATTCCAGGTCCTGAGGCCACAAAAAGAAAATTATCATTCTCTGAAAGATCTCAGGTACAAAGTTCAAACTAATGATGTTGCTCTATCAGCTGAAGATCGAACGAACCTGGCGCTATGTGGGTTGTTATATGCATATCTGTAGCATAATGTAGCCACCTTGAAACAAAATATGCTGTTGAAGTGGACTGAAGAGTCTCTGACAATTTCTCTTGATAAAGGTTGTAGTTAGTGGATCTGTCTGGTCTCTGGCCTTTCTGAAATACTGAATCTTTTCTGCATTAAGTTGCTAGTTCAGTTCACAGCTGATGAGACCACTTCTTGCTCTGTCACCATGCCCTTCTCCAGTGGATGGCCCCCAAGGCCCCCAAGTACCTTTGCTCTGGGGTTGTGTGTGTGTGTGTGTGTGGGAAAGGGGCTTTACCTCCAGCATAGGAAAAGCTGGAAAATTACTATTTACTGTTGTTACTCTGAAGCTATTGTCTTGAGTGTTAGATTACCTGTTAGTGAAGGATGAAAATAAGAATTAACCCTTTGAACACTGGACCCCCTGTCCGTATGAACCCCAGTCCCTGGTCCCCCAGCCCAAAATTGCCATTTTCATAGATAATATATAATGATGGAAACACACAACAAACACAACATTGATGGATAGGGAGCAAATGTGAGTATTATAGAATGTTTTTCTTATCTTTTATCTCCAGTACTGGGTCTTGGTATGCCAGTCGGTCCAGCACGTTGAGCCCGTTTTGATACATAAAAAAACTTTGCATTCTGTGCATTCGTCACGAAAATTTCACAAAAAACCTCTCCAAACTACGCGCCGGCTTCTAGTTTCTCTTTGTTTGCAACTGGGAATAAAAAATGGCGGCCAAACGCAACTTTTGGTGACGTAGAGCACAAATATGAGGTGTCACCCTTCTGACCGCTGTACCGGTCAATAGTGTATATATCGCTGTAGAATTTGACCGGTGTAGCGGGCAATAGTGTTCAAAGGGTTAAGAACAGACAGTGGTAAGAAAACTATCAAGACACTTAATCCTTCAGCTGTGAGTCTAACATCATATTGAACAAACTAAGGCAAGCTGAATTTAAAAAGAAAAAGGTCATAAAATTCACTTATGATGTCTTAAACCTCTAGTTAACTCATTCCCTACGTACAATGAACACTGTGACGCATGTTTCTCTAGCAACTGTTGGTGCAATGCAGCCTGCTTTGTGATGTTGTAAGAGTATTCCTTGACCCCCTCTAGTGGAAAATTCAGACACCCCTTGGCCTTGAACCCCAACAATAGAATTCTTGGTAAAGCTTCTTTTGTCAAAAAAAAAAAAAAAACGTGAGAGGCACAAAGTGGCCGTTATTGTACCGATGCGCCGTTAAACCCAAACTCAAACCCAAAGCTTCTTTTGTCCAAGTGTGTCCAGCAATACCATGCACACGATTAGTGTGCAGTTCAGACAGCTCTTATGTTGTAAGGCGATCTTTGTTTGCAAGCACTGAGTACAATATGGCACTGAGCAGAGATAAACAAGCAATTCCAAGTGCTCAGGCAATTTTTATTCAGAATGAAATGAATACAGAATGTGTTTGTTCTTACAAAAATAGAAGTTGTCATCTGTCCATAAGGATTATTATGTCTCGATAAGTCATTTATAAGAGTATGTTTGTTTTCAGGATTGTTAAGGATTGTTTCTGGTTCTTGCCTCATGACAGGGGAGGTAATGCTGTTATTTTATTTATCATTATCGCCATTGCTAGTGGCAATTGTGAGACGTTTTTTGGGTTGTGGCCCCTTTCAGGGCAGGGACTGGCTACTTTTTATTTGGGCAGTTTATTGGGGTGGGTTCTGAATTGGCCAGGGTGGATCTCTTCCCATTAGGATTTTAATTTCACTTTTGTTTGATCTTACTTAAGGGGAATGCGAGGGCTGAAAGCTAGCCCAGAGTAAGATAACGAAAAAACATTAGGTGCAAAGTGACTGTTATTGTGCTGACGCATCGCTAAACCCAAACTTGAACCAAAACTTGAAAAGGGATCAGTGTCAGAAAGTGACCTACCACCGTGCTTGGACTCATCCTTGATGGAATCAGATGAAATAAAAATTAAATTGAAATGGCATGGAACCTTCACAAAACATGGCACAGATCTAGTTTGTTGCGGTGAACTGCAGATGGTAAAAACATTCTCCTATATCTTTCTTGGTATGCTTTGATGTGTATTATTCAATTGCTCCTGGATGATGTATAAATTTGATGGTACAAAGCTTGGTAACTGTCAATTGGAATAGATATAAATGTCTTTATACAAGCATCTGAGCACAGATGATCAAAACTGAAGAATGCTGTGTCTGTCCTGTCGCCTACTTCCTTGGTGACTGCATAGTTAATTTTGTTCTTGTCATTTTCTTTGGCACTGCCTCCCCATGCTGTAATACAATACTGCACCGGTATTATGTTTTCTTTGGTGGCTTTATGAAATGAAAAGCAGTGTTTTATCAAAAGTAAAGGATCTTAATTTGAATTAGAAGTACATCTTGTACTATTGGTGCTCATGCTCTCCGCCAATCCTTCGCTTCCTGAGATTTGTTCTCTTCCACTTTGGAGCTCCTCTTTGTTGCTTCCTTGCTTGAAAAACTTGATCTGCTTGTTTTACAAACCACTTAATCATTGTTTGTGTTTGTCCACTCATTGCCTAACTTGTCCATGACACACCTGATACCAACACTTGCCGCAGTTAAATTGCAGAGGTAAGAGAAAGAAAACTGTTGTGACTCTAGATCTTGCTGGGTAGTCTAACATAATAGTAAGACGAAAGTCGAAGACAGTTTACTCAGAAATCTAAGAAACTATCAACTCACTATTTTTCTCCGTTCAGTTTTACTTTGAAACGTTCCCATCGCAGCACTTCCTTTTTCCTACATGAGATCTGGACAAAAGAAAAAAATAAATAACCCTCATTTCTGAGTCATTACCACAGTTAACCAGAATCCAGTAACTAATGTGCCAGCGACTAAAATTAGAACATAGTCATTTCCAAGTTGTGCCTTTGCCCTTTACCATTCGAAGGATTATACCACCACAATTTTATTCGTCCCTCGCAAACTACATTATTTTTAAGGAATCTCGATGAAAATCGCATGTTTCTAGGTTTTATAGTAATCTCTGACTTCACTACCCACGTTTTGCAACTAACTTTAATACAGAAAGAAATAATCTCAAAATCAGGTGATAGTCCAACAAATAAATCCGTTTCATGAGATTTGGAGTGAAATATGACCTTCCGTAAAATTTGAAATATACCCAACTGACAGTTCTTGAGAAACTTGGTGCTGACTGCGCTCATTCTAAAAAAGACATTCTGTGGTTGAAATCTACCTGCTGATTTTTCAGATTTACCTTCATATAACCCCACTTTACACTAAAGGCCTTTTCCCGTTAGATTTTTTAATTCATTTTATTTGATCTTATTTATAGGAATCCGAGGGCTGAAAGCTAGCCTAAGTAAGATAATGCAGAAAACACACATGGTGCAAAGTGGCCGTTTGTGCCAATGCACCATTTAAACCCAAACTCAAATGTACCAGTTGTTGTATACCTCTCTCCCTCTTGATCTTAGACAGTTTCTCCCTTTAAATGAAGGATTTCTGCCACTTTCTTGTATAACATCCTCCCAGACTTGGCATGTCCTACAGTTTGTACCATATGGCTCCAGGTTGCCTATGTCTGTTTTCCTTTAACAATTTCTGACTTGTCTGGAAAAAAAGAACGAATATGTACATAATTATATTCGCTAAGCTGAAACCAAAGAGAAATCCACAAACATATGAAAGTATGACATGTGCTGGTAGGAAATTCCACTCTCTCAATGAGTCAATTTGTCCCACTACTTAAATTATATCAAGGGGTTCCTGCACAAAGACCATATCACTAGTTTTGTAAATTTTACAAGAGAGCGATTTGAAGGTTTGACATGAAGCATCAAATGTCTGATAGAACTTTTAAATCCTCATCAATAATTAGGTCAAATAATTCGATAATTGAATATTCATGAGGTCAAAATGGGTAGCAACCAAGGTGAAACCGAGCATGCAAAAAAACAGAAACCAAAAATTTTCGAGTTAGTGTTTGCGCATGCACCCTTCAGTATATTCTATATGTCAATGTGTCACCTTGAATGTCATCATTGATTGATCACCAGGACTGTAGTAACTGAAGAATTCAAAACATCAGTTTTCAGATATGTTCAACTACAGCCGCATCAAATGATCTTGATTCTAGATGCCTAGGCCGAAAAGTAATAAAAAATAAACTTTCAAAAATCATCATCACTAGATCAGTTGTGCTAGAGTTTTTGTGCTTCTCCTGAAAAGTAGGCAAAACCAGTTACTATGGTTTTAGGAAACAGTGACAATACATTACAAAGATTTTCCAGCAGTGGAAAATTTTTAAGGAGGACTTGCTTGATGGGCAAAGAATGGGGGTTCTTGGTCTATTAAGCCAGTCCTTCAAAATTATTCCACCATGTTGGTGTATTGAAGATCTAAGAACTTCAAGGATATCCTGGTATGTAGGAAACTTGTTACCATTAGATAGCATTCTGCTAATTCATGTAGCAAACCCTTGATGTAAGACATACAGACATGCTTTTGAATCTGTTTCCATCAAATGGCCAAGGAAAGTTCTTCATGCCACACGTCAGCCCTGTCTCCACCAACTGTTTAACTGATTCACTCGTTTAAGCTGCTCTCAGCGATTCAAATGGTGCATGAAAATTACACATACACAAAATGTTTGCTTTCAAATTTCCAATAATTTGGCATTTTTCTATATTTCCCAATGGTTTCTCATAACCTTAGTATTGATCCTTGATTTTCAGAATGGGTATTAATAAAATTATGAGAGTTGTGGTCATCTTGACATAAGAAAACAGGAGTGAGTCAGTTAATGAACAGGCCTTTTCCTGCTAAATTTTTAATATGGGCCTTTCCATGTTAGATCTTTTAACTTCACTTTTATTGATCTTACCTACAGGCATCTGAGGGCTCAAAGCTAGCCCAAAGAGAATATAACAAAAAAAAAATCTGAAAGGGGCAAAGTGGCCATTATTGTGCTGCCGCGCCGTTAAACCCAAACTCAAACCAACTGTTGTGCCAGATACCTTCTGGTAAACATCGGTGAAGCATGACTAGCCCCCCATGTTTTAGTGAGCACCTCTGTGATATTAATAGCCTTTCACTTTGTACATGTATTTTTAACTCTATTTTGTGCGGCAAAGCTAACTGTTTACATGTACTGTAGAATTATTCATGGTGATAGATGGGGTGGGGATTTTTTAATGAATTTTCAAAATGTTCATATTCAACATACACCAAATAATAATAAATAATTGGCTCTTTTCGTCTTGGCAGACGGTCAGCAGCTAAATAGTTTTGTGCTGCATGCCTGGGCTGTGGGTATGGAGAAAGTGCCTAGCCCATGGTGCACTTTCCCCCTCTCGACAGTGTTGATTTGATGCATTGGAATGACATGGTCGATACGAGTGGAATCAACAGTGCTGCAGGAGGTGCATTCCTCCGTGTAGTCTGCCTTTAGGGGTTCTCTCTATTTTTAATAATTGATAATGAATTATATACTTTTTTTTTTTGTTGGAGATATGGAATTTTAATCTATTAATTTTTAGTTTCAATTTTGCCCAGGCAGCGGCCTGTATGGCCTACTCTTTACGATTTCCAACTGCCAAGGTACTTTAACGTGCACAACATGCACACAAGCCCTCCAAATTTTTCGTCCTTATCCGAGAAGACTAGGTACTCGATCCTACCCCACACCAAATAACAAATATGTAAAATATGTAAGAAAAAAAATGGTAAGATATCTTCAGAATGTTAAATGACATTCAAGAAAGACACACACACTTTCAGGCATAATATGACAACATCAGAATGGTTAACAACAAATTTATTGCAAGAAATATCTATCGTTCATTGGCTACGGTAAGCTGAATATTCCGCTCTTGGATTTTCGTTTCGCTATGGAAAGCCCAATATTTCACTCGATTGGACAACAATTTTCCAACAGTAATATCTAAGCCAACTTCTTAAAACATTGAATCCCATACTGGTCCATTGATTTTCCTTTACTTTAACCCTCACCCTGCGCGGGATGGCAATTGTCAGTATTGACTCACAAACGCTCAGGCCACGAGGGCGGCAAAAGTCAGGAAGGTCAAGCTGACCGGGCCACGCGCAAGCCCTATTTTCACACATCGGGTCACTGACCTTTTTGAGACGTAACCACCATGTTATTGTTCAATGTATCTCTTCTAAATCAAAGACATTGTGACAGGGACATGTTAACAAGTGAACCACTGGTCGGAATCACAAAGACTAAGCTTTCAAAGGCTCTCCCCATACTTTCAAAAGATGTAACATTGACATGCGAACTGTTGCTCAACAAATTTGCAATATTATCTCATTTTGTCACACGCTGACCACCAGCTGAAGTTGTCTGTATCTAAGAACCAATCAGAAACAAGATCTGAAATAATCTTTGCCCCAAATGCCCACATTGGTTTATTAGTATGTGTCAATCAGGATGAAACCATTTGTGTAGGGCGTGGGAGGGCGTGGCTAGTTATCATGCTTCATTCTCACGAAAACTACAGCTGTCAGTTTGGAATCATAAGTCAGATCATTGGTTAGAGACTGACAGACTAAGGTTTTGCTGGTTAATTCATAATCAAGCGGAATAAGGCATAGCAGCGAATGTTTTCATACCAATCAATAAAAACCGAACCACGGGAACAGCACATTATGTGGTCATCGTAAAGCGGCACGGGTCAGTGACCCCAGATAAGATTCTCCGTGAGTAAGGTCACTGACTGGACAGCGGGCTTTACGGGTAGCGCGCAGGGTGAGCGTTAATATCTGATGTATTATGTCTTGTGTTTATACTAAGTGAAAGAAAAAACATCTTTGAAGTATGTCTAAATTTCAAACTGGACAGTGTTCAGAGTTCCCGTCTACACCTACAAAAGTTACCATAGAGAATGAGTTGAAAAAGAAGAAAATGATTATGAGGAAATCAATATCAAAAGTAAAAGCACAAAACACATTTTTTTTTCTAATCAGTTAGAGATGGAAAGTGATATATCGTCTACAAACGCGAGTTTTTTTCAAATCTGGGGCACATCTCGAGAAGTTCCATCCATATCAGATGGAACTGCAGCAATGTTTTTGCTTAAATCAAAAATGAAAGTGAAACAAATGTAAAAATAGCTCACTACCTAGTGTGTGGCCATGACAGAACATCGGTCAGGTCATACCCGGGTGTGCTGAGTGTAGACAAAATTATGTGTTTTTGGCTGTGACCCAAGTGTCAATCAGTTAAAGCAGGCGCTTCAGGGCTACAGAACAATATGAGGCTATGCTTACTATGTCGTGCACATGCTCCATATATGGGACTTGTTAAGGAGGAGAAAATGAATGACTACGTTTTGTTCACAAATGAAAATAAAATTGACTGTATTTATACTCTTGCAATGGAATCACAGTAAAGGAGAGATGCTGATTATGCCACAGACATAGGAATGCTGATCTTTTGAGAGGGGTGACAGCAACACGCAATTGAAGAGAATTTTCCCAAAACTGGGCAAGTCAAATTTTGCATCAGTTATGGCCCTATTCCGACCGTCATTCAAAATTAGTGTAAGACGTGGTGGAAGTGTTCAATTAACACCTGCTATGTCCCATCTTTATCCCGGGACATAGAACATTGCAAGTGTTCACTGAACACTTACTACACCACGTCTTACACCAATTTTGAATGACTATCGGAATAGGGCCATAACTGATGCAAAATTTGACTTATCCAGTTTTGGAAAAATGTTCTTCAGTTGTGTATTGCTGTCATTCCTCTTAAAAAATCAGCATTCCTATGTCTGTGGCATAATCAGTATCTCTCCTTTACTTTTAGTGTGATACTGTCTTCACATACATGAAAAACACCTTTGTAGACAAATGTATTCAAATTAAAATGGTTTGGAGTGAAGCATAGATGTTGTACCTCGAAAAAATACCCACAACTCCAAACCTGTGGGATGACCTAAAATGATCCAAATAGTCTGCCGACATTAGGGGGAAGTGCGGCAGGCTTTGTGGATGATTTTGGGATACCCAACCAGTTTTGAGTTGTGGGTGTTCTCTCAAGGTTCAAAATCTGTACCCCACTCTTATTAAACCATTTTATTTTGAATACCAATGTCCAGAAGTTCGTTTCTCATGTATTTGAAGATGGTATACACCCCCCCCCCCCTTTTTTTAAAATAAAAAACGGTCGACATTTTTTTTGTTTTTTATAATGTCTCTCCAAGCTGTCACCCCTCTCAAAGACCAGTCTTTTTATGTAATTGACATGATCAGCGCCTTTCCTGTACAGTGATACCATTCGAAAGCAATAAATAAAGTCCATTAATCTTCTTTTCATTTTTGTATGAACCTTAATCTCATTTGCTCCTCCTTGACAATTCCCATACAAAAGGAACGTGTACTACACTAGTAAGTCACCTGGTTTTGCTCTGCAACCCTCATCCACCTGCTTTCATTAATCGAAATATGGGTCATGACTGGAAGTTGCTTGATCTCCTCTACGCTCTGTGCTCCAGGTCATGACCTGACTGATGTTAGGTCATGGCCATCCACTAGGAAATGAGCTGTTTGTATCATTTGTTTCACTTTCAATTTGATTTATCCCAAACTATTGCTTCATTCAGTCAAACATGGATGGGACTTTCTATATGTGCCTCAAATTTGACAAAACGTTATCTTTGTTGTGGATGAGCACACTTTTGATCCCCAATTGTTTGGTTAAAAAAAGTGGGTTTTTATTTCGTTACCTTTGGTCAAAATTTACCCTAATTGTGTTTTTCCTGACATTTCTTGAAATAAGTTTGATGTTTACCATTCGAATGTCATTAAATTTTGCATCAAAACTATGTTTGTATCTCCCATGAACATCACTTCACATTTTGGGGTACTGAACCAGTTATTTCAGAAAAAATTTTTTTTTTACTTGAAAATTGTCACTTTTTGTCAACATATGGACATTTTTAAAAATTCATTAAAAAAGTCTTTTTTTTTTTTTGCCGCAATGAATAATTCTGCTTGTAAATAATTCATTTTTGCTGCATAAATAGATTTCTATATGCCAAACACGAAATGATCTCTTTAGTCACTCATAAATGCTGGACAGATCTGTTGGTTTTTTTCTATTATTAGAGTATCTGTAAACAAGCATTACCATGGAAACGGTGACACAAGACCTTATGGTTAAAGATATGTATTAACCCATACCCCGCGCGCTACCCATAAAGCCCGCTGCACGGTCAGTGACCTTACTCACGGAGAATCTTATCTGCTGTCACTGACCCGTGCCGCTAGGCGATGACCACAAACGCTGTCCACGTGGTTCGGTTTTTATTGATCGGTATGAAAACATTTGCTGCTATGCCTTATTAGACGGGAACTCTCAACACTATCCAGTTTGAAATTTAGACATACTTCAAAGATGTTTTTTCTTTCACTTAGTATAAACACAAGACATAATACATCAGATATTAACGCTCACCCTGCGCGCTACCCGAAAAGCCTGCTGTCCAGTCAGTGACCTTACTCACGGAGAATCTTATCTGGGGTCACTGACCCGTGCCGCTTTACGATGACCACCTAATGTGCTGTTCCCATGGTTCGGTTTTTATTGATTGGTATGAATACATTTGCTGCTATGCCTTATCACGCTTGATTATGAATTAACCAGCAAAACCTTAGTCTGTCAGTCTCTAACCAATGATCTGACTTATGATTCCAAACTGACAGCTGTAGTTTTCGTGAGAATGAAGCATGATAACTAGCCATGCCCTCCCAAGCCCTACACAAATGGTTTCATCCTGATTGACACATACTAATAAACCAATGTGGGCATTTGGGGCAAAGATTATTTCAGATCTTGTTTCTGATTGGTTCTTAGATACAGACAACTCCAGATGGTGGTCAGCTTGTGAGAAAATGAGATAATATTGCAAATTTGTTGAGCAACAGTTCGCATGTCAATGTTACATCTTTTGAAAGTGTGGGGAGAGCCTTTGAAAGCTTAGTCTTTGTGATTCCGACCAGTGGTTCACTGGTTAACATGTCCATGTCACAATGCGTTTGATTTAGAAGAGATACGGTGAACAATAACACGGTGGTTACGTCTCAAAAAGGTCAGTGACCTGATGCGTGAAAGTACGGTTTGCGCGTGGCGCGGTCAGCTTGACCTTCCCGACTTTTGCCGCCCATGCGGCGTGAGCGCTTGCGAGTAAATACCGACAATTGCCGCCCCTCGCAGGGTGAGCGTTAAATGACCAAAATATACTACGTGAGCCAACAAAATATAGAAAAAGAATGTTTTAACAAAAACCAATCCTTAATGTCCCAGTTTTTTTCTTAAGTACATTTTTTATATTATTTTTCACTGGTCACCCATTCACATAACCCTCTAAGGTCATACAGATTTTGCATGATGGAATATTGCACAACAAACCCGTCTGTCATGGCTGGGGAAAGGTCCTCCCAGTCCACCCAGTCATGTTGTCCATCCATCTCTTCCTTTATCTTCACTGTCTTGTCTTCCCCTGAATTGTTGTCTTGGTTTTGTGTCCACATTACTTCAGTTTCCTCTTCTTAGTGGGCAGCAGGTCTTCATCGCTATATATGACAATTTCAGGCTGCAGAATATAATGGGTGGCAGGGAATGGTCAAAATATAATACAGATCTGAACCCTGCAGATGTGTTTGCATGAAAATGAGACAGAGTTTCATGGTATGGCCCTCATTACGTTATACCGGATAACGAACAAAAATATAAGAGGCGGAAAGTGGCCGTTGTTGTGCTGACGTGCGGTTAAACCCAAATTCACACTCAAATGTTATACTGGGCAGACAGAGAGAGAGTGCTCACTACATCACCAAGTCTCAGTTTCAATTCTCTTGCAATGCAGCAACCAGTTTTCTAATCTATGCAAAACTTAGCCTCAGCACATCACGATAACCACAAAGCTTAGAGAAACTGGCGGTTTTCACCTAAACTCCTAAAAGTCAATGTAGTTTGCGATGGGCAAATAAAATTGTAGGTATAAGGTTAGCCGTGACAATTCTCAAAGTCGAGCCCTACCTTTTTCACTATGCATTTTTACCTAGCATTCCAAGTTTTCCTGTTCTTGTTTTCACTGTATATGACATTCAAGCCAACGTATTCACTAACAGAACTGCGCCTAAAAGTTATAAAAGTGCAGAGACCCCTGCAAAGGGAGTGAATGTAACAATGCTTTATTGTAGTTTAAAGAAATACTAATATATGCACTCATTGCACCGGGCAAGGGTTCGAAGATCTGAAGTAAATTTGTAACAATAGTGATAATAATCCAGTAAAAGATTTATCCTGAGCAATGCCAGGTACCTCATCTAGTTTGTAATAATAAAGATCATAGTCCAGTAAAAGATTTATCCTGAGCAATGCCAGGTACCTCATCTAGTTTGTAATAATAAAGATCATAGTCCAGTAAAAGATTTATCCTGAGCAATGCCAGGTACCTCATCTAGTTTGTAATAATAAAGATCATAGTCCAGTAAAAGATTTATCCTGAGCAATGCGGGGTACCTCATCTAGTTTGTAATAATAAAGATCATAGTCCAGTAAAAGATTTATCCTGAGCAATGCCGGGTACCTCATCTAGTTTGCAATAATAAAGATCATAGTCCAGTAAAAGATTTATCCTGAGCAATGCCAAGTACCTCATCTAGTTTGTAATAATAAAGATCATAGTCCAGTAAAAGATTTATCCTGAGCAATGCCAAGTACCTCATCTAGTTTGTAATAATAAAGATCATAGTCCAGTAAAAGATTTATCCTGAACGATGCCAGGTACCTCATCTAGTTTGTAATAATACAGATCATAGTCCAGTAAAAGATTTATCCTGAGCAGTGCCAGGTACCTCATCTAGTTTGTAATAATAATGCATACTCGAGTAAAAGACTTATCCCGAGCAGTGCCATATACCCCAGCAAGTCTGAAATAAAATGAATGATAAAATAGTAAAATCCCATAAAAACCTAATTTACCATCTACAGTAGAGGCCAGCTCTTAGAGGGTTAAATGTCTACCAGATATGAGGTCTATACTTCTTTTGGTAATTCTTTGACAAGCTGGACACACCTTGATCAGCTACCTTTTCCCCATTAGGTCTTTAACTTCACTTTTATCTGATCTTACCTATAGGCATCTGAGGGCTAAAGCTAGCCCAAAGATAGATAACGAAAAAACTGTGAGAGGCACAAAGTGGCAGTTATCATGCCGACGCGCCGTTAAACCCAAACTCAAACAAACAAATCTTAATGAGCCATGTCATTGACATATATGTACTGTCTCTAGATGAGATAATGAAGAAAAGCGTAAAAGTTGCAAAGGGGCTGTTATTGTGCCAACGCAGGTAAAAACCAAACTCAAACTCAACTTGTCTCAAAATGATTTGCTTGCCAGATCTGAATGATCTAAATCTGCAACTGTAGCATTGGTGTCATTGCACACAATCTTGAATTCTTTGGCACTAATGGTTTTCTTTTGTGCAACAATGTCTCTTTTTTCTTTTTATGCTTTGCTCTTTTCAGTTCACTCATCCATCTTACCTATAGGCATCTGAGGGCTCATGTGGTGCTCGAAGATTCCTAATTCTTCGGGGCAGAGTCTCTCAAGGTGAAGTGCACGCCCAACAGGGCACAACAATATTTTGGTGGGGTGTAGGACTTCAGAATGGGGCATAAGGATTTTTCATTAACAGGGCAAGGCTCCTATTGAAATAAGAAACTAGAGGATAAAACTTGAAATGAAGTTTCAATTAAAACTTCTTTTGAATGTGCACATATGGAACATGTAAATATTACTTTAAACATCACTTGAATATACCGTATTCTAAATGTGTCCGATCATGGTGGGGCACACGGTTTTTGTTGCTTTTTTTAACATTGAAGTGGGGCATAGGACACACAAGGTTGAGAAACACTGCGATAGGGCCATTTACAAAAGCTGTAACTGTGAACTTTCCCAGCCAACTTCTTTCACCAAACTCTCTCTGTTTATGTCTCTCATGTCTTTACAATAATATTACAGTTTTCAGCAAGTGTTCCAGGCTGTGCCTTCTCATGACATGACCAAAGAATTTGGCTTTTTCCTGTCAGAATTTTAACTTCATTTTACTTGATCATATTGATAGGAATCTGAGGGCTGAAAGTAGCCCACAGTGAGATAACAAAAAAAAAATGTGAATGCACAAAGTGACCGTTATCATACCGACGCAAGGAGGTATTGGTTGACTGGAAAGCCTTTGATTTATATAGAAAATGGAGATTGTTATTCCTGTCACCTCTTTCTACCCTCACTTGATGTTTTCTGTGAATCACTAAGGGTGGTAAGACAAGAATGATATAGATGGACAGACTGGCTTATCTTTTCCCCTCTTCTCAGAAGATGAATCAGCAGGCAGGCAGATGGACAAACTGAGTTTTCTTGAGGCTTTTTCTTGCTTCCCTCAGATGCTAAAAATCAAATTAGAAGAACAAAGTACACACATGTAGTTAAAAACAAAGTCTCACTTGATAGTAATGTGCGAGGCTGTTGTATCCTTCTAAGATTAACTTACATCTTCACGTCAAGAGTTTTAATTTCATCTTTTTTATTTGACGTCAAATATAAGAGTCTGAATAACTGAATGAAAATAAGACGATAAAAAACCCATGAAAGACAAAAAGTGACCGTTATCACTCCGGCACGCTGATAAACTCAATCTCAAAGTGGATAAACTGACTTCTCATCTATTCCCATCTTCTCAGAAGATGAATCAGTGGGCAGGCCGACAAAGAAACAGTCTTTCTCCACTTCCTTTCATGGTCCTTTTGGCTGTATTGCTCCGATGCTAAAAATCAAATTAGACTAACAAAGTAGTTAACTCTTTCCAGATCAGATTTTTTTTGCCGTGTTTTTTACCAGAATTATTTTTGAATTATTTTACAGACAAATATGATATGCACACTTGAAACCAAGATAAAAGCACATATTTATGAGTAAACCACATAAACCATATATTTTTCTGCAGGCAAATGAATGCAGATTACAAAAACACAAGAGAAGAAACAACAAAACAGTTTAGTACGTGCCTATGGCGTGGTAAAGTAGTCAGATTAGTGGAAGGGGGAAACTTGCAAGTGGGTTTTTTCAACTTACATGATCTGATGACATTGTCTGAGTGTTGCTCTCCAATTTCTATGCATGTAGAATGATAGTATATCCAATATGCTGCATTATGCACTTTGTTTCATCAAATTATTCCAAAAAGTAACAAGGTCATAGCCATTTTTGTACATGATATGTCGGGAAAAATGAAACACTGATAAGGCGATAAAAGGTGATGACTATTTTTTTTACAGGTTATGTACATGAGATTTTGACATCCACACTGTCTGTGATGGAGTGTGATATGCTCTGAAGCATGTTTTCACACACAGATGAGGCTTGTCTAGACATCTGATGCAATAACAGCAACTTCTTTTCCGAATTTTTCATTGAGCACAGCAGAATAGATGAAGTCTTTGCCAGCAAAGTCTATGAGATGCTTTGCATCCTTGAACCGCCCTTTAACCCTCTAGATCCCGGGAGCAGAAGAGAAATACATTTTGTAATATATGAAAAATCATGTACAATTTCACTGCAGCCTCAACTTCAATGTCATGTTGACCTGATCCCTCAAATTCATATAATGTCTAAGGAACATTCACAGTGATGTACGTTATGGTTCTGCAAGGTCATTTTCTCAAAATGTCATATTTCTATGCCTCAAAGCTGTCTCATTTGTGGCACTTTGGGCACTAGTGGGTTAAGGTTTGCTGCAAGACTTATGTGGCTTAGTATAGTTTGGATGGTTCTCTTGCTACCTCCTGAAGCCCTCATCATCAAACCTCATATTGTAAAAGATCTGCGTGTCTGGGGTATATCTTAGGCAGTGGATATCATGAACCTTGGCATCTCTTAATTGTCATCCTGGGCAAATTGACTTCAAGGAGGACACTTTGGAATAATCTGAACAGAAAATGTGGTCCACCCTCTTTGCTTTGTGTGGCTTGGGGCGAACTCTTGCGACCTGACGTGGACTCGCAGCGCATCCTGTCCTTTCTGAGAGAGGATAAGATCTACAGTTCGATTTAAAAACTTTATACTCATTTATAAAACTTTTTTCCAGGTCTATACAAAACAATTTTTTTGGGGTGGAATTTTACCAATGTCTTAGAATTATATCAATGTATTTAGTTCTATCATAAATTTAAAAGCTCTGAATACGAAACATAAATAGAGAAAGTGTACCCAAATAGACCGTGAAAGGCACAAAGTGGCTGTTATCGTGCCGATGTGCCGTAAAACCCAAACTTGAACTCAATTGCAGCCTGCATAGTCTTAATGGTGACCAGGTAGTCTGTGGGACCACAAACTGGCACTTTATGCAGTCATCTTTCAGTCATACTGTGGGTACTGCCCACTTTCATATGGGTATATCCTTTGATGAGACATCTGTGTTCAGTCTCTATGTAGTTTTCTGCGAAAAAGATGCTGAGGGCATTGGACAATGTGGCATTTTTTTCTGATATCTATTACGAATTTGATGTGATGTGCATACAACTGATGTCAAACAAGAAGAAAGTTCCTCTTTTGACAAGCCAACAACTTGACGTAACTGTTCCAAAGACAGCTTAACTCAAACAACTCTTGAATGCTTACTTACTATGTTTTATTGTTTTTTGTTTGAGTGGTACAATGTCAGTAATGATGGAACTACAAGACTTTTTTTTTTCCTTCCCTAACTCTAGTCTATGATCTTTTTGCTTTCTACTCTCCGATCTTTGTAGCTTTAGTCACACAATTCTCTCGCTTATACTCCCCACCAATGGACCATTATGACAAATTGTTGCCAAAGAACTGTATCTAAGAATGCTGAATCATCAACCTAACTACTAACAATTTGACTTGCCATTAGACTCACTGCTATTTCAATAAAATTGGGTTTTCCCCCATATATCTTTACTTTCACACGCAATTCTAAGTAATACTGAGATTAAAATATCATGCTAACTTTTATAGTGAAATGCATAATCTGCATCAGGTCCATCATGTACACTCGCATTCCTCCAACCCTTCATATTTAATTTAATCTGATTTGTAACAGTATCCATAGCCATCACTGTATATGTAGCTCAAAGAGAGATAACAAAAAAACCGTGAGAGGCACAAAGTGGCCATTGTCAAGCCGACACGCTGTTAAATCCAAACTCAAACTCAAACAAACTTGCTGTACATGATGCTTTTACTTGACGTTCTGTGGGTGGATAGATAGCCAATGACGCAGCTGACAAACTCATGAATGAATTTGCTGTAATGCCTCCTTGGCATTCATTCTACACATAGCATCAAGTATCCCCGACCCATAGCCATGCTATAGAGGATACAATTGTGGACACCAAGATTTGCCTTGAAGTATGTACTTGATGCCTTAATAGCTGGAACCAACAGCAATCTTTGCAATTCCATACAAATGACAGTGACAGTGGGGTCCATTGCTGAGCTTTTACCTCTTGCTTTATCATCCTCTGCTCCTTCTTTTCTTTTCATTCATATGGGCTTCCTATTCCTATTCTTGCTGGCTAACTTTCCCCACCTCGTAGACACAAAAAAAAGTCACATCTATCCCTCTTGGAGTTAAACAGATAGATATTTTTGTTATTTAACTCTTCTTTAAATGTTCTCACTGATAAGGCATTCTTCCCACTCTCCGAGTATGTTGTTGCATAAAACTGATGGAGCTCAGGCATCTAGCTCTGTTAGTGCATTTTGGGGGAGTTTTTCAAGAGCGCCTTGTGGCTGAATGTCAGCCGCAGTCCATGGCTGAAAATCTGCTGCAACTTGCGCTTGAAAGTCTGTAGCAGATGGTGATTGAAAGTCAGCAGCAACTTGTGGTTGAAAGTTTTCAGCAATTTCTGGTTGAAGAAAGTCAGCTTCAGTTTGTGGTTGAAAGTCTGTAGCAGTTTGTGGTTGAAAGTCAGCAGCGACTTATCATTGAAAGTTTTCAGCAACTTCTGGTTAAAGAAAATCAGCTTCAGTTTGTGGTTGAACAACTGTAGCAGTTTGTGGTTGAAAGTCTGTGGCAGTTTGTGGTTGAAAGTCAGCAGCAGCTTGTGGTTGGAAGTTTTCAGCAATTTCTGGTTGAAGAAGATCATCTACCGTTTGTGGTTGAAAGTCTGTGGCAGTTTGTGGTTGAAACTCGTAGCAGTTTGTGGTCAATAGCCCATTGCAGTTTGTAGTTGAAAGTCTGTTGGAGTTTGGGGGGGGGGGGGGTAAATTGAGTGCATAATGCGAAAAGGGCAATTACACAATATATACCACTAAAGGCAGTGAAAGATATTGTCAGCAGACCTTTGACAAAAGACAGACATTGACAAAATCCCAAAAAAGGCAGACAAAGAAAAAAGTCGTTTGGCAAAACTCACAATGATAAAACTCTTTGTAAGAAATCACACAGAACTGTGTGATTTCTGTCCATTGCAGTGACCTCCCATGTGCCGTGGCTGATGTTGAAGGCTTTCAGAGAAGCTTTTAGGGTGTCTTTGAAGCGCTTCTAGACAAGGTGGTCTAGAGGCAAGGTGCTCGCCTCTCATGCCAAGGGTCCCGGGTTCTAAACCCGGGCAGTGCAGGCATGTTGGAAAGTGGATTTTTCTCATATTTTCAAGTCGATGGTCCTATTGGGGGCTAGGATCGAGTAGTTCTTGGAAATTGGATTTTTCTCATATTTTCAAGTCCCTGGTCCTATTGGGGGGTAGGATCGAGTACCTAGTCTTCTCGGATAAGGACGAAAAAATTCGGAGGGCCCGTGTGCACGTTGCGCACGTTAAAGATACCTTGGCAGTTGGAAATCGTAAAGAGCAGGCCGAAAGGCCGCTGCCCGGGCAAAATTGAAATTAATAGATTAAAATTTATCCATATCATCTCCCCCCCCCCCCCCCCCCGCCAAAACAAGAAATAATAAAACAAGTAAAGTGAGGTGTAAATGCCAAGGGCAGCGAACCTCCTAAAATAAAGACCTCAAATCACACAGAACTGTGTGTGTGGTTCGTCCGTCGGAATCGACGAGGACCATCTAGTCATCCTGGGGGGGGTAGGTGGATTGGTTCTGTGGGTGCGCAGATGACTAATCAGACCAATTCATGCCTGGAACGTTCTGGCGCAGTGTGGGCACGGGATGGGGAAGGATGTCGGGGACTTGCAGGCACATTTCCTGGCCTGTCTGCGTTTCTCTGCTGCAGCAGTTCTGTTTGCCTCACAGAGTTTGGCGCCTTTGTGGACAGCTGAACGCCATTTTGATCTGTCCATTGCAGTGACCTCCCATGTGTCGTGGCTAATGTTGAAGGCCTTCAGAGAAGCTTTTAGGGTGTCTTTGAAGCGCTTCTTTTGGCCTCCATGGGAGCGCTTGCCGTGTTGGAGTTCGCCGTACAGCAGTTTTTTGGGGAGCCGGTAGTCTGGCATGCGAACTATGTGGCCTGCCCAGCGTAGCTGGGCTTGCATCAAGATGGTGTAGATGCTGGGCAAATTTGCACGAGTGAGCACCGCTGTGTCAGGGATCTTCTCCTGCCACTCTATGCCGAGAAGTCTTCCAAGGCTGGTGGTGTGAAAGTGGTTCAGCTTTTTTGCATGGCGTCTTTAGACAGTCCATGATTCACATCCATAGAGTAGTGTGGTGAGAACTATGGCCTTGTACACTTTGAGCCTTGTCTCCTGGGTGATGCCTCTTCTGTTCCAAACGTTCTTATGGAGCCTGCCGAAGGCAGTGCTGGCTTTAGCGAGTCTGGCATTCACCTCGTCATCAATGACAACTGTGCGAGAGAGTGTACTGCGCAGGTATGTGAACTTGTCCACCGCATTAAGTCGTTGGTCATTGATAAAGATGTTTGGTTCAACGTAAGGCTTTCCTGGGGCTGGTTGGTGCTTTACTGTACAAAGTTAATGACAGCAAATGTTGTGGACTATGAGGTTGTGTCATGAAAATGGTTATCTCACTCTAATTTCATTATGTATAAGTATCATTCCAATTGGTTAAAAACTTTTCGAGATATATGTTTGTGACATGATACTGTCCTGTGATTTCACACAACTCTTAATAGTTTTGATCCTCATATTCTCGAAAAGCCAAAAATGCACTTACAACTATGGAAAATACCTTACAATATGTCTGAATCACTGTTACTATCAAACCTAGATCATTTTATGAAGCTTTTAGTCCATGCACTGATTCAATGTGGTATGGTATACAATGATGAAAGTACCTATGTCATATATACTGTAACTGGCCTAATAAAATAAACCTTCTTTGTTGCAACTCTGTCAGCAGAACTGTCTTCACTGTCTTAGACTTCCCTCCAACATCAGAGGAATGCTGGAAAAGGTTATAGGGCTGAAAGTAAAAAAAAAAAAATTAATATTCAGAATCAACCAAACATCACTGCCAACCAAAGAAATCATCATGCCATTGTGACATGTCCAGGACAGTTGACATCAAATTCAAAATATATTGGAGCTTAAATAATCTCCCTGGCCAGTGGTCCCTGTGTATTGAAAAGCAGGCTAAAAACCAAGGGCAAGGTTGCACTTGACTGTCATGGAAGGAGCTGACTGAAAAAAGTCCACTCTTTAGTAAAATAAAGGAGTAGTTTTGGGCCCATATGATCATAGTGGGCCAATGCACTGGGCCTCAAGTACAAAAGTTTATTGCATTATTCAGTGGGTCTAAGTTATTTTAACCATGTTTTTCCAGCTTTTCAGGAAAGAAAACAATTTAACTTTATATTATTTTGAACGTTAGGCATAACTTAAATATTATATTTTAAAAATGACTCAGCCAAATGTCATGACTGTGACAAAATTAAATACAGAAATTTAATTTGAGTTCATGGGAAGAGTTCCGTACATTCTGAACACCCAGTCAAGGTACTATAAACCTAGTCTATTCATCATCCTAAAAATCTTAACCCTAGCCCCCTGAAGCAAACAACAAAGAGAAATGAACATTTGTCACTGAAGCCCTCGGACTATAAAAGATTGTATTTCCAGTGGTGTATTGTTGTAATGAACTCTACCTGTTGTGAAAGAACAACATTTTTTTTTAAAAAGGATAAAAAAATTCAGTCTAATGACAGATCTAGAAATTTTAAGAATTGTACATGTAAATAAAATCGAAAATCATAACTCTAGAATCTAAACAAAAATCAAACTTACTTCTTGTTGAAACAAATACAAAGCTCAAAAGTGTATTTGGCTTTTGTGAGCCTGAAGTTTTCCTGCATGTATTTCTGACTGCAGGTGCTCCTTTGAGGTGCTTTTCTCTGCCACCATAGTTCAGGACAGCATCGCACAGCACACATGTCTTCCCGGGGGTCATCTATTCTGAATATCATCACCTATTTTGACATTCCAGTGGTTCCACTGCTTCACCTAACAGAATCCTCCAGCTGATAATTAATAATTCCATTTGTTTTTCACTTCTTGGTCAATTTCTCTGGCATCTGCCTCCTGGCCCTTTTTCAGAATCTTGGAACCCAATTAATTATAAAAAGTTCATGATCAAGATGAATAAGTGTTGATGGAGTAGTCACTTAAATGGCAGGAAGACAAAATTCTTGCTCATGTTGACAAAATTTTAAGTGTTCGCCTTTTCCATAATTCCCCCGAAAGAGGTAAAAATAGAATAATGAAACAAAATATTATGTACCTGCACCATACCATCCATGAGGAACTGCCGCGTCTATGGAGCCGTTTGTCGCAAAGCGCTATCCAAGGAGCATCGGACCATAAAGTGGAAAACTGATGTGAAATGTGAACCGAGCCGCAGAAAAGGTGAAAACCAATAATTCCGTGAATCCGTGGAAGGCTTGAACTTGCAGCCCTGTGTATAGCACAGCCATGGAACGTTGCCTTATCTTCATTTTCATGGGGCTGTCTGTTTCAGTGTGGACTTGCATCATAGAGAAGTAAGCATATTGTCTCGTTAGTCTTTGTTTCTGAGGCCATTGAAATTACCCCTCCCTTTGTGCCCTATAGTACATGTGTAAGGGTATTTTTTCAAGTGCCAAATTTTGCCAAGCATCTAGATCTAGAATCTATATTCTAGGCCTATTTCATTTATGATTCCGTATAGATCTAGATCTCGCATAGTTTAGATTTCATGGAAAATTGGTAGGCCCTATAGTGATTTAACTTTTTGTGGTTATCTTTAATATGGTGTAGATCTGGGCTTGGTAGTGCTGTTGGGGTGGTCCAGTCGCTGCACTAATCTACAGTTCATCTAGAATCAATATTCTAGACTTAACTAGAGTCTAGATCTAGATCTATAGTTTTTTGTAGATAAATCACATTTTCATAGGACAAGACACTGGCTGCTCATCATTTTATTTTAACACCTCAGAAATGCTCACTGTTATGAATGCAAAAACAGTGATTGTTTTTTAATGTTCTGACTCTAGGTCCACTGGGTAGATCTAGACTAGATTCTAGATCTAGTCTAGATCTAGATCTAGATCTAATAACTGTGAATTAATTATTCTTGATTGGCTCAGCAAGTTACATTGCCCAATAATAACTTTACCACAGGTTGTAGGAATTTTCTCATTTTAAATTATTGCTCTTTACCATTTTCAGGTCATTGTAAATAAAAAAAAAAGACCTTGTTTTTTAACTCAGCTTCCTATGGTTGTTGGCTGACAATGGTCAATTCCATGTCAGAAGTCCATACATCATATTGCGATGCAGGTACCATACATACTGGCAGACGGCATTAAAGAGGAAGCACGAACTTTAGTTTTAAAAATGGAACGGGAAAAAAAATATGAAATTAGATTAACGGCCTACGTGTAAGTACAGGCGATTAAAACTGTGATAATTTCAAATAAAATAGCCTATGGGCTATGTCATTTTTTTCTCCGCGGTAAAAATATGCCATAAGTACGTGATGTTTCTGGTAAGGACAGCGATATTGCACTGCAGGGGAATCACTAATATTCCAGGCTGGGGCATAGGGGTTTAATGGTAGTAAACAGTGTAATAAACGGTTGCGTATTGCTGCGACAGTGTCATCCATACTGGACTGGATTAACCATAACTTATAAGCACGTGCTTAGGGCATCAGGGGAAGGGGGGGGAGCATAGAATTCTTTCATTGCTGGATCTATCGTGGACCATATGGTGCAAAACGTACCGGGTAAGATTAATTGTGAGGATCTGATCAAATACTTAGCAATTTTTTAAAAAAAAAAACGAACTTTTCAAAAAATAAAGTGGAAATATACCAAAATAAACAAAATTTCCTGTCTTACTGCAAGTTTTGTTTTATGAAAAAAAAAATGAAATTTTATTTCATGGTTTAGTTATGTTTATTAGTTGGCCGGCTGACTCGAGAAATACGCAGATGTGATTTCTTAAGTTGAGTCTCTATCACAAATGTGTAAATTGAGGCGTAGGACGAAATTTCCTGCCATACTTTTTAATCCGAAGAAAATGCGTCTTCTTTTTTTTCCGGCTCAAAATGTCGGAGCAATTGATCTTCTGTTCAATTAAGTTGTGGCTCAGAATCAAAGAAAGTACTAAAAATAAAGCTAACTTAAAGACCTTTTAAAATATACCCACTTACAGCTGTACGTCTCTCTATAGGCATTACGGTATTTTGTAGAAGTTAAGGCTCAGCGGTATAAAAGCCGTTCATGATTACATTGAAGGCCTTACTTCCTTTATAATATGATATTTTGAATTCCATAAATATGCAGCTTAGGGGAGTACCAAATTTTTTTAGTGCTTAGGGTCTTCATAGATTTTAATTCGGCAATGCATCTATAACATGTGATCTCTATCACTTACGGGTACTGACTCAGAGACGAGTACCCTATAGAAATTATCTGCATTCCGTCAGGAAAACAATAAATGGCCTAAACCATTACGCCCCCGCGTGGGCCCGGGGTATATAAATAGGTTCACTGCTCCCACCTGCAGGTGGTGTAAGCCCACCAAAGGTGGAGGTGTCACTCATCGCCTGCCACTTCTCGGCAGCCCTTGGGTGACATCCGTTCGTCACCGTTCCCTGAGACTGTAGTAACTCAAAAGTTCCAAAACTCGATTGTTGTAATAGTAATATACGTTCAACTACATTCATTCCCGTATCGAATGATCCTGCTCCTCCTAGACTCCTAAGCCGAAGAGCATTCGAATACCTAACTTTCAAAAACTCCTTGCAGCTAGACCAGTGGTGCTGAAATACAATGTAGGCCTATAACAGTTTTTTGCTTCATCTGAAGATCAGTAGCCAGAATCGATTACTACAGTTTTAAGGAACGACGACGCATTGCCCTTTAATTCTTGCCTTGTCTTTTATCTCTTTCGTCCTTTTCTTTACCTGTTGGAGAACAAACGACATCTTTTGCATGAAAGAACTTACTTGTTACTATCGAATCAGCTGTGGCGGTCAGAGAAGTCTCCCTGCTCTGCTTTTAATTCATTCGACTTTTCCTGCTTCCACGTGAAACCGCGATTTTCACTTGCTCCACGTGAGGCGGTATCGTTGTAACGTGTGGGGTGAGCGCAGCTGATAAGATCTTTTTTGTCCTCTTTTTGTCTTTTGTCTGTTTGTTCTCTTGTCTTTTCCTGGGCCTCGTGTCCGCTATAAAATCGATTCGTCTTTTTCAGTGAATCTAAACTTCAACGCAAATCATGACCGGTAGATCCCAAAGTTTCTTTTTAAACCACACTATGGCTTTTGGGTGGTCGAACTTAAATAATTTTCAATGCGTTGGCGAAAAACTCAGAGTAAAAAACAAGAAGAAACAGAAAAGTTCAGCGATCAAAATGTTATTGACAAATGTCCAATAAAGAGAAATCGGCAGCTTGTGAAGTTCATGAGAGAAGAAGTAAAGCCCCTGTGACTGACACACTTTCTCTCTCTCGCGTATGGCGCGCTTTTTTTTTTTTAAGTTGTTGATTTTTTTATTTTTTTTTGGAGGGGGGAGGGGTCCGATTTGGAATGTATTCATTCAATGCACGACTCAGTGATTACAGGTAACTGAATACATAGGCACATAATTCCAAGAATAGTGCAAAGATCGCGTGCGCGATCTGTCTGTCTATTTATCAGTCTATCTATCTGTCTGTCTGTCTGACAGTCTATCTATCTATCTATCTATCTATCTATCTGTCTATCTGATTTAATGATAATCCATGTACTGGTCCATTTTATTTGGAAGTTCGATTACAGGCCACGTTCTGGTCCATTCTATTTGGAAATTGGATTAAAAGCCATGTACTGGTCCGTTCTATATTTAGAGATTAGATTGTAAACCATGTTCTTGTCCGTTCTATTTGGAGATTGGATAGTAAGCCATGTATTGACCATTCTATATGGAGATTGGATTATAAGCCATGTATTGTTCATTCTATTTGGAAATTGGATTGTAAGCCATGTACTGGTCCATTACAAGTATGTGTAATATGCTGTGCGCTGTATTATTTCATGATTAATTTGTTCTTTGTTTTTCTCTCTCTCTTGTCCGTCTGTCTGTTTATCTATCTGTTTATCTATCTGTCTGTCTCCCTTTCTCTCTCTCTCTTCCTCTCTCTGTTTCCGCCTTTCTCTCTCTCCCCTGCAAGTCTTCACCTGGTTATTTAACTGGTATCCATTAACCTAGTGTCTCAAATTATCTCATTTTCTTTCCTCCGCCTTTTCAATATTAAGTCTGAAGAAATTAGTTTTGAACAGGATTTATATGATCACCGCCTGATGCTTGGGAGCACAATCGCATTAAATATGGATTGGAATCTATGCTCCCCATTGGCTTGTGATGTGTAAATTCTGTAGTTTCCCGATCTTGGTTAGGTTCTTTTTTTTTTTTTTGGTGCAGGATTTATATTATCACCGCCCGATGCTTGGGAGCACAATCGCATTATTATGGATTGGAATCTATGCTCCCCATTGGCCTGTGATGTGTAAATTCTGTAGTTTCCCGATTTTTGTTAGGTCCTTTTTTTTTTGGTGCAGGATTTATATTATCACCGCCCGATGCTTGGGAGCACAATCGCATTGTTATGGATTGGAATCTATGCTCCCCATTGGCCTGTGATGTGTAAATTCTGCAGTTTCCCGATTTTGGTTAGGTCCTTTTTTTTTTTGGTGCAGGATTTATATTATCACCGCCCGATGCTTGGGAGCACAATCGCATTATATATGGATTGGAATCTATGCTCCCCATTGGCCTGTGATGTGTAAATTCTGCAGTTTCCCGATTTTGGTTAGGTTTTTTTTTTTTTGGTGCAGGATTTATATTATCACCGCCCGATGCTTGGGAGCACAATCGCATTAAACATGGATTGGAATCTATGCTCCCCATTGGCCTGTGATGTGTAAATTCTGTACAGGCTGCCAGGCTCTCTCTCTTTCTCTCTCTCCTGTATGTTTTGCACCCACCTGACCTGTATTGTATTTGCACGGATTAGTGTCATATATTGTATTTGTTTTGTACTTGTAGCCGTGACAATGATTTGTCGGCTTTTTTCCATTGTTGTAAATTGTAGAATTTTATTATCGACATAACACAACTGCTTCAATCATTTTTTTTTTGTTCAATATTTTTAAGGTAGTGCTTGACGTCCCAGATAAAACACGGTTAATTTTGGGTTTGTGACCTGAAAAGCATGAAGTTTTGTTTCGAACCTTCAAAGTCCGAGTTTTGACATGACATCACTTTTGTGCAAACCAGAGGATTTGCAAAGCAATGGTAGTTTGGTACCTTTTCATGCTTTCTGAAAAGGTTATGAAAATGACTTAAGCAAATGTGTTATGGCTGTGGCGGTATATTTATCACAGGGTCTTTTGTCTCTTCTTAAAAAGTAATTTCTGTTAACATAGCTGCATGCCAGCTTTTTGTACATACAGCGAAAGCCCTTTGTACATAACTTGGATATATCCACAGCTAAATATACCTTTGTATTATGTTTTGCTAAGTTAAATGTTATGTCTATGTTTACCGTAAGCTGAATATCAGTTCTTGGCTCGCTGTAAATTTAAGTTTTTTGTACAGACAGCAAAATGCCAGCCCTTTGTACATAATATGGATGTGTCTACAGCTGAAATGTCAGTTCTTTATATTCCTAAGGCAATAAATGAACAATTGTTAGGTCTTTGTTTACAGTAAGCTAACTGTTGGTTCTTTGTATATTGTTCGCGCATTGTTGGTTTCTTTGCTTACTAATTACTATTATAGGCTAAATATTAGGTCTTTGGAGTACTGGCCTTTTTCCATTAGATTTTTACCTTCACTTTCAGTTGATCTTATTTGCGGGAATCTGAGGGCTGTAAGCTAGCCCAGAATAAGATGACAAAAAAAAAAAAAAAACGTGAAAGGCGCAAAGTGGCCGTTAATTCAAACTCGAAGGATTTCGTTTCCCGTAATCTCAATGTTAGGTCTTTCTTTGCTGGAAACTAAATTTTCGCTTTCGTATTAACATACTGAAAGCTAGATGTCCGGGTTTTTACATGCCGTGAGCTAATGGCAAAATTTGTGTACACTGCAAGCCGAATGTCAGCCCTTTGAATACTGGAAGCTAAACATTCGTTTTTTTTTGGTTACTGTAGGCAGGATGCACCACGTTCTTGAGCAGCAAGGAAAAGGCCTTTCCTTTGTAATTAAATGACAGTGTTGTATATAGTTTGTATATATTATAGCTGTGTTAGTTTGCCTCTGCGACAATCATGACCAGTGTAGTGAAGGAGTACGCAGGAAGACCGAGCTGAACTCGCCCGGATACGTGGACAACGCCTATGTGGATATTATATTACAATTATGCACATACATATGTAGTCAAGTTTCTTACCATTAAAACCTTTATCATTTTCCTCTCAAATGGGATTGAATTCTCTCTAGTTCTTTTCTGATTTGCTTTGCGTTTTGTTGTAGGCAGATTTGTTTTTCACTTTATGATATCTGTGTTTCAGACTTCCGAGAGAGGTACATAAATTCAGCTGTCACAGCTCTTAGGGTTCCAGGTTCGAATCCTCCCAGGGGCGCTTTTTGGTTCTGGCAGTGTTTTTAATCCGCTAGTGCCTTATATTTCACACTGGAATTATAAAAATGCAGGCCTTTTTCCCGTTAGATTTTTAATTTCATTTTATTTGATGATATTTATTGGAAGCTGAGGACTGACGGCTAGCCCCCGTAGTAAGATAACAAAAAGACCACATATAGCTCTGTTAGACCTAAAGTCAAACTCAACTGAAACGCCATTATACCGGTGCCCTATGTGCAAAATTTAGTTGTGATCAATTATTGCGCTGCGAAGAAATATGAGAAAACCTGATTCCGTTTGTTTTTGGACAAGGCTATTATCGTAGTATAAGCACTTTGTGCTGAAAAGAAACACAAAAAGTGAACAACAGCAGCAAAAACGCATTGTGCCATTCATGTGTCAGCTCGCAAAATAAGCAATGTCATTCATCTGACACAAGTTTTTGTGATGAAAGCCAAAATACTTGAAAAGTCAATAAGCACCACGACAATGTATCATGTACATTATAACTTATCTGTCAAAGATTGGCAAAAAGAAAAAAAGTTGTATGCAGCAAAGCCTCGTGTAAGAAACAATATCCAATTCCAAACGATACAATGAAAGGCAAACTAAAAGGGAAGACAGAAAATCTGGCCAATATTTCGGCAACAGCCTTCTTCAAGGAAAGAAAACAAAGAAAAAAACAGTTTTTCTGTGGTTTTAATAATATTTTGTAACCTGCCTGCACACAGACGGGTTTGAAGGAAAGGTAGGGAAGAATTGTCAGTGTCTCGAGTTCGTGTCTGAAAGGGGGGCGGTAGAGGGGACAATAAATGAATAAATGAATGAAAAATGATAACAATAGTAAAGTAGGTTTATATAGCACGCTTTTTCCTGACTACTCATGGTGCTTCTCAGGGGAACACAAATCACAAAATAATAATCCACTCTCTTATGCAGGGCTGGATTAACCATTAAGCAAAATAAGCACATGCCTCGGGCACTAAGGAAAAACAGAAAGGTGGGGGGGGGGGGGGCAACACAGAAATTTTTCATTGCCAGATTTACCCAGGACCATATGGACTTAAATATAATATTTTAAAAATGACTCAGCCAAATGTCATGACTGTGACAAAATTAAATACAGACCATATGGTGCAGCTGAACCCGGGTCCGCAAAAAAAGGGCCCCAACAATAAATAAAAGAAACATTATATTTTATTTTATGGTTTATTTTGGTTTATATTTGAATTACATCATGTATAGGCCTACAGTATATGAGGGCATCAAAATGTTTTAAGTGCTCAGGCCCTCCAAAGGTCCTAATCCGGACCTGCTCTTATGCATACACGCATACACACACAACTACACACTCGCACGACAGGATACACATAATGACATGTGCACCTGCACACAACACAGACTCCATATTACTAATACTACTACTAGATAATAATGGCACAGACATTCCATCGACATAGGTTTTTGAAACCAACTTTTAAACCCGGCGATGGGTTCCAGCTCCTTGATGTTTGATTGCAGCTCATTCCACATGCTAGGGCCAACAACTGATGACGATCAATGACCGAATGTTTTCAGATTATAATTTGGTTCTGTGAATCAGGGGAGATGACTCGCAAATACAGAAACTATGTTGACGGATAAAAAAAATCCTAGGGAAAATTTTATCCGTCAGTATCGACGGATAAACACTTCGTTCTAAAAATTAAATTCGAGACGCGCTAGAGAGATTTTCTGGTGGGAACAAACGTGGACGTAAATAACCGACAAAACAAATGAAGGGAAAAAACTAGAGATGAAGAGTTATCCCCTAACAAGAGCTTAGTGAGAGAGAGAGAGAGAGAGAGACAGGGAAAGTAAGACAAATGGAGGAGAGACACTTCCCTGGAAGAGAACGCAAAGAAAGCACGATAAGAAAATGAACTGTGTGTATTATTATAAACACAGCGCATACAAAAAAAAAAAAAAAACCGTTGAACAATGGATGATAAATTAGCGCAGACATCAACAACCCTAGGTAGAAGTCTACAAAAAAGTGCAAAAGATGGAATGAAAGAAAGGAAAATTCGCTGCTAAATTCCCGGTAAACAGACAACAAGAGATAAAGAGAAAGGAACAGATACCATTATTACCTAATTTGTTGAGGAAAGAAAGCGACTGGTGGAAGAAAGGTTAATGAGTGCAGTCAAGAAATGTCATGAGGAATATTGACCTGGATACACTAGGTGGTCTGAAGACATTCAGAGTGTTATCGAATGTTGTTACAAGTACGTAGTTCCTCCAAGTTTTTTTCGTTTTGTTTTTTTTTTTGCGCTAGGATTACGTATTTCAAAGCCTTTCATGACTCCGGAGTTAGAGAGCTCCTCCTGAAATATTCCTATCAACTGCCTTAATTATTCTTTCTTCACATTTTGTTTTCGTTTACCTCTAGTTTTTTGGTTGAAGGGGTAGGGGGCAGGGTTAGGGATTCGATAAGATTTAGGGTTGAGGATAAGGCAATTATGAGGGCTAGGTGCATGCATTATATATATGCACACCCCCCCCCCCGCCCCACCAGCACAAAATGCTTGTGACTTGTTATGCCTGTGGAGTTCTCGCAGCTGCCCAGCCAGCAACAGTGGCGCGTCCACCATGAAACTAATGAAGCTTACGCTCCAGGACTCCTAATGCTGGAGGGGCCCAGAAGAAACTTTTTTCAATGACTGAATTTTGCATGTTGTCCTCTTGTTGCTGGTTGCCAGGGGCCGCCATGACAGTTCGATCTTCAGGGTCCCAGAATTGTAGGTCTGTCACTGGGCAGCAACCCTACGGGTGAGAATCTGTCATCATTATCTAAAGCTATTTGGGTACATACAGTTTTTGTGTGTGTGTATGAAGGGGGATGTAAAAAAAAAAAAATCACGGTGTTACAGGAACACCGGCCAGGGCCAGTATCCAAGTAAATTTTTCAGAGCTGAGATGATTTTAAATGGATTATTTCCCTTGGGCCAAGGGAAATCATGACAAAATTGATAAATTATTTTCTCTGCTGTACCACTTCCTTGGATAGTAAATTCAGTTCGCATATTAAGCAAAATGTAAGTGAAACTGTTTCAAATTAATTGGATAATTTTGGGTAACTAGCCATTTGGAGTACCAGTATGAAAACACTTAAACCCATTCACTACGGTAAGCTGAATATTCCGCTTTCGGGTTTTCACTTCGCAACGGAAAGCTGAATATTCAGCTCTTGTGGACACTGATTTTCCAACAGTAATATCTAAGCCAACTTCTTCAAATACTGAATCCCATCCTGGTTCATTAATTTTTCCTTTCCTTTAATCTCTAATGTACTGGACTGTCTTGTGTTTACATTGAGTGAAAGGCAAAACATTTTTTAACTATGTCTAAATTTCAAAATGGATAGTGTTGAGAGTTCCCATCCACACCCTCAAAAGTTAGATTAGGGAGTGGGTTCACCCAAAAGGTAATAATTTCATGACACTATGTCAAGGGTCACATGGTCATCTATCCTGGCCAGTCTTGGGGGACCGTAGTAGTTTACAAAGTAAGCTGTAGATGTCTAGTAGACTCGTAACTCCATCGTTTTTTTTTGGAATTGAGATATTTGGCATGCTTGCAGCCCTAGACAGCCTGCCGATTGTATTATAAGATGACAGTTACATTCTGAAAATTAGGGATTAAATAACCTTCTTTTTGATTAGCGTAACTATTAAGTCTGACAAAGAGAGTTTCTCAGTTTTTTTATTCTCCTGAAAGCTTTGTAAAAATCTACATTTCATCCCATTAGAATCGCAAGGTTCTATTTCCACTTTTTGGCTGAACTGAGTTGCACACTACATTCTACACTCTACTTCTACAGGCCTTCTCTATTGCGTGTCAAAATATCAAGCAGATTCAGTGTGTAATTTGTAAGTACTGCTAAAAAGAAAAAAAATTCTTTGCTCTAAAAGCTATGATCACATGAAACGTCAATCCTTGTCTTCTCAAAAGTTGACCAATGTGAGTTAGAACCACAGACTAATAAAATACCCAGACTGGATGATCCCATTGTGTGACGTCACAAAACAGCGAAAGGTCATGAACCATCCGCCACATTAGGTTTACGCTAACGACCGACGTTTCAGCATAGCTACAATTTTGAATGACACCATTTTGACGTGCCTACTGAACGCGGAAGTTTGGTTCCGCACCAAGAAATTAATACATGTGCAACCAATCTTGACAAATAACAAGAAATTTCTACTGCAGAGAGAACTAGAATCGGAATTTTCCGAGCGGCGGCCATGTTGATTATACGGCCGCCGCTCAGGAAATTCCGTAAAAAACGACATAGCCCGAAGCTCGTGTTTCCAGTCTGGTTAATTTATTAGTCTGTGGTTAGAACCTTGTCATTGTAAAGGGATGAATTGTTTATCATGTGGCTACCATGCAATCTTCCATATTCAAAAGAACATGATTTCTGCCAAGTCAAAGTAATATACTTTAACTGTGCTCCATGCCCTGCTACAACCCTATAGATTTATTTTTTTAAATAAAAATTTTGCCAGTTTGCACTTTTCGTTCCTCTGAAAAAGTTCTGTGTAGCTGAAACAGTTTAAGAGGTTGTGAGTGTAATCTAGGAAATGACAAGCTACGGTATTCTACATCCTAAAGTTCAAAAATAAATAGAACTGCAATTAATTACTGTTTACTTCGTAAAGATTTATTATGTCTTTGTCACGAGCAGAGTTAGGGTCTTGGGGATGTTATGACTGCACGAGAGGCAGCTAACTCACACCCGGACACAACCACACAAGAAAAGTATTAAATAACTAGAGCGTATATCTATGTCAGGCCGGTCAGGCCATCTTATTATTTAAATATTAATAAACAAAACAAAAGACAATAGAGGTATATTCAAAGCAATAAATTCTAATTACTAACTTAATCTATGATATTCATGTAACTATGGTTCCTTATTGGATGTACTGCAATCAATAGCAAATGGGTATATTATACGAAACTAGATATCAATCTAAAGTGACAGTTGAGTCGCCACTGGCCAGTCGCCAGGCAAACTCTCCCTAAATCATATGGGCTTGAATGTTAGGAGAGCCCAGTACGTTCAAAGCCTACAGAAGCACACTTCGGCTTGTAGGTAATTAAGCAGTTGCAAAAGAATATATATATATATATGCACAATCACTATTCAATTCATCAACAATGTGCTATATTACTTCAATCATACTATGGAGATAGATCTATAATACGGGCCAATCGTTCGTGGAGTGCCAGCTGGGGTTTCCTTAGACTTCCTATGAGGCTGTGGTTTTCTCTCTATCTCTGAACTTCTATTATGCTTAGACAAATAAGATATGTTACCGTTGGTCACGCCTACTGGTAGGCGCGAACATCAAAAGAGCGCAGCGTGGGCTTTTAAAGGTCAGCCCACTCAGACCTTTCTTTCTAGAGCTCAGTCAATCCGATTAGCAAGGACTTCTAGTCTTCAAATCACACAGTTCAGGTACTGGCCAACCGGAGATACTTCACGACACGATGCTTCTGCTCGTCTGTATTCAATGAATCTGAACGTTACACGATGTTTTATACCATCCAACTACCCAGCAGTGCTAGTCCGCTGGCCCAATTAGTTCAGCAATCTCACTGGCCGAAACCCTCCACCATTTTAATTGTAGTAATACGTCTGCACTATTCTACCAGCCAGTTAACGTGCAAAAACTTGTCTAGTCATACTTAACAATGTCAACTATCCCCACCTTGTTTCACCCCTACTCCATTACTTATTAATCACGAACATTAAAACCGACAAGCGTGAATCTAACAGTTTAACTTTACATTTATTTACTCACCAACTATAATTCGCGAGGACCGTTCAAGGCCACCAGCCAATTTCTCATGGCCCTGGTAAAAAAACAACTCACGCTCTGCGTGAGATCTAACAACATCCGAATCATGACAGTCTTACATCTATAGGCTACAGTTCTGAACCATCTAGAGCAACCCATAAGCACTAGTCTATAGTATAATTATCTTAAAGAATACTATTTACTCAAGGTTCCTTTCACTGCAGATCTTGGGAGTTTTTGCTATGTAAATTTCTTGGCTGTTGAAGGATGATTTGGTGCACATAATGAAGCAACAGACGCTTCGAAGATCTTGGAGCTGTAGACATTGTAGATATCTTAGATGTTAAAGGATGATTTGGTGCACATAATGAAGCAACAGACGCCTCGAAGATCTTGGAGCTGTAGACATTGTAGATATCATAGATGTTGAAGGATGATTTGGTGCACATAATGAAGCAACAGACGCCTCGAAGATCTTGGAGCTGTAGACATTGTAGATATCTTAGATGTTGAAGGATGATTTGGCGCACATAATGAAGCAACAGACACCTCGAAGATCTTGGAGCTGTCGATGTGTAGATTTCTTGAATGTTGAGGGATGTTTCAGTAATGTCAGAAACACCATGATGATTCCATAGCTGTGAGAGATGAGTTGGGTGTCAAAGCATATTATATCCAACCGGTTGGACTTCACAATGCAATAATCAACACTTTGACAAAGTTTGTGGTTCATTTATGTGTGATCCGATGAGAGACTATTGCCTGAAACCAAGGAAAACAAGGACATTAATTATAAGCTAAACAAAAATAAACATTCAAATCTGCTGAAATTCTGCTCTAAATTGCCCCTACAACTTGCAATTTGTCACTTTTCCCCAGATTGATGTTATTCTAGACCCTCAGAAGTCAAATGAATTTCACTGGTCAATGATTGAGTTACCACCAAGTTCTGACCACCATTCCCCATCATATTCATTGGTTCGTATAACATCTAAAAAGTAGAATGTTTACCGAATCCGGTTAACTCATAAAAAACCAGCTTATTAATGGGGCAAGACATAGAAAAGATATTACATGATCAAACCTGAAATTTAATAATATTACTAATCCTATCCCCAATCCCAAAGCTGTAATTAAATCTGTCCCTATCCATTGCTCCTATCCGTAAACCCACCCCTCAACTCAAGATTAACTAGAAAAGGTTATCCTCCCTAAAATCCAATCACTAAAGTGCCACTTGCCACTGATCATCCGAGGATCCAATTGAAATATGAAATTGTTCATCGCGATGCAGGTTAAACAGGCACATACAGGTATGTATAATTACTTCTCAATACTTTGGCTCACAGCTTTTGGATACACAACATTAATATTCGTGCTCATTAGGAAGGAATGTTTCTTTCTGACTGTCGACGTCACAATCAAGAATGTCTGTCATGGCACTGGAACTGGAAAAGTAAAGGGACAAAACCGCATCATCATACCTCTAGGCATGGTATTGCAAAAGGCCACTATCTGTCTACAGTTACTGCAATTCAGTGTTGGTTCTTACCCGCTGTTGTGCAATGTACTGTTAAAATTGTTCAATAAAATGTATGCAACTTTATGAAAATATATGTTATTGTTGAGTGTTGTCTGTCCAAATAATGAGATCTACATGGGCAACCTTTCATATAATAAGGGCCCACCTGAAAAATGTGAGGATATAGAGGACCAGATACTCTCACTTCAAAATAGAGCCCTCCTATGTTAATGACAAAATATTTAGATCTTGACTTTCCAAGAAAAATTCCTTGTTTGATTTGGAGTGTGAAGGGAAGTCATAATTATAAAGAAACATTTTATATCTCCTTGACTGATGTGTTCTATGTGGGCTGTAGGCAGCCTGCGTCTGATTTAGATGCAGTGGAGCTTGGTTACAGAATATGCAGAAAACAGACTTTTTGCTTGCATTTTCCATCCTAAATCTAAATAGCACGAATTTTATGTTGATAAACTGACTGAATTGGTCTGTCACATTTACCTTGGTTCAGCTTGTTACTGTTAGCTTTTGCTGGCTTCAACAAAATGGGAATGCTGTGTCAGCCTTTTAGGGCCTTTGGCATATCAACCTATATCCCTAAAGGCTAATTCAACCCAATTAAAAAAAAGCTCTTACTATGTGTGCAACAGCAAGTCCACTGTAATTGGGGCTGACGGTGTTGTCTGCCTGACATCTTGCTACTATTGTCTGTCCTGATATCTTGCTTGTGTTGTCTGTCCTGATACCTTGCTTGTGTTGTCTGTCCTGATATCTTGCTTGTGTTGTCTGTCCTGATATCTTCCTTGTGTTGTCTGTCCTAAAATCTTCCTTGTGTTGTCTGTCCTAAAATCTTGCTTGTGTTGTCTGTCCTGATATCTTGCTGGTGTTGTCTGTCCTAAAATCTTGCTTGTGTTGTCTGTCCTGATATCTTGCTTGTGTAGTTTGTCCTGATATCCTGCTCGTGTTGTCTGTCCTGATATCTTGCTTGTGTTGTCTGTCCTGATATCTCGCTTGTATTGTCTGTCCTGATATCTTGCTTGTGTTGTATGTCCTGATATCTTGCTTGTGTTGTCTGTCCTGATATCTTGCTTGTGTTGTCTGTCCTGATATCTTGCTTGTGTTGTTTGTCCTGATATCTTGCTTGTGTTGTCTGTCCTGATATCTTGCTCGTGTTGTCTGTCCTGATATCTTGCTTGTGTTGTTTGTCCTGATATCTTGCTTGTGTTGTCTGTCCTGATATCTTCCTTGCATTATCTGTTCTGATATCTTGCTTGCATTGTCTGTCCTGATATCTTGCTTGTGTTGTCTGTCCTGATAGCTTGCTTGTGTTGTCTGTCCTGGTATCTTGCTTGTGTTCTCTGTCCTGATATCGTGCTTGCATTGTCTGTTTTGATATCTTGCTTGTGTTGTCTGTCGTGATATCTCTCTTGGAGTGTCTGTATTGATATCTTGCTTGTGTTGTGGGTCCTGATATCTTGCTTGCACTGGCTGCAGATTTCCCAGAAGTGCCGGCAGTCCCAGTACGAGAGCTCATTAGACACTTCTATTCTATCACCTTCTTCAAATTGGAGATTTACTCTGATTAGTCTTATTCTAAAGTTGCTAGTCTTGAATTACTTTACCCTGCCAAGTATGTCTGAGCTACGAGCACTTGGTAAATCTTTTGTGAACTCTTTAGAACTTGCATGACCTGGAAACCACCAGCATAGTATACATTTTTGGAATGCCCATGATTTGTTAGGCTCCAGAAGTGGGAGACAGTTTGTCCACAATTACTGCACTTCACTGGTTTAATCGGATGAAAGCAAGAGAAGGGTTCGTATGCCTCTAAATCAGTCTGATCTTAACCCTGAGCTGCCACTGGTGAATTACTGTACCTAGCAAAGTATTTTTGAGTTCACAGGATATATCGTTCGAGAAATTTTGAAACTAGCATTGGTCTAGAAACCATCAGCATCGTTTTTAATTCTGGAAAGACCATTCCTTTGTCTAGAGCAACGCAGTGTTTAAAACAAAGCTGGTCTAATCAGATGTGGTAGCAGAAGGGCTAGTACAGCCACTCTAATAGTCTTGAATATTTGAAACCTTCGAACAGATGCCGCTCGACCTTGGGTTGGTCCTAATGCTGCCTTTGGAAGACGCATTGTCTCCATGAAATTTCCTACGTCACGTCAGAGTTTCTACAGGCATGTGGTCAAATTTTCAGAGTTAAATCTGAATTCTTGTGTCACGTGAGATTTCTTGAGTTCAGATTTCGGGTGTCATAGTTACTAGATCTAGACTTCCTGCTTTACATTTCCAGGGTCAATATCTTTCACTTGTTTATTTTGGTACGTGTCTTTTGAAGGGCGTCCGCTTACCAAGGATAACTGCTCCTGCCTAGAACAGCCTTTTTCTGAATTTCTGTCACTTCCTGTCTGGATCCGAAATGAATCATGATGTAAACTTACAAACTGCATGGCAAGAACTGGTAAAGAGATAAATGTCTACATCTTGATCTCAAATCTCGATATCTAGATCTAAAACCATTTCTTTTCTCTTCCATTTAAATGATACAGCCATGAAACTGTTTCCAAAAACGCGCTTGATTCATAGTCTTGTAACCACTAGATCTATAAAAATATCTAGATAAAAAAATCTAGATCCAGACGATCTACTGGCTACTAAAGAATTCGTTTTTTTAGCAGAATGCGGAGGAGTTCCATATGCGTTACACTTCAAGGACATTACAAGGATGAGACTTTAGGTGCGGCCGTGAGAGGCGAATTGCTGATGTTTAGGTCTTTATTTTAGGAGGTTCGCTGTCCTTGGCATTTACACCTCACTTTTTCTTGTTGCGGTAGGGATTAGTTTTTTTTAGAATTTTGCCCGGCCAGCGGCCTTGTACGGACTGCTCTTCACTATTTCCAACTGCCAAGATATCTTTAATATGCGCAACGTGCACATGGACCCTCGAAAGTTTTCGACATTTTCCGAGAAGTCTAGGTGCTCAATCCTACCTATCATAGGATCAAAGACAGGAAAATATGAGAAAAATCCCCAAAATTCCAACATGCCTGCATCGACAGGGATTTGAATCCGGTACGCTTGGCATGAGAGACGGCCACCTTGCCTCTAGACCATCGTGTCCCCTCCTGGCGAGTTACTGTGTACAGGTCTTCATTTTAGCAGGTTCGCTGCCCTGGGCATTTAGATCTACACCTGCTGGCGAGTTACCCCTATGGGTGAATGTTTTTTATTGTAGGCTAAATGCGCGACTCGGCGGTTAACACACAGAACTTGACAGTCTACGTGTCCGACTAAAGTTGTGTAACTCACGTGGTAGTCCTGCTCCTTCCGGATAATTTGTACTAAAGTGCACTTTTACCAAGTCAGAGACACATTTCTATAAAACAGTTTTCGGCTGAGAAAAGCCAAATAAGTTAGAGCTAGATCTCAAGATGTCTATGCTAATAAACCGAACTCGCACATTATTAAAGCACTTACTACACATTGTACTTTGTGCCGGATTGCCAGGTACATGTAAAGAAACAAGACCAGCCCGAACTGAACTACAGGCACACCATAAGGACGCTACTTAAAAACGTCCATATGTGTGGGAAATGGGAACGGCGAGTCCAGAACCCGAAATGTGTGCACGAATGTGGTATCCTTCACGAAACCATCCTTCTTTTGTGCATTTAATAAGGGGGAAAGGACGGAGGGGCCGGTGGGCTTAATTTTCCGTCACAACAAGCACCACCCTTACCTAATAATTCCCTTTTGCCAGTTAAGCATTACACCACGACTCCTGCACGTTTCGTTTATATCAAAGAGCTTATAAATGATAATAGCTGTTTGGTTTTTACACAATGGCAGACAATCTGCCAATTCGACGATGTTGCGCCTCATCATTTGTATTCCACAGCGCATGTTGGCACAAAAATGGATCTCTACAATTAGATACAGCTGATCTAATACTGACTTGTTCTAGGGAAACAGGGGAACAATAAAGCTTTGAAAACTCTAGATGAGTCTTGTACGACCTCAGACAGGCCGCTCTCTTGTCATCTCGCGGCTTTCAACTTGTTAATTAATTAGGTCCACATTCTATTTACGTGTATCTGGGGACTTGGAATGCTGCATTTTATTTTACATTCACAGTTCTACTCACAAATTAATCTGTTTCATTTTGTACACACAAATCCTGCCAGACTTACTTTGAATTATGGTTTTCCAGTGTGTTGGCTCTAATTACTGCTTGGTATGCCTCTCTGCTTCAGAGAATAGTTCAAATTACAATCACCACTTTGTTCTCTTTGACCGCCTGTCCCAAGCACTCGCCGTGACTGTGGAAATGAATGAAGTAAGGGGTAAGCCAGAGCAAAAGCTGTGGCTGGGGTGGTAGAGCTCCATACTGAGAACTGGTGTGGTACTGGCTCTGGATCTGGGCTGGTGGCGTTGTCACGGTGATTGCTGTGTTTGAAAAAAATGGCAGCCATCCCAACCCGCCCAGCCTTGGCATTTCTATCTACCGATAGAACAACTCGCGACATTTCACTGGTTCTTAAATTCGGCAGTAATGACACTATAAATAGAATATACATTACTAGGGAATCCCTGGTCAGTTATTTCTTAGCGCGGCCGAGCGACGCAGCACCGATCACGGGGCTGATGGTTCACCGACATGGGGGCAGATTTCAAGAACACAATGTTTTATCTGCATTTAAAATAGCGTAGAAAGGAGATAGGTGTATTTATTTAGACACGGTATCTATAAGAATAAACACCAATTTTCCTTCTGTCGACTACAATGTATCTTCGAAGTTAACACAGACCCGTGGTTCCATTTTTTTTTCCTAGCAACCATAGAGGTTGGGCGACATATGAGTGAAGTTAAGACACGGTATTTTGTTTACTTCTTTAATCCCATTTGGGAAATTTGCTTCAGTAACATTGCAGCCCAGTTACAACTGGAGCAGACACGTCGTCGCCACAGTGCGGGGTTTGTTTTTTTTTCGGGGGGGGGGGGGCGGTAGGAATAAAAGTTATATTTAATTTCTCCCCGGGCAGGGGCCTGTTCGGCCTGCTCTTCTCAATTTCCAACTGCCAAGGATCAGGGATAAGAAAATGTGGGAAAAATCCCAAAATTCCAACATGCCTGCACCGAACGGGATTCGAACGCTGTACCTCCGGTATGAGAGGTGCATGGGCACCTAGCCTATGTGGGTGTGAAAAGTATAAATTAAATGTATAATAATAATTCCATGATAGTAAAGAGGGACTATCGTGCACAGGTGGGGTAAGTCGCAGTACGTTTTTTGGTGGGAAGTCGATTACTGTTTATACTTATAGCGAGGAAAGACTAGATCTAAATACTCGAACGTTTTTAAATAAATGAAAGGTAAAAACATAAGATAATGTAGATAACAATCACTTAATTATAATCTCTTGAGCGAAATTCTCTTTCACGGAGCATTAAGTCATTAACCACACAAGCTTGGTAACCCACCTTAGGCCTCATTACATAAACATAATAAATATATCACAACTTTCTAAACTCAACAGCAGGCATAGCTGAAGTGACATGGTAAAAAGCCTCAGTGAAATAATATGGCGGCACACATCTAGCTAAAACGTTTTGTTGGGGCGAATTGCGGAGGGCAAACAACATCTTCCGTATCTTTCACTGTTTTCGACAATATTTGATAATAGTGAAGATTGACTGCCGTGCACAGATGGGACACGTCACATTCATTTCTTTGTAGGGATGTAAATCACTCTATACAACTTAAACTAAAGTTTGAATAGTCTTAAGCCAGTATGCATAAAGAGACGCGTAATAGTAAAATACACTCGATATTGTCCTTTCTAATAGCAGAGTGAGACTGGTGTTTTTGTAAATGTCTGGTTTTCTGTCTGTCTGTTTGCCCAATGTTTTTGTGTGTCTGTTTTTCTGTCTGACTGTTTGATATTTTTGTGTGTATGTTTTTTCTGCCTGTCTGTTCGTGTGATGGTTTCGTGCGCCTGTTTTTCTGTCCGTCTGTTGTTTTTGTGTGTCTGTTTTTTGTCTGGCTAGTACTTGAAAAAGTGCATTAATTTTGAACCTGTAAATAATTTCATGGTCCGACAAAAAAAACAAAAACAACCCACCTTGTTGTCAAGGCTAGTAAATTTACAATTAAAAAAAAAGGCACAAATATTATAATTAAAAAAAAAGGTTTTATATCCAGATAGACCTCGTCAACGGATGGAACTTTCGATGTTGTTTAAACATGTCCTCACAAATTACTAAGGGGGTGGAAAATAAACCTTGTGATGATATTCAAAAAAAAAAAAAGTCTCAAATTAGGGTTGAAACAGCTGGTAACTCTCCGCCTGTAAACTTTGCTTCACACTAGCACAAAAGGCAATGCCCGCTGTGTCCCGCTGCTGGTAGTGGCTGTTGTGTTAGTGTGAAGTAAATTATATGGGCGGCGAACTAGCGGTCTGGTGCCTAGACCAGCTTTGGTCTGTTTCACCCCTTGGGCTATTTAAAAGATTTGGTCAAGTCATGTCAAAAGCTTTCGAGAAGTCTTCCCAATCACCAGCGGAGCTGGCCAATCGAAAACAGGACAAGCCCCCCCCCCCCCCCCCAAAAAAAAAGTTTTGCTCGTGAATTGAGAGCGTGGGATGTGATCTCGCAAATATTATACATGTATTTAGTTCTAGAGTCACTGGCTTGCATTCTGCTACAAGAACAGGACCCATGCACCTCGCCCTTTGTTTCTGTGAAGAAAAGATCATCCGTGTTTGACGTACAGAGTGACCAGTCGAAACAGTTTTTCCAACGTGCACAGAAGGTAAGTTTTGGGCGCTTTTTCGGTTGTTCCCACCATTTAGTTCACCCACTTGTGCCTGTTCATACAAATTGATGCTTTTTAAATGATCTAATCTAGAATCTAGATCTAGATCTAGGTCAATGTAAACTTCGGTCATAGACTTGGTCACCAAGTCCGCTCACCGAACACGCACTTTTTCGGTGTTTTTCCTTATCGTATTCAATTGATCGGACGTTTTCATGTGCACGAAAATGGAGTTGGCAACGGAAAAAGGCAAAGATCACAAGTAGAAGCGAGTTTCCATGTGTGTGGAAAAGGGTTTCCGTACACATGAAAACATTCTATTTCACTGCCGTACTTGGAGGGTTTTTGACGTATCCGTTTCTGTACACATAAGCTGGGTTTTCATGTACACGGAATCAGCAAAAATCCAAGTAGTGAAAAGAACGTGACCATGTGTACGGACACGCAATTTCCGTAATCATGATTCTTTTTGGTACTTCAAGGAATTTTGACATTTCCGTCTACATGAAAACCCAGCCTAAGCTTTTAAAATATGCCTCTGGGTTTTAGGAAATTTTGAAATCTGGGTTTCCAGGGAACGAAAGTGGTAGTTTCAGACTGTATCATAGTGACTAATGCTTGACCAGAGTAGACCTGAAGCATTTTCTGTTTGATTCACCGTTGATACTTTCTTTTCAGTACCGTAATGGCAACGGCCGCGGGAAGGAGGTACACGACTGTAAACCTCTTGAAGAGAGTGGCGGAGGGAGCGAGACCGGAGCTGTCCGGACTCGATACAACCAGGACCGTAGCTGTGATTTCCTGACGTCAAGACCAGTCGCCCTCAAACTGCTGACCAGGGGATCAGGTTGTAAAATTTTATTTATAAACTAGATGAGGTACCCGGCATTATCCGGGATAAACTGGTGAAAACACCGTTCTCTTTTTGGTCAAGAAAGCTTCCCATATTCTAGTCTTTACTACAGATTTCACGCGCATCAGAGCACTACACAATTTCTGGTAGGGAGACTGCACGAACGGAATTGAACGCGTATTGTCTTTTGGTGCCGTGGGCTTACCACAGGGAAGGCAAACCAAGGATCACTGTATTCTACATTTTTACTTTTTATTTAAAATACCTGAAACTTTAATCAACACAATCGGTCGATACAAAAGCTATTGGGCTGGATTAGTTGACATGCAAGAAAATTAATTATACATTTTTTAAAACTGTCCTTTGGGCTGTAGCGCGGGGGGAAAAAAAAGGGCCAGAATTGTACCACAATGAATTACTCCCGCCACAATTTTAAAAAAAAAGGCTTTCTGAAGGTAGCCGCATTCGGTGATCCTTCCAAAATCTGAAAATGTCTGCACTCTGAGGCTCCTGCAGATTGTGAGGTCCCAAATTGAAGCTTATTTGTACACATATTTAAGCTATGACTAAAGTCCGGCACTGGTTGTACGTTTTCATATTATTGGTTTACAATGCTGCCAACATAGCCCAGCACCTAGGCCTACTTAGCTCTCCATTCGCTTGCAAAGATTTTAGTGTAATTGCTTGACATCTTTGTAGCCTCGAGCCAAAGGACCAAACTTGCACCACGGTGAATTCCTCCTGACATTTTTTTTTTAAAAAGATGTGTGGTTTGTAACTTGTAAGGTCCGTCCAGAGTAAACATACTTGCAGCGTTTTTTTTTTTTATAGCTCTCTTGCAGCGACTTCCTTGTTAGTCTCAGTGCTAGTGGACTTTCTTGTACCTCCTTAAGTCTCAGGGGACATTTATCTTGCAGACTTCAAACGACTTTCTTGTATCTTGCAATCGGAGGGGACGTTCCCATACCTTACCGTCTTAACCTCTTGCATGAAATAAGGTCAAAAGCGTTGTGTGTGTGTGGGGGGGGGGGGAGGAATATTCTTGGGAGGGATTTGCCTCAAAAAGCCCCGTGCTAGGGTCGGGTGAAACTCGAGAGCATTATTGTTATAAAATTTTCACCAGAAGTACGAGTCACGTGTCCCTGCCAAATGCACTTTGCGCATACAAATCCAGCAGATAGATCACTGATGGGAGAGAAGCACGGCAATGATCTACCTTTGACAACGGTGTGAGCCAACTCGTACTGAAAACGAATCCGCCAATTTATTCAGATCTATGTACTTCACCGTAGTCTTTTTGTTTTTAAACGTGCCTGTCGTCTACTTTTACACGGACAATTAGTTCAATAATGTTCAGTGTTTTTTTTTTTTTTTGGTCCATAATTACGGTTTGCCACCTACACATGATGGGAATCAGCAGGAAAGTGTAGAGAAAGCGGAGCTGAAATACGTTGACCTGTCCAGTATAAATGACACAAAATGACCTGTGCCATAGACGAGAATTCTTGGACATTCATGAGCTTCGAGTTGGGGGTTTGGAGAAGGCACGTCGACACGATAACGTGGTAGGAAAATGTTAAGACAATAGACTGAACATAGAAGTATGGCAGGACAGGAGGGGACCCTACCGGTAGCGGTCCCCAACCACCCACGGACATCTCTGAAATTTCTGATTTGCTGGCCATTTCGCAGGTTTAAGTGGACAGTTGGCTTTCTTTGGGTTTTGTTCTTTTGCACATTCTGGGAATGTACACGTGCCTCTTGTGAGATATGAAGTTAAAAACTTATTTTGAGAAATGCCTTGACATTCAAGATTACCCAGGTTCCTTAGGTAAATCGAGTACAGAATGGGGGGAGGAGGAAGGGAATTGTACATCAATTTTGGATAAAGGGCCAGTCGATATATCCCGCCTAAACAATAAGCATTTTATTCCACCATTGCAAGTTGGCCACTTTCATGCTTCATTAATGCACGGAATTTAACATTTTAGAGCTCAAAATAGAACGTTACCGAGCAGAAACCCAATCTCAAGTCAAAGCTACACTTTAAATGCCACTATGTTGAGCAGTAACTGAGTTTGAACAAAATGGAAGTGCTGTATGATAGTTTTAGGATGCAGCACATACTTTGTATCGTTAAACATAGTTTGACATTCGGAGTCGTTCAGGTTGCTGCAACTGGACAGTGGCATTGACACTACAAGTACAACCCTGTATTGGTAAACATAGCTTGACATTCAGAGTTGTTCGTGTCGTTACACGCTAGAGCTCCACGGTGGCAGTAGCACAATACAACCCCGTATTGTTAAACAGTTTGACATTCAGAGTTGTTGACGTCGCTACAGCTTAACAGGAGCCTCGGCACATAAACCCTGTATTGTTAAACATGCAGTATGACATTCAGAGTTGTTCAGGTGGGCACAGATCTACAGTGGCATCAGCACATACAACCCTGTATTGTTAAATTTACAGTTTGACATTTAGAGTTGTTCACGTCGCTACAGCTTAACAGGAGCCTCGGCACATAAACCCTGTATTGTTAAACATGCAGTATGACATTCAGAGTTGTTCGGGTGGGGACAGATCTACAGTGGCATCAGCACATACAACCCTGTATTGTTGAATATACAGTTTAACATTCAGAGTTGTTCAGGTGGAGACAGATCTACAGTGGCATCAGCACACACAACCCTGTATTGTTAAATTTACAGTTTGACATTTAGAGTTGTTCACGTCGTTTACAGCCCGACACATAAACACAGCTCTGTATTTGTTTGACGTTCAGAGACTTTGTCGTTACAGCTTTACGAGCGACCCTGTGTTAATTTGATATTCAGAGTTGCTAATGCTATAAAACTGGTCCATTCGGAAGTGCAAAAAGTGAAGCTTTGACCGGAAGCTAAATTGAGTCAATGAATAGTGGCCGTTGCAATCTTAACTTCGTATTGTTTGACATTAACTTTTGAAGAAACACTGCTCTATCCAGTAAAGGACAGTTTCCCATCGTTTCTAGTACAAATGCATAATCAAAGAATGATTTGGAAAGATTTGACATCATGCCTTTCTGAGGAAATATTAAATCCTGCAGGCAAACCCTCTCGTGCACAGTGTTGAAAAGTTTTACCTGGCGCCTCGTGCTCTATTATATAGACCGACATTTTCTCAAGTCCTAATGGGTTAATGCTGTATGGGCAAGATTAAATTCGAGTGCACTCGGTTTTTGACAGTATCCACAGTGGTGGATCTTGAATATACAGGCAGATCTTGGACGTGTCTTTTCACTACCCCGGGTCGCATATACCATAGGTGCGTGTTACTTCTCTGAGAAACGGGAAAAAGGAACAAAAACAGCAGGGCAAACTTTGGTTTTGCCCGCCTGAAGGAAATTGGCCACAAATCAGTCTTTTCGAGTGTTTGCGTGTCGCAGTGGGCCTGACGCCTAGGTGAAAAACGTTACAAAGATTTGAAGTTATTCACTGATATGGCCAAACTGGGATAATTTTTGGAGGGGATCTCATGGTACTTATTGCTATATTAGGGTGGTCAGGCTGTTCTTGAATGGCAACTCGACCGTTCTTTTACCAAGCCCCGAGATTTTACCTGTCTCAGCTGCCGTTTTTGTAGCGACATGCCGTTAAATCCAAACTCAAATCCACCCGGAACTGCGTTTTTTTTCCCTATATTGTGATTTTCCTTGACTTGCGATTGTTGTGACAGCAACATCTAATTATGATCAAGACTTAATAACCAAGGAAATTTGGTACGTAACTGAATGCGCTATGAATATCCGACAATTTGGAGACTTTGCAATGAAGTATTTAGAATGAAACTTAAAATTTTGATCGACTTGACTAATACCAATTTGACAAAGTGGTATTGGAATTCATGCAGACCTGTTGGAAAAGAATTAGCGACCCGGTAATGCATTTGGATGAACTGACCGAGCAATAGGCCGCAATTCTAAATGTTAGATGCTAGGTATACGTCATTCTTCCAGGGGCATTATGGGTGGAGCAGGTTAAATTTAAATAGTTAAATGTCAGATGCCGGTAATATGTCATACTTCCATAAAATCATGAAACCGTAAATATTATAATCTACTCCCAGAGTGGGACAACTTAACCATAATTTGGTGTTGTCGGAAGGGTCGTCATTCTCACATTCTGAGAAAAAAACAGCACATTAAGCCATCGGTACGTTAGAAGGTCGTGCCTTCATGTGGATCTTTTTACAGTAGTGTCTTATTCTGCTACGTATATAACTTTATATGGTGAACATGTTCCATAAACTCGCCTGTCAACATTATTGCCGGGGATTTTGACATTGGAGTACGAAAGCCAAAGTTTTGCATTCTTCCAGTTTTGGAAAGTTGAAGCCATTTTTGCCACACGCAGGTACCCGACTTTCACAAAAGCGATGTAATATTCCTTTCTGTGAAGTGGGAGTGCATGTCTCGGATAGTCATATCGGGGGTCCAATGGCTTCGATGAGGCGTGTCACATAATAGCTGGGGGCGCGTGCCATGATCACAAGGAACATCTATTACTTGGTCAGTGTCGATATCAAGGGGGGGGGGGGGTGGTGTTGCTTTCCTGTGTGTCACCAGGTACTGGAAGGATGAATGGAATAGACATGATATATGAATACTTACACTACTACCAGGCCGGGGTTGCTGTCTTATGGCAGCTTATCTCAGCTATTCTGGCACCAATAATTATTTAATCAAAAACCACGTGGACAGATGGATAGATGAACAGACGCGATGTGAATACTTGCACTAACGCCTACCTGCAGTTCATATCGCAGATGTTTTAAGGCGGACTGAACTTTTTGGCCGACCTCAATCTGTGAACAAAGAGAATCTATGGTAAAACTATAAAACAGCTTTGTTCTTACTCATAGGTTGGGCTAAATATTACAAAGTTGTATCTATGATAGAGTTTAAGCAATTGTCTGGCTTTTCGTTCCATGGGTGGAAATCTCTGCCTTGAAAACTTATGATTAATTTTTTTCCGTCTTTTTTTTTTTGTGGGAAAAATTGTAACGTCTAAAATTTCAAGAAATAAAATTTGTTTCACTTGATACTAAATGAAAATAAACATCACCTTCTTCTTGGCCAGAGTCACTTGTAACCCAATTTGCCAGGTACCTACAAAGGTTGTAGACTGTACATGGATTAATTCATTCATTCATTTCTATTCTTACTCCCTCTGTTTTCTTTTGTTTTAAACTTTTTTTTCAAACTAAATGTGAGTCTGCCAACAGAGGCAAAAAGGTATAAACGACATTAAAGAGGCCTAAAAGTTGGGGAGGACTTCCGAATGCGTCCCATGGCCAGACTTTATTACAGTAATGAAACGAAACTGGCCAAACAGTATGGGGGTCACTAAAATGACGTCACTTTAACACATGGCGGGTTAGTCCTCTAGAGGGATGTCTTTATAGTTAGCCTGCAAGCTCGGTGATTCCCATTCTGGCAGTACAGACGCGTGACACACTTGGAGGGATTTCCAATATATGACTTTATGGCACAGAAGTCCTGGAAATCACTGAACAAAACACAGTACAAGGTGGGTATTTTTTCTTTCAAACTCTTTTCCGTGCTCTCATTCTGCTGCTTGGACGTTCTTCTTTTGGCATTGGTGACATTAGACACTCAGAAGTCTTTCCAAACAATGACTATGTGAAGCAGGGCCGGATGAAAACTTCAAGAGTAGTTCCGATTTCCTTTATCTGCAGCGAGCATTCTGCTGCCTGTGACTGCTTCTCTTTCCACTTTCGACCTGTTTTCAGTTCATCTTGTGAACCCTTGAACATTAGATGAAGGCGGGCTTCCCTACTTGGTATTCCTCATTCAAGGATTTAAGTGGTATTAGCTTTGCTTGTTTGCATGCAAGTGCGACATCGGTTAATCATTGAGTCCGAGCCATTTTCTTGTGTAGGGATTTATTTTTGCCTCTATCCCCTCTACCGTCCCCGACTCGGTGTGAGATGCCCAGGCCTCAGAAAGTGAAACAGCTGATCGTTAACTGGAACGATGAAAAAAGATATTTAGTTACTTCTGTGCTTCCCCGAACCAACATTCATTAGTTTGTAAAATGACTCACATGCTCATCGCACACAAACTTGTGGTAACACCACCAGCAGGAAAATTTGCAAAAATCCAATTTTTTTCTCTCGCAGTCTCTGTGGAAATGAAAAAAAAAAACACGAATGCATGAAGAAATGAAATCAATGGGGAAAAAATGTACATAAACGTAAATCATTATACAAGGTAAAGTCTGTAATAATAATGGGTATCTAGCTTTTTATCCCATCAAATGTAAGCTCTAATCGCTATAGTCACTCATAACTCTCTAATGGCCAGACGAACATTTGCCAACTCCAAAACGTCTGAAATACCATGCTGGGGTGGTTTTAAATATATTTTTGTGCATATATTGTGTACTTGGAAAAATTATTTGATCATAAAATTGGAAGAGTAAGTGTACCAAATACTGAGATTTGGGCACCTGGTTCAAATATTGGAGACTGGACGCTAGAGGATTAGACTCACATTCAATACACCAATATAAAGAATATACTAAATGTGGGAGAATAATAATAAATAGAATTTCTATAGCGCCTTTTTAGCAAAATTATTACTCAATGAGCTGTATATTGCATCGATTCATGCATACTTTCCAGATCTCATACTAAAATATGCACTCTCATCCATACAAACTTTGTTTCACACACATAGAGGCTCTTAATCAATCATAACATCAAAGTACCGAATAGAATTTTGAAATTTTAACAGTTTCGGAGGAAAAGGTGTTTTATGCTTTTCTTAAAGCTTTCAAGATTCGGTGATTCACGAATGTTCAAAGGTATCAGGTTCCAGACAAAAGTTCCAAAATAGTTGAAGGATCTATGGCCTATAAGTTTTATAGTTTTTAGATGGGATTCTTAAGATTGTTTTGTCATTTGATCTTAGTGAACGAGATGGTGACTAGACTTGAAAAGAATTTTTGAGATAGATGGGTGCGGTGTTATTTAAACATTTGTAGCAAAAAACAAATTTCTTTCTGTTATAGGTCAGTGCAGTTCTTCTAACAAAGGCGTAACGTGGTCAGCTTGTTTTTTCTTGGTAATCAATTTGGCTGCGTTGTTTTGAATGACTTGAATTCTAGAGTTTATCTGTTATTCCAGAAAGAAAATTGCAATATATCTATTCGAGATGAAATGAGTGAAGTAACTTGAGTTTTGGTAATAGCTTCTGTGAGAAAATTTCGAACTCTGTTGTTTCTTAGTTGGAAACGCCCGGCACCTTCGGCATGAGAGGTGAGCACTCAGCCTCCAGACCGCCGTGTCCCCTATGTAATCCTACAAGCCTGTTTGGTTGAAAACCAAAAGCGAAACGCGGGTGGTAGATGGGACCTTCTGGTAGGGACTCCTTCTGTTCTATCGCTCTGCTATCTTCTATCTGTGGTCTTACTTTTCCCTACCACAATGTCACCGTTACCGTAGTGACGTGTTTTCACCAAACTCAAACTCTGTTGAAAAGTTTTGTTGAAAGCTTGATATTTTGAAACCCCAAATTTGTAAAACATTACAGTAACTGAAAACTATACAAACGATACAAAGCACACAGCCCCACCCCCCACACACACACATACTTGTATGCTTTTCTATACTTTGGGGGCAGCCCCCTCTCCTCCCTCCAAGCGTACATACACTTTTCGAATGGCCCACGTCGGCTCTACTTCCATTATGTACTTTCTCTCGTGGGATTCAGTGATAAGTCTTATCGTTGGAATGTGAGAAGCAATCTTCAATGGAGGCGGCAGTCTTAAAAGAACTCCAGGTCCACCTGGTAAAAATATCCCAGTCAGCATCCTTACGTCAATCCTATGTAGATTCGTGTAGGATTACCGTTCGGGCAGCCCCCGAAATCAAATCGACGCCGGTGCATGCCGTAACCAGCGGGTCAATTCAGGACCAACGTCATTCCTAGGTTCAAGCTCGACTTCAATTCCACGCATCTGATTTCCGTAAGGTTGCTGGCTAGGATCCTATCCCAGTCTTAAATTTTTCAGAATGAAAACAACAAATTTTAACAACTTCTTGTATCAATAAAGACTTTGTGCTTTCTGGAAGCAACCGGATTCGGTAATCATTCCAAAATCTGAACATTTCTGAGGGCTCCTGCAGATTGTGGGGTCACAAATTGTGGCTTTGTATATATTTAACTTGTGCCTAAAATCCGCCACTGGTGTTATGTTTATATGATATAAACGTTTCAGTGGCAATGTACCATTTGGAATAAGAAGCAAAGACATTATTGGCTGTCTGCATAACCAAAGACATCACAAACCTACCCTTTTTGCTGTGGCCTTGGACCTTGCCCCACCCAGAAGAGCCTCCTCCATCTCGCGCCGTTTTTTTTAGCCTCTTCGGCCTTTTGTTTCTTGACTGTTTGAAGTAAAACCAAAGACGTGTTGGGCCATATGGACACAGACCAGACAAAAGAACAGAATAGGCGATAGATTTACATAAAGACAAGACAGAGTAGAGTTTGGGTTTTATGGAGTGTCGGCTCGGTACCCAGCCAGAAACAGTACCGATATTCAATACGTAGAATTGATGTCGTTTGCAAATGGGAAGGACATATTTCCTACGTAGATCCGCTGGTTACGACATCGCGCCGAAATTGGTTTGATGTAGAAAATCCGCCTCTGCGGTAGTCCTACCAACCCTATAAGGAAATCTGTCCAAATCTATGACGTATTGGCGTAGGGAACTTGGTTGGGTCAGGGCCAATGCAGAATGGACGTATGCACAATTTGGGGCCATTTTCGACACCCCCCCCCCCCCACTTTGTAAGCTTTTCGTACTTTTGGCTCACCCCCCCCCCGGCCTTCTACGGACGTAAAGCCATTAAAATGTAGAAAATCAGAGCACTTTGATATTTTGAAACTTTAAATGTCATTATTTTGCGTCTTTGTCTTCATTTCAGGAGGTTCCCTGCCATTGGCATTTACGCCTCACTTTTGTTGTGGTAAGGATTAGGTTTTTAGAATTTTGTCCTGGCAGCGGCTTTGTTCTGTCAGCTCTTATCGATTTCCAACTGCCAACGTTACCTGTCACGTGCGCAATGTCCACACGGGCCCTCCCGAGTTTTTCATCCTTTTTCCGAGAAGACTAGGTGCTCGATCCTAGCTACCATAGGATCAGGGATACGAATTTTCCCCCACGAATAAATGTCAACATGCCTGCACCGACAGGGGATCGAACCCGGTACCTTTGGCATGAGAGGGTGAGCACCTTGCCTCTAGACCACCGTGTCCCCTATATAATCTTGTTGAAAAACAAGCGAAACGGGGGTGGTGGATGGGACCTTCGTGTAGGGTCTCCTCTGCTATCGCTCTATCTTTTATATGTGGTCTCTTACTTTTCCCTACCACAATGTCACCGTTACCGTAGTGATATGTTTTCACCAAACTCAAAACTCTGTTGAAAAGTAAGCTTTGTTGAAAGAAAGAAATGTAAAAATAACCTCCAAATTTTTAACGCATTACAGTATGAGTCTAAAAAAACCAAAAAAACTCGGGTAAGCCTGGTAAAATATCCCAGTCAGCACCCGTACGCCCATCCGACGTAGATTGGCATAATTATGATTTAAGTAGGAATTGGTAGGATTACCGTACGGGCAGTTCCCGACATCAAATCGACGCCGGTGCCATGTCTGAACCAGCGGATCAAGGTAGGACCGACGTCATTCCTAGCTTCAAGCTTGACCTCAATCCCACACATCTGATTTCCGTCAGGTTGCTGACTAGGATCCTATCCCAGTCTTCACATTTTTTTTCAGAAGCAAAACAACAAATAACTTCTTGTATCATTAAAAGATTTCAGTGTGCCTTCTGGAGGTAACCGGATTCGGTAATTCTTCCAAAATCTGAACATTTCTGAGGACTCCTGCAGATTGTGCGGGTCCCAAATTGTAGCTTATTTGTATATTTAACTTGTGCCTAAAATCCGCCACTGGTTATGTTTATATATTGCATGGAACTTACGGTGTTGCCAACAAAGGCCTGTCGGTACTTACGGTGTTGCCAACAAAGGCCTGTCGCTCCCTTTTCTTTTCTCTTGCATTGTTGCTTTTTGCGTGTTTGAGCCCTGCATCTTCTTTTGGGTTTTTTTCTTTTAGGCCCTGAAAAAAAAAAAATAAGGTCGAATTACTAAAGATAGTTTTTAAAAAATCTTTGGAGCCAATAGGGAAAGACTTCCCGTACGTCCGGTGGCTTAATTTCACTTTATTTCAGCCTATTCACTGGAGTCTGAAAGTTGAAATTAATTCAGTCAGGTAACGAAAAGACAGGGTAAGGCACAAAGTGGCCGTTAAAACCGAAACTCAAAGTCAAACTCAAACCCGACAACTTTGAACTCTTACAAGTCTTTACAGACTGCCTAAATATTGTGTGCGTGTGTATACGCGTTTTCTAGTCGAAAAGGCAGGGGGTTAGAATTAGGGATAAGAGTTACAGGACAGACTGGCATGTATGGACACAAACCTACAGTTGACAGAAGTCAATATGGCCTATATAGTTTTTAGATGGGATTCTTAAGATTGTTTTGTCACTTGATCTTAGTGAACGAGATGGTGAGTAGACTTGAAAAGAAATTTTGAGATAGCTGGGTGCGGTGTTATCTAAACATTATTTTGTAGCAAAAAACAGCAATTTTGTATGTAATTCTGTGATAGGAAGCCAGTGCAGTTCTTCTAACAAAGGCGTAACGTGGTCGCTTATTTTTTCTTGGTAATCAATTTGGCTGCGTTGTTTTGAATGACTTGAATTTTAGACAGTTTATTGAAATTCTCTTATTGCTGGAATGTGGACAAAGCTACCATTCATGAAGCATTGTAGTATTGAAGGTGTTATATGTTATATATCCATATATAATCAAGGGAAATTATGCATACATGTAATTTACTTAGTTACTGCCCTTGGTTAGACCTACACTTAATTACGTAGTAAGGGAAATAATTTACCTCTTATGCGTTGTGTGATTAATTAACACCACCACTTTACTTACATTACTTTTCATGTTGCATTACTCTCAGTGAGTTGGTAATACATTAGGTCACCAGCATCCTAATGTATTACCAACTCACTGAGAGTAATGCAACATGAAAAGTAATGTAAGTAAAGTGGTGGTGTTAATTAATCACACAACGCATAAGAGGTAAATTATTTCCCTTACTACGTAATTAAGTGTAGGTCTAACCAAGGGCAGTAACTAAGTAAATTACATGTATGCATAATTTCCCTTGATTATATATGGATATATAACATTATACATCAAATAAAGCACTAAACGATGACCAATGAAAGGTTCCTACTTCCTCTTGCATTTTTTTAACAGTGGATCATCATCGTGCTGTGGAAAACGCACGAGAAACATCATACTATAAAGAAAGGCAAAGAATACTCCTGTTGATTTTGAGCCACAACCGAGTTGAACAGCAGAAAGTGTTCCGCTTAATCTCACGCTGGTATCAAGAAATGCAATATTATTCCGTACGTGATCCTACTGCTTTCGATCATGTCTGGTGAAAGAATGGATATCTTAATGTGGACAAAGCTACCATTCATCAAGCGTTACAGTATTGGTGTTCTACACCAAATAAAACACACAAAGCAATGACCAATGAAAGATCCTTACCTCTTCTTGCATATATAATAGAGGGTCGTCATCATGCTTTGGAAAACACATGACAAACATCATACTATAAAGGCCTCCAGTGTCATCATGGATGGCTTTTTAACCGCTGAACCTTAAATTCTACAAAATAATCATACTATGTACTGGAAGACGTAAAAGTGTGAGTGAACATGTTTGAAAAGGTCTTAAAGTTCGCTTTATTTTTAATACTCCTGTTGATTTTGAGCCACAACTGAGTTGAACAGCAGAAAGTGTTCCGGCATTTTCAGCCGGGAAAAGATAGATGCATTTTCTTCAAATTAAAAAAGAAATAATTAGAATTTAAAAGTATGACAGAAAATTTCGTTTTCCGCCTACATGAATTTCACATAAGTAGATATAAAACACCGTTTGAATAGATGAGGGGTTGCGCGCAGCAGTGCAGTGGGAAATTAAAATATTAACACTGACTGAAATCATGCAACCTTTTTCCAACATGCTGGAAGTTTCATGAATTATATCTTTGAACAAATGTTCGTTTATACAGGAGCTCTTTTGTTAACCGGTCAAGTTTACCGTTGGTATGATCTAGCCTCAAAATAGACTCTCGGGCTAGTCATGGGGAATGCTGATTCTTGGCTTGGCTAAGCCTTTCATTTTCACACATGGAAAAAATGGGAGTTTGTCTTCAGGATAATTCATTACAAATCTTTTAAAACACTCAGCTGGTATCATCTACGAATTGTTGGTAAAGAAGGATAAATAGATGAACAGACGACAGTCAGAAAGGCACCAGTGGACGAACACATGCACAGATAGACCGAGAAACACATTTAGTGATCAGTTCATCCACAGAAAGACACGCACTAACAGACAGATACACTGACTGACACGGCTGGGCAGATAGATGGCTGGAAGGATACATACATGTATGGGCAGAGAGACAAGGACAAAGGCAGAGAGATACTGTCAGACAAACGTATAAGGTATGTCGGTGGGCAGACAGACAGACAGACTTACGATGTATACTTGTGTTCTGAAATATTTTTTTGTCTTCACTCTTACCGTCTGAAACATAAGTAAAATGTATGAAAAGAATGAATATCTGGCACTGGACAGTGTGAAATATTTTGTAACCACAAAGTCATAAATCTACCAAGGACACACTGCCAATTAATTTTGTACCTTTTCTCTCGTTCTATGCCATCTTCGTATTGAATGTGTATGTGCATTGAGGGGGGGGGGGGGGCGCGGCATAATTGTTCTTTTAGACGGAGAGAGAGAGCAGATGAGATAGAAGGAAAGATGAGCTCTGAATATAAGTGACAGATGGAAGCATGTCATATTCACATAGAATACTTTTCACACAAAGAATGGCTTCTGAATTTCTCAAAAAAGCAAGATAATGTTGTATTTAAAAGACTCACTCTCAAATGGACGTTTGGACCATACGGGTGGGCCCTCTTTTCCTGTGAATGGAAACGTAGAAAAAATGCATGAACTTTTTACTGTTGAAATACACAGATATGAAGAAAGGCTTCATTACTGTTGAAATACACAGATATGAAGATATGCTTCATTGTAAAAGAGCTGAAGATAGGCTTCATTGAGCTATCTCTAGAATGAACAAATTTAACCAACAAAAAAAATTACCGAAACTAATGCAGCCAAAATTGCACAAATAATTTCTCGTGTGACAAACATTGGAATTGGGGAATATCGTTAAATATGTCACATCTAGAGGAGTGAAAGAAAAGTAAAAAAAACCTGGAACTAATAAATTGATGGCAGCAATGGACAGGCTAAATCCAACATTTCTTGAATGAAAGATCAAGTGTTTAAGAAAGTTCACACCCTTGTCACAAACACTATTAAAGTACACAGTGACGATAGTGACACGAACAGTGCACCCGGGTTTAGACCAGTCTCAAAATGCAGTGAAAACGAGCCTCACTAAGGGGGATAAGGGAGTTTTTACAGTGGGACGCACTTTCTGTAGGTGCCTACAGAAAGCGTGCGTAATCGTAAATTTCTCTTTTGGTTGACTTGCGACACTCTGGGTGTTTATACTGCCACGGACACCTACGACTGTAGTACTCGCAGAAAAAAGTGGGTGGGTGGACACACTTCAGTTGTGCGCAAGTGACTACAAAAAGTGTCCAGCGGTTTCTCCTCTTATCTATGACTTGGTGTGCACTTCCTGTTTATATTGGCAGGCGTTTTTTAGGTGCGTAGCTCAAGTCAGTACCAGTACTTATTTTCTAATCTTGTTACAATAAACTAATTCTTGAAGTAAGAAACCGGCCCTTTATTTGGGACAAAACAGACAAGAACCATTTCAATAGACATTCTCTCAGCCGCATGGGAGTCAATTGCAAATGAAATTGGATTTTGTTTTATTTCACCTGTCTTCTTTTTTCCGCTTCCATATTCGCCCTGCCCCCTTCTTCCCCTCTCTCTCGTTCTCTCTCTCCCTCTCATGCTCTTTTTTAGCAACCAGTGTTTTCAAATGTCTTTGTGAGTAAATTATTTTGCCATGATAGGCTCCCTTCTGGAGACACAAAGTTTATCATGAAAGTAATCCGAACAGCAGTAGCCTCCTTTGTCCTTTCTGTTCCTCTGTTGTTGGGTAGATTTTCCCACTGACCCTAGCTGTCGGGCTGCATACTTTCTTGTAGCAGTCATGTATTGTAATTCCTTACCAAGAGTGTAATTGTGCAAAACACAAACTGCTTTGACCATATCGATAGCAAAATCTGGATCATTTTTTCTTTAAAATCTTACCTTAGATCTCTTTTTTGCCTCGCCATTGTTTGTCTGTGAAATAGACAAATACACACAAGATGTATTAGCATTGTATCGTTTGAATATGTTTTGAATATGTTTGCTGGGTCAGGGCCAATTCAGAATGTACGTATGCCCAATTTGGGGCCATTTTCCACCCCCTCTAATTTGTACGGTTTTCATACTCTTGGCTCAGCCCACGATCCCCCCCCCCCCCCCACTTTCCTGCACGGACGTAAAGCCATTAAAATGTAGCTGCTGGTAGGGACTCCTTTTGTTCTATCGCTTTGCTACCTTCTATCTGTGGTCTTACTTTTCACAGTTACCGTAGTGACATGTTTTCACCAAACTCAAACTCTGTTGAAAAGCTTAGTTGAAAGATGTAAAAATAGCACCCAAATGTTTTTTACGCATTACAGTATGAAAAAGGTCTAAAAAAAAATCAAAAAAAATCGAGGTACGCCCGGTAAAATATCCCAGTCAGCATCCTTATTACGCCCATCCGACGTAGATAGGCATATGATTTAAGTAGGAATTGGTAGGACGGCCGTATGGGCAGCCTGAACCAGCGGATCAAGGTAGGACCGACGTCATTCCTAGGTTCAAGCTTGACCTCAATCCCACGCATCTGATTTCCTAAGGTTGTTGGCTAGGATCCTATCCCAGCCTTAAAACAAAATTTTCAGAATGAAAGCAACAAATTTTAATAACTTCTTGTATCAATGAAGACTTCTTTGTACTTTCTGGAGGTAACCGGATTCTGTGCTTTCTGGCGGTAACCGGATTCGGTAATCCAAAATCTGAACATTTTTTAGGGCTTCTGCCAATTGTGGAGTCCTAAATTGTGGCTCATTTGTATATATTGAACTTATGCCTAAAATCCGCCACTGGTTGAATGTTTATGTATTGGTACTTACGGTGTTGCCAGCACAGTCCTGTGCCTTCCTTTTTTCTCTTTTTTTGGTGGAATTACTAAAGATTTAAAAAAATCCTTGGAGCAAATATGGAGTTTCGTAGGTCCGGTGGCTTAATTTCACTTTATTGCAGCTTATATACAGGAGTCTGAAAGTTGAAAGTAATTCAAAGTTCGACAACGAAAAGACAGGGAAAAAGCAGTGCCCCCCCCCCCCCCAACAAACACCTTACACACCTTATACTCAACTCTAATCTTGTCGAATCCCTAACCCTGCCCCCTTAGCCTTTCGACCAAAAGGAAAACAAAAAGAATCTGAAAGATGAATTGAGGCTGTTACGAGTAGTCCAGGAGCTCTCTGGAGTCGCAAAAGGCTTTCAAAGACATACCCCTGGCCCAAAAAACTGGGGGGGGGGGGGCTGCGTACTTGTAACATTCTTTAGAAGACATGATAGATACGTTTCAGTGGCAATGTACCATTTGGAAATAAGAAGCAGACATTATTGGCGGTCTGTATAACCAAAGACATCACAAACCTACCCTTTTTGCTATATAGCCTTGGAGGTGGAGATGCTACTGCAGCCTCAGCATGACCAGAAGGGCTTCTTCAAGTTCTCTTCTTTTTTTTCGGCTCGTCTCTTTTTTACTATTTGAAGGAAACTCCCATGGATTCAGACCAGACAAAAGAACAGAATAGGCGATAGATTTACATAAAGATAAGACAGGGAATAATTTTTGAGTTTGGATTTTATGGAGTGTCGGCTCGGTACCCAGCCAGAAACAGTACGGATATTCAACACGTAGAATTGATGTCAAGTTTACTACTTCAGCTCGTCTTTTCTTGAGTGTTTGAAGGAAACCGAGACGTGTTAAGTCACTTGGTACAGGTTAGACGAAAGAAGTGAGTAGGCGATAAATTTACGTAAAGAGTTTGGATTTTGAGTGTCGGCTCGGTATCCAGCCAGAAACACGACATCAATTCTACGTGTTGAATTTCCGTAAAGTTTGCGAATGGGAAGGACATATTTCCTACGTAGATACCTCGACATCCCGCTGAAGTCAGTATGACATAGAAAATCCGCCCCTGCGGTAGTCCTACCAGCCCAATAAGGAAACTCGTCCAAATCTATATGACGTAGGGAAGTTGGCTGGGCCAGATTCAGAATGTACGGCGCGTATGCACAATTTGGGGCCATTTTCGATCCCCTCCCCCAACTTGTACGCTTTTGTACTCTTGGCTCAGCGCGCCCCCCCCCCCCCCCGCCGCATTCTTCTACGGGCGTAAAGCCATTAAAATATAGAAAATGAGAGCACCTTGATATTTTGAAACTTTAAATGTCATTGATATTTTGAAACTTTAAATGTCATTATTTTCCATCTGTCTTCATTTCAGGAGGTTCCCTGCCATTTACATCTCACTTTTCTTGTTGTGGCAGGGATTAGGTTTTTAGAATTTTGCTCGGGCAGCGGCCTTGTTCTTGCCTGCTTTTATCGATTTCCAACTGCCAACGTTACCTTTAAGCAATATCCGCACGGGCCCTCCGAATTTTACCTCCTTTTTCCGAGCAGGCTAGGTGCTCGATCCTACCTACCATAGGATCAGGGACAAGAATTCCCCCTCCCCCTCCCCCCCCCCCGAAAAAATTTCAACATGCCTACACCGACAGAGGATCGAACCTGGTACCTTCAGCCTGAGAGGTGAGCACTTTGACGATGGTCTAGAGGCAATCTTACAAGCCTGTTCTGTTGAAAAACAAAAGCGAAACGTGGGTGGTGGATGGGAGCTTCTGGTAGGGACTCCTTCTGTTCTTCTGTTCTATCGCTTCGCTTTGCTATCTTCTATCTGTGGTCTTACTTTTTTCCCTACCACAATGTGACCGTTACCGTAGTGACATGTTTTCACCAGACTCAAACTTTGTTGAAAAGCTTTGTTGAGAGAAAGAAAGAAAAAAATAACCACTTTTTTAACGCATTACAGTATGAAAAAGGCCTCAAAATAGAACTCGAGGTAAATATCCCAGTCAGCATCCTTATGCCCATCCGATGTAAATTGGCGTCTGATTTAAGTAAGGATTGGTAAGATACATCAAATCGACGCCGGTGCCAACCAGCCGATCAAGGTAGGACCGACGTCATTCCTAGGTTTAAGCTTGACCTCAATCCCACACATCTGATTTCCGTCAGGTCGCTGACTAGGATCCTATCCCAGTGTTCACATTTTTTTTTTTTAGAAGCAAAACAACAAATAACTTCTTGTGTCATTAAAAGATTTCAGTGCGCTTTCTGGAGGTAACTGGATTCGGTAATCCAAAATCTGAATATTTCTGAGGGCTTCTGCAGATTGTGCGGGTCCCAAATTGTGGCTTATTTGTATATTTAACTTGTGCCTAAAATCCGCCACTGGTTGTATGTTTATATATTGGTACTTACGATGTTGCCAACACAGCCCCGTGCCATCCTTTTCTTTTCTCTTACACCGGGTGGACTGGAGTGTGAGTGCAGGGCATCTTGCTTTCTTTTCTCCTTTTTCGTTCTTTTTTCTTTTAAACCCTGAAAAAAAAAAAAGGTCGAATTACCAAAGACTCTTTAAAAAACAAATCCTTGGAGCAAATAGAGAGAGTTCTGTACGTCCGGTGGCTTAATTTCACTTAATTTTAGTGTATTTACAGGAGTCTGAAAGTTGAAACTAACCCGAAGTTCGATAACGAAAAGACAGTGAAATGTACAAAATGGCCGTTAAACTGAAACTCAAACTCAAACCCGACAACTTTGAGCTCTTCCAAGTCTTTATAGACCGTCTAAATATTTATGTGTATGTCTACGTGTTTTCTAGTTGAAAATGTAGGGGTTAGAAGTTATAGAAGGATACACTGACATGAATGGACACAATCCTACAGTGGACAGAAGTCAGGCCTATTACGACTTGTACATTTCTCAGCGACTGGCAATGCACATTAGGCGAAGTTTAGGATCGGGTATAAGGACAGAGTTAGGGACACGTTTCTGGTGGTTAGGGATTGACTGGGTGCTCGAGACATACGGAACTCTTCCCTTTAACCATCAACTGATAAAAGATAAAACTATAACCAGGTGTCGGCAAAATATTAGACAAGAGAAAGAGAAGGTACCTCCCGACCACCTTAACAATATATACTCAAAGACGGGATCTGATTGCTGTCCCCTAACTCTGTCCCAATCCCTTAGCTAAAAACATTTTCCTAACCCGAAATTTTTTCTTTTTTTTCAGCGGATCATAAAAATTTCTCTTTGATTTGGAGTTCCCGTTCTGACTGATATTAGAATTATTTTCTCCCTAATTGATCCTCCCTACCTCACTTCTCTTGTTTTTATTTTTCTTGTTGTGGTAAAGATCGTTTTTTTTAGTATTTTGCCGGGGCATCGGCCTTGTTCAGCTTGCTCTTTTCGATTTCCAACTACCAAGGTATTTTTAACGTGCGCAAAGTGCACACGAGCCCTCAGAGTTTTTCGTGTTCAATCCTACATACCATATAGTCTCACGGACAGGAATTTTTTTCCCCGAAAAAAAAATTCCAACATGCCTGCATTGACCAGGGATCGAACCCTGGTACCTTCGGCGTGGAAGGCGAACACCTTGCCTCTAGTCTGTCTACCGTGTCCCCAATAAACTTTCTCTCCAGATGGACGTTTTTATGTGGTGCATGGGCGGCACCACTGATTGACACTCGGGACATAGGGAAAATTGTAACAATAAATGTGTAAAAATTCAAGAAATATTGTTTCACTTGATATTAGATGGAAATAAACAGCACCTTCTTCATGGCCATAACGTCACTTGTAACCCAATTTGCCAGGTACCTACAAAGGTTATATATACTGTACATGGGTTAATTCATTCATTAATTTTTATTCTCTCTCCCTCTGTGTGTTTTCTTTTGCATTTTAAACTTTTCTTTTTCAAACTAAATGCGAATATGCCAACAGAATGAGTGAGAGAAAGACGGCAGGGAGGCATAAACAAAAGACGTTAAAGAGAAGCTTAAAAGTTGGGGAGGACTTCCGAATGCGTCCCATGGCCAGACTTTATTACAGTAATGAAACGAAACTGTGGCCAAACAGTATAGGGGTATAGGTAGAATGCGTAGAATGCGCATATCCACCATCCTGTCTGTCCGGACCCACGCGAACCAATCGGTGGCGAGGTTTTAAGAAGTTCACTACTGTAAACAATGACACGTGTGTATACGCACATGGGAGACGTTCGGTCAATTCTTTCACTTCCTTCTTCTTATCTTGTTTGGCGAAAGTACAAAACAAAACCTCTGACGTCATGCGCATTCTACCTATAGGGATCCCTAAAATGACGTCACTTTAACACATGGCGAGTTGGTCCTCTAGAGGGATGTCTTTATAGTTAACCTGCAAGCTCGGTGATTCCCATTCTGATAGTACAGACGTATGACTTTATGGCACAGAAGTCCTGGACATCACTGAACAAACATCAAAACTCTTTTCCGTGGTCTCATTCTCTACTGCTTGGGCGTTCTGGTAGTGGTGATCTTCTTCTTCTTGATCTTCAGCCTCTCGATTCCTTGAACATAGGGCCGCAACAATGCTCCTCCAACGCACGCGGTTATGGGAGTTCCTCCTTAGCTCGGTCCACGTCATTCCGGCTGGCTTCGCCTCAGCATCGATACTCCTGCGCCAAGTCTGTTTTGGTCGACCCACTTGGTGAGATTAGCAGGGGTCGTAGTTCTCCGCGAGGTTCGCGCGAGGATTTTGAGGCTTTCCATGGTAGCGGCGCCCTCCGCGGTTTAAAAAAAAAAAAAAAATTAGTGTTTTTTTAATGCATGTATGAGTAGTCAATATTAATTCTCATTATACTATTCAGGTTTTCCTGACAAGTTTAATTTCATATGTATTAAGTACTGTTAACTCACTGACTACCGTTCGTGCCACAGTGGCACGAATTTCCGCTTTACGTCTCACTACCGTTCGTGCGCCAACGTGGCACGAACAAGATTATGAATTTTTTACGGTCTTAGGGGGACCGCTGAGTTGATTCTGATAGTCAAAAACGAATGTGCGATTATTTCCCTTCGATTTTTTTGGAGTTTCGTTTAGTTATCTTTTCCCTTCGATTTTTCATGAATGGAATACCACTCTGCACCGATGAATGCTTACCACTCTGCACCGATGAATGTTTTCAAAAGTATCACACTATTGGCAGTAATGTGAGAAGTTCTTGTTCCTTTCTTTTTTGCATGCTTCTTATGTTTTATCTCTGTTGAGTTTCTGTTTGTCATTTTCAGTGAAAAACATGTTTGTTGGTCTAAGACTGAAGGATATGCCTTAGTGATCAAATATTTTTTTTGCTGAAAATTTTAACCATTTTTGAAAATGTACAAAAAATAAACAAAAAAAGACAACACAAATCTGTTTTGTTTTACATAGAGTTTATCTTCTTTCTCATTTCTGAAAATATCCAGTTTCTATTCTTAATTAGTTTTGTAGCTATGATTTTTTGAAATTGCCCCCAAAATGGCGGTCTCAGGGGCCAGTTAAAAAAAAAAACAGCGGTAGTGAGTGAGTTAAAGAGGGGGGAGGGGGGTGTGTTACGCGCGTATAGAAACTGGCGACCCGAGGAAATTTTCAGTGGTTCAAAACATTGTGTACTATGTACTATGACCCCTGCCAATCACACGCTCAGCAAAGAATATTCTGCACATTAATTTTGTTTTTCTTTCTCTCTCCCTGTATCATCACATTGTGTGTGTGTGTGTGTCTGTCTTGTAGTGCATGAGTAAGTGTGCATGACGGAAGTAAAAGGCAGTGTAATGTTACTCTAATATTTTGAGACTATGGCGGACGAGTGAGAGAAAGCTGTAACTCGGAGTACAAGAAGTGGCAGAAATAAGTAGGAAATAACTTCTGAATTTCTTCGGGTGTGACACGATTTATTTTTTTTTTGGTATACTTCTTTAATCCATTGGGAAATTTGCCTTAGTGTCTTTGCAGGGCCAGTTACAACTGGAGCTGATACACTGTGGCCACAGTGCACTGCCCATGGGTTTTTTTTTGGGGGGGGGAGGGGGGGGAAGAGATGTGGTTGGGGTATTAGGGATAAATTTTATTATTTTTGCCTTTGCATTAGCCTGTTCCGCCTGCTCTTCTCGATTTCAAACTGCCAAGTTTAAGTGCGCAACTGGCACACGGGCCCTCCGAATTTTTCGTCCTTATCCGACAAGACTAGGTGCTCCATCCCACTTACCATAGGATCAGGGACAGAAATTCCCCCTCCTCTCCCCCCCCCCCCCCAAAATAAATTCGAATATGCCTGCACCGACTGGGGATTGAACCTGGTACATTTGGCATGAGAGGCCAGCACCTTGCCTCACGACCGACGTGTCTAACCCCCATACCTTATTATAATTATGTCAAGATTTGTCTATTGTGGGATTAAAAGGTTGGAAAATGAAGGAAAAATTTCCGCCATTCTGAAACATTTGGCTGATAAGGAAGACCAACCAGCGACGCAAACAATGAAAAACGTAACATTTCTCATCTTTCAAAACCAGGTGAAAAAAGATGAAAAAAGATGAAAAAAGTTGTAATTGAAAACAGAATGGAAATTCCAGTTGCTGGCAAATGAGAAACTTGACAAAGAAGAAAAAAAGGTAAACGTCAAATAGATGGCATTTGGATTCAGTGCTATGACTAATAGAACGTACTGTTACACCACAATCTGGCGCGTACGAAATCTGTAGTGAAACTGCAGAATATGGGAAGCTTTCTAGACCAAAAAGAGAGAACACGGGTTTATCCCGGATAATGCCGGGAACTTCATCTAGTAGATATAGAAGAAGATAAACATGACGCGTCTCATGTTTATTAACTATGCTATTTACACTTGTTACACTTGATACTTCTTTAGCCTAACCGAACAGACCATTTGCCCACTAGTGTTAAGTTGGGCTGGTGACCATTTAGTCGGTGCATATTGAATGTTAAGTAGTTAGATAATACTGCTCTCTCCCCCACCCCCTCCCCCATATGTTGCTTAATAAACATTCATTATCTTTACATATAAATATTATTATGTATTGTTTGCTCTAGTAAAATTACCTCCAGTCTAGTCTGTATGATTACCATGTGTGACATTATATTATGCTCGATGTTGCAATTATGGTTTGCTAACATATCATACCCAATGCTGTTAATCATATTGTGATATCATATTATGCTCGATGTTGTCAATCATGCTGTGACATTATGTTTGTCTTATTGTTACACTGATATCGTATTGCATTATATATTGATATAAGTATAACAGTGCATCTATTATCCCAATCGGGGGCAGGTGAGCTGTTTAATTTGAATAAATCTGGCCTGATCCCTACATTAGACTTGGATATTTTTCTTTGTGTGAGTTTAGCAGCTTGACCACCGTGGCATGAGCTGTATGACACGAGTCTGTCTGACAATTCCTGTCTAGCTTCTGTAACAAAGCAAATCCTACACGCATTGCCTGGTTACATAACCAAAGTAGAGGCACCAGTAAACACCCGTTGTACCAAAAGGACAATCTTTCTTCTAAGTATGACCAAAGTCAAAGATTTGTTTAGAAGAGCCCCCAAGTACCACAACTTTACAAAAGGCTTCCGTAATATAACTGCAATCAATTATGATTACATGTATCAGATGACGCCGAAAGTGCATGAAAAGCCTTTTTTTTTTCACCATCAGTCTAGCTGTTTTTTTTTGTTTTTTTACCGCTTCCGACCGCAAACAATATGGTTGAATGCTGGTCTTTTTGTTTGTTTGGAAAGACAAAATGTGGAAAACAAAATGCGCAAGGGACCGCTCACATATTATGTCATAAAAAATTGGTTAATTTTGACCCCCCCCCCCCCCAAATCATCAAATGGGCACGGTGGACTGAGGAAGTTAAAGGTAAATTGTTTTCCCATACCAACTACAGCGGACAGGTTCGAACTCGCAACCACCGGATTTATACAAATCCGACGCGCTAACCACTGTGCTACGCTGCCCCCCAAATTATAAGATAACATTGATCTGGCTCTCTGAAATTATGCAAAAATAGAACCAAAATTACACTAAACTTAAAATTGTTGCAAAATAATAAATTTTATGCAACACAGGGCAAATTTATTTCAATGTTTTTGAGAAATAATGCAAGTTTTATGCATGTGTGTAATGAGCATCATAACAATATGTCAAAATTATGCAAACTACGTAACTGAAGATTCTCATTTCCCTTGATTTGAAAAATAAGGTTGAACAAACAGGAAATAAACATTGAAAAATATAGAACCAAATCAGACATGATGCAGTGTTGACTCTGTGGTAGGTTTAGCAGTTTAATAAATATTGAGTAGTAATAGTAGTCATTCAAGGTATTGGTTGATTTATTAATTACATGTATTTATTTTATTGAAAGTCACGTTAAATTATACCAATAATAAAAATATGAATTTGATCTATATATTTGTTATTCTTTTTCAATTTTACCAAACCACATTGATGACATCATTTTTGGACTCAACACCCCCCCCCCCATGTCATCATTCAAGAGACCCCCCCCCCCCCATATGATGACATAATATGTGAACGGTCCCCAAGCCAAGCGGGAAAACTCAAATATGACATGTAAATGCTACTGGAAAAGATGAGCTTGCACTGTTTGACATTCCCATACACATTAATTTACCCAGGACACAGGTCCAGTTGAAACCCAAGCAGAAAGTTTCACTCCTCTTCAGTGAAAACGTTTTATACCAGTGGTTCTCAACCCTTTTTTTTTTTTTACCCCATGTCTCGCTCCAGTAAAAAAAAAAAAAATGTGCCCCGACATAATCGGACAATGTCAAAAACACCCCCCTTCTGGAATCCCCGCCCCTCTAAGATATTGTCACGTTCCACCTGGAGAAGCTGATTTAAATGCTCCATTGACTGTGTATCTTGCTATTTAATATCTCCAGGACTACCTAGCAGTCCACCAACTAAGCCTAAGCCATCAGCCTATCACTGTACCAGTCTCATTTCATTCATTAAATCACCTCCAGGAAAATTCATCCTGCCAGCTCAGCCATTTAATTCAAACAAAACAAAACGACTTACTTGCCAGGGCTGAAAGAGTTTTTTGCTGTTTTTTTAAGACACTATAATTACTGCATACCGCAGTCCAATAATTATCTTCAAGGCCGTCTTCCTACCAATTAATCGGCAAGCCAAACCCGTCAGCCTAATAGTCTCAGTTCATTCCTTAAATCACCTCACTTTAAATTCAACCCGGCTAGCTCAGCGCTTTAAGTAAAAAAAAAAACAAAACCTGCATTTAACCCTTGCCAAGGTTGGAGAATTGTGATTGGTCCGTTTAGACACTCCAAGTCCCAACGGCTGCATACTGCAGTCCAATATCCGTGGGACTGTCTTGCAGTCTTTAATACGAACTAAGCCTAACTCTTTTCGTTCCTTAAATTTCACCTCAATGGAAATTCATGCCGGTTAGCTCAGCAGTTTAAAAACAAAAGTCTCATGTCACCTCACTGGAAATCCATCCCAGTTAGCTCAGCGGCTTAAACAAACAAACAAAAAAAAAAGGTCTCATTTCACCTCACTGGAAAGTCGTCTCGGCTAGGCTAAGTCAGCGGTTTAATTTTAAAAAAAAATTAACTTGCATTTAAAGCTGAAAAGTTAATGATTGTTTTCATTCAAAATACTCCAATTACTGCACACTGCAATCCATTATCGGTAGGACTGTCTTGCAGACCTTTTAACACCAACTAAGCCTCACCTGTCAGTCTCATTGACGAAATATTAAAACCACAGAAAAACTGGAGTCGCAGCAAGGTTATATAAGCTACATACAACTTTTTCTTTTTGCCCAATTTTGACGTTACTATCAGCCTCATGTCCTCCCAGGATTAAATCACGTCACTGAAAATTCACCCCGGCCAGATCAGGGATTAAAAAAAAACACAAAACCTTGCATTTAATTTAAACCTTGCCGGAGCTGGAGTGCTGAGATTTTTTCTCGTTTTAGCTAGATCTAGATCTACTCCAATTACTGCGTACTACAACTCAATATCTGCAGACCTGTCCTGCAGCCCACAACTGGGCCTAACCCATCAGCTTACCAGCCCCATTTCATTCCTCATTGGGAACACGTAGAGAAAGCAGGTTGCTGGTGCGGGTAGAAATGGCACCTCTTTATCCTTTGAGATGGAGAAAACACTGGACGCCAGCGGCTGGTAAGCAGACTAATTTGTCATAAATGTTGAATGAATTCTTGCGCACGGTGTGGAGTTTCGCACCTGGATGTTTAAATTGTACGTCAGTTTTTCCCGATTCGACACATTTTAATCAAGACAATTTAAAACAAAAAAATGGTAGTAGTCATGATATGGACATTAGAAAATACAGTTCCAGCTGTCTTCAGACTATCTGTTTTTTGGGACAGAAGAAACAATCTTCACGCTAATAGGCCAGCAAGTGCTGGATAGAAATCAGTTAAAAATATAAAAAAATAAAAGTAATTCAAAGGGAGCTCGATTGCTGATTTAATCATTTAAAATGATAACCTTAGATAAGATATCCAGCATTCCCCAGGGAAAACCTGTGCATACCTCCCCCCCCCCTCCGCCAACTTAGTTATATATATACTATTACTAGATGACGTTCCAGGCATTGCCCGGAATAAACTACCACGTGCTCTCTCTCTCTCTCCCTCTCTTTCTATCTCTCTCTCTCTCGCTCTCATAAAAGTATTAATCTGCAGTCCTGCTTCAGAACTCATGCGCGCCAGGACACTGCGCACCAAGCTTGATATGGTTACTTTTTATGACATGCACGGTACTGTAAAAGAATGGAGCCAAGATGGAGGATGAAAATGACAGCACGATGAAACAATGCATTTTCTACAAATTCAAGAACCAAACTAATTAAAATAATAAAAACTTCCGCGCAGCCTCCGCGGTGTTAGTATAGGTGGTCTAATAAAAAAAAACCTTTTGCGTTCAAAGGTGGAGATTTTGTGAAATATAGCCTATAATTATGTAAAACGAAACAAACATGCAAAAAAATACAGATGTTACATAGCAATAAACATTATTTCTTAAAATAACTTGCTTGAAGTAAACAACTTTTAATTATAGCCACCATCTTCCTTATCTCAATTGACACCTTCCTGCCAAATGTAAGGCATGAAGAGTGTATAGTTTTTGGTCAGTGAGTCATGCCAAAAGGTTGCAAGTTACTGAAATATATAATAGATAATATACAGTAAAACCTCGTTATCCCGCCAAGTAAGGGGCAAACAGAAAAATGGCAGTATAACGAGAATGGCGGTACAACGAAAATACCATGTAGAACAAGGGAAATAAGTAATTTACCAACATTGGTCTGGCTAACAAGTCTAAAATAATGCAGTTATCTCCCTTATCTCTCCACCAGACATAAACCTTCGTTGCCATTTTGAAGTTTTATTCTGGAAATCGTACCTTAAAAGTAAAACTATTATGTATTGCAACACGACAAATATTGCTACATTACAATTCAGCAACAAACGACCGGTGCGAACCAATTTGAAGCATCACCTCGCGCGCGCTTACGTTCGGGGCATTGAACTGTGACCCGCCTTTTCCACTGCATGCCCCATCAGTAGGCCTATCAGGACTTGCTTAGTTACTCAGGATTGGTGTTTGAGTAACAAGCACAGACTGTGGCGCCAAGTGATGTTCTGTCTGTTAGCTGGACTTAGGTAGAGGTGGGGAGCGGGGATTAAATTTACGTTGGCGGTAAAACGAGCAATATTTACTATACTCAAGTTATGAATGTAACAGTTAAACTGTTGGCCGATGGCGGTATAACGAGATTTTTAGTGACTTGGTATAGATGTCAGATCCGTACCACGGCGAAAAGCTGGCGGTATGCGGGAATGGCGGTTTAACGGGTGGCGATATAGCGAGGTTTTACTGTATATATTTTTTTATATTGGATGCATAAAGAATTATGGTGTCTTGTTCTCATCTGTCCCAAAAAAATCACTGTGTCACAAATCCCAGACTGGGAGATGTAATAGTTTATGACAGGACGACAATCACGAACAAACAAGTTAACACTTAACAAAACAACCCATCAGACTCACACATTTATTAAACATAATTATACATATAATAGCGCAATTACATACATTATATTATTGAAATGAACTGCCGTACAACGGCCTTATTCTCACACACACTCTCCCTCGGATCCACAATCCGGTAGTTACTCCTAAAGGCACTTCGGCCTCAGCCTCTCCCCTCAGGGTCTTAATAGCACATTAATAATTCACTGGCACCGCAGTCTCTCAATATCACCTTCCTATTATCATACACCTTAGCATTCCCCTACCACCTCAGCAGGGCAATAACACATTATTATTTCCATAGCCATCAACATGGCAACAACATAGTATCAGTTCACTAGCCTATCAACATGGCAACAATATAGTATCTCATTCACTCTCATATCTACGTCCCTGTCCGTGGCCTGACTGCCACGACTTTATGTGCCTCTACTGTCCTGCACTGACAGCCTCACTTCTGGCCTATGTGCGGCCTCCGGCCCTATGCTGGCCTATCACTTGTGCTCATCGAGGTGGCTCTTCGGCCCGTCCCCGACACCTACAAGAATAACATTACATTGGTATAATACCCTACCATCTCTATTCACTCCACCTCTCCTTACAATCCATGAAGCGTACACACACTAGTTCACCTTTCACTCACCACACATCTTACGGTAACACACCTCCATCGGAGTACACACTACTCACTCGCGCTACAAATCCATGAACTCACTTTCATCTATCGCTCGTGGCGCACATTGCTATATCCAATATCAAGGACTTCCACATTCCTCACATATACTTATTCACATCATGGTAATAGACGAATATAATATAATACATCAATCATAATAATCAACCAACGTTCTACATACCAGTCATTACTGGAAAGACTCTTCCACTAGTCTTCTCGACTGCTTCCTTTATGTCCGCCCGATGGGCTCTTATTCACAGGTCCGCTCCGTCGGGCCTTCTAACTTGCAGTGATAGTTATACATCGCTTTCGCCTCATTCAGACCCTCTCACTACTCACAACAGCACGCTTAACTTGCTGTCTACTGTGAGCCCTTCTTACTCTACACCCGCTCTGTAGCAATCCCCTTAATTGCCATCACTCCACTCGTGACATCATCCCCCACCCCAAAAAAATTAATGCAATTAATTTCAAATCGCATCAAGATGACTGTCAACGAGTGAGCGTGAGCAATACCTACACTAAAAAACCTGACCTAGCAGTTCCCCTAGTATATAAAATACCGGAATCAGGGGAAAATATGGGGATCAATATGCCCTGCAATATGCATATATGTGTCACATCATGAATAGCTAACTAACCACAATACTTAATACAGAATCAAAAACCATTCAACCTATCAACCATTCTTCATATCATATTTATAATGTCAATATTTTAAAGTCGACTCATTCACACAGATCCTGTCAATGTTCCTGTCCTCCGATGTATAAGCTCCTGAAATCTTCCCCTAGGCTCGACTAAGGTAGTCGGCGATATGATTGCTGGTTCCTGGAATTGGTTGAATAACGAAGGTATACGGCTGCAAAGCCAATGCCCATCTAGACAAGCGTGGGCTGGACGAACGATTCTTCGACAAAAATGTCAGTGGCTTGTGGTCTGTCTGGATACAAAATTCTCGTCCCATGAGATAACGTCCCAATTTCTGGACGGACCACACAATGGCAAGACACTCACGCTCTATCACAGAATACTTTCTTTCTCTCTGCAATAACTTCCTACTGACATAACATACAGGATGGAGACATTCGTTCTTCTCCTGTAGAAGACAAGCGCCGACACCAGAGTCCGACGCATCCGTTCTGAGGATAAAATTAGATCGAAAATCGGGTAATATCAGAATGGGTGACGATGATAATGCTGTCACCAAATTATCAAATGATGTCTGACATTCAGACGTCCACTGGACCTTATCGGGTTGTCCCTTCTTAGTAAGGTCAGTAAGAGAAGATGACAAGGAGGAAAAATTTGGAATGAACTTTCTGTAATAATTTAAAATTCCCACTAAGCTTCTGACTTGTTTCTTTGTTTTTGGGATTTGCAACCCTACTAACTTGTCAATTTTTGTTTCTTCAGGTCTCTGAACCCCTCTACCCACAATATGTCCTAAGAATACTATCTCTGGACATGCCAAATCCATCTTTGCGGGTTTAGCAGTTAACCCAAAATGACGTAATCGTTGAAAAATTACTGTTAGTGTCTGAATATGATCAGACCATGTCGACGTATGGCATGCTATATCATCAAAGAATGATACGACATTAGGTATGTCCTTCAACACCAGTCTCATTAATTGTGCAAACGTCGCTGGCGCGTTTACCAACCCAAATGGCATGACCTTAAATTGGAATAATCCAATGGGCGTTTGGAACGCCGTGTATTGTTTAGACTCCTCAGTAAGCGGGATTTCCCAATAACCTTTCGTTAAATCTATCTTGGAAAACCACGTGGACCCGGCCAATGAAGCTATTAATTCCTCCTGGAACGGAATAGGCTCCCTATCGCCTACCGTAATAGTGTTCAATCTTCGAAAATCAATACAGAACCGCACCGATCCATCAAGTTTTTTCACGAGGACGATGGGTGATGAATACGGCGATGTTGATGGTTCTATCACATCTAACTTCAACATTGACTCAACTTCCTTTATGACTCTATCTCTCGAAGAAAAAGGCAACGGATACGGTCTAAGAACTACTGGCTTATCCGAAGTCAACTTTGTTTGGTGCTGGATCACCGTAGTGCGACCCGGCAAATCCATAACAACATCCGGGAATGACGCTAACAGGGTCTCAAGTTCCCTACTCCTTGAACTCGTAAGGTCAGGGTTAATTTTAACGTCCCTGTAACCTTGTGTCGGAGTTAACTCCGGCAATTGAATTTGTAACTCTTCCTGCGCCTCGGTGTCGCTTACGTCACAGTCCAACTGGTCTACGACCCCCGTACAAGCAGTAGAGAAGACAGTCTCCTCTGGTCTTGTCTGTGCACACAGATACTGTGGTCTCTCATAAAATCTCTGTAGCATATTAACATGGAAAACCTTACTCGTTCCATCAATGTGGATAGCGTAATCTACCTTTGAAACAACTCGCTCAATAACATAAGGGCCTTTCCATGTCATCAATAACTTATTATGGTCCGTAGGTAACAACAACAGAACCTTGTCTCCTGGCTTAAAAATTCTCAGTTTGGTACCTCTATCTTTATAGTCTTTTGCTCTTTTCGAAGCGATACCAGAAGCTTCTTCTGCTATAGTGCGCGCTGAAGATAGTCTTTCTCTTAAATCAACAAGGTACTGAAACACCGAAACCTGCTCATCGTCTCCCGATGATGGCGACGTCATCATGTCCCGAAGAACGTCAGTTGGGCCCCTAGGACTACGACCGTACATCATTTCGAACGGCGAGAATCCCGTTGACTCCTGCCGTACCTCTCTGTACGCGAATAACACTGCAGGGATATATCTATCCCAATCTTTAGGGCGATCAGCAGCTACCTTACGCAGCATCGACTTCAACGTCGAGTTCAATCTCTCGCACATGCCATTAGCCTGCGGATGATAAGGGGTGGTAGTGATGGGTTGTATACTGAATAAGCGGAACAATTCCTTCATCATCTCCGACGTAAATTGCGCGCCCCTATCAGACAGAATTTGCTCTGGTATTCCTACCCTAGCGAAAATTGCAAACAACGCTTCCGCGACTGCCTCAGACGTTATGGTCCGCAGAGGAACCGCCTCTGGCCATCTCGTAGCATTACATATGACCGTTAAGAAAAATCGATTCCCCCTATCGGTCGCTGGGTGAATGGGGCCAACAAGGTCTATCGAGACCTTTTTAAACGGTTCCGAGACCGTGGGGATCCCCTGAAGAGGAGCCTGGGGTGTACGACCCTTATGCGTCGTCTTTTGGCACGCACTGCACGTCTTACAATAGACCTGCACATCTCTGTGGATCGATGGCCAGTAAAAATTTTTTAGAACCCTTTCTTTGGTTCTAGCTATCCCCATATGACCCGCTAATGGGACATCATGTGCCAAATGCAATACTGTTGCGATCAGCAACGCTGGCACAACGACCTGCTTTAAAATGGAGGACACCGTTACATACTTACGGAACAGAATGCCCGCCTGAACAATAAAGGAGGACGACCCGTTCTTATATCTCCTCGTTTTCTCGGTTCGCGCTTCCCCAAAACATGGCTTTAATGATGGATCCTCCCTTTGTAATCTCGCCAAGCGCTCTGGCGTGATATCTAGGTTGACCGCTGGCGTCGCCAAAGGTCTAATCTTATCTTTATCAGCTACCCGTCGACGTGTTTCGACCGCGGCGCAAAAGTCAATACCTTTTGATTGCGACCATGCTTGCACGTTTTCATCGGAAGGGGAAACTACCCGTGATACATTCCCAATGATGAGCTGGGCGCCTGGAAAACAACCAACGACTGCTTCGACTTCCCCGCTAAGGAAAGGTGTATCTATCATTATTCTTGCCATGGGTAATTTCTCAATGGCCCCCGAAAATTGGATGCACGGGACAGTCTCACCTGTAAGCTGTGAATCCCGAATGCAGTCTCTATGCACTCCCACAACGGTAGATCCTGTATCTCGTAAAACCGAGACCGGCTCGTCCCCAACAAACCCCGGATAAACCCTAAGACCACCTCCTGTATGACATGAATTTATAACGGGGATCTTTCTCCCACAAGGTAAAACACCGGAAGATAATAACTTCTCACAACTGGGACACTTAGAATACTGTCCGCCTCCGTTGTCCGATGTAACACACGCAGCCGCATGATGAAATTTATTTGGGGACCATGGACTGGAGCTACTGTCCACGTTCGCCGCTGTCCTACCTGCAGGGCAGTTCACGCTGATGTGATCTGCTCTTCCGCAGTTCCAACACTTCGCGGCCCTACACTCGCGTGAAAAGTGACCCACGCGTCCGCAAGTCCAACACTCCGCTCCCTGTGCTGTACTAGGCCTGGGTCCCCGTGACCCATCGCGACCGGAACTAGAGTCCCTATGCCGTGGGTCATCGGCAAAGGTCACAATTCGCCCCCGGCCATTACCGCGACCTAGCCCTCCTGCTCGGTCAAACTTACCGGATCCATATGCCGGTGATTGGTGATAGCCCCTACGCTGCCCCTGGGCTTGCCCGCTATAGGCACCACGCTGACGCGACCTGTCCCTAAGTCCTGCCGGCGACCCCTCGACAACGGCGACGTACCCAGCATCTTGGACGTACGCCCTGGCGACTGGTTTGGATGGATGTGCCGTACGGTATGCTTCCGCCAACTTAGACGCCTCCTGCACCGTCGCGGGTTCGTTCTCTTTCAGGAAAGCCACCAGATCTTTGTGGCACGACGCGTACAGCTGGTCACGGATCATTAAGTCTTTCAGTTTAGCAAAATCCGCGCCCACATGCGCCAAGTCTACCCAGTTCGCGAAATACTCCGTTAGTCTCGCGACGAAGGCAGCAAAGTCCTCCCTGGTATCTGCACGTGCCCGCCTAAACTGCTCCCGGAAATATTCCTCGGTACGCGCAAATCGGCGAAGCAGCAAAGCCTTCAGCTTATCGTAATCTTGCACGTCTTCGCGCTGTAGCTCTTTAAAGTAGGTTAACGCTCGCCCCTGCAATAGCGATGCCAGGTATGTGGTCCATAATTCCTTATTTTCCCCCCATTGCAATTGTGCGTTCAGTTCGAACCTGTAAAGGAAGGCGTCTATGTCGTCCTTCCGGTCGTCGAACGTAGGGAGCTTAATCCTAACGCCACCTTTATTGTGTACCTGCCGCTCAACCGTTTCCGTTGGCGTATTCCTCTTGAGTTCTAACTCCGCAATCTTTACTTGCGCCTCTATCTCCTTTAACCTTATCTCCTGTTGCTTAAACTCCCTTTCCTGTTGCTGAGCCTCTAACTCCTTTAACTTAAACTCTCTTTCCTCTTCCTTATCCTTAGCCTCTTTTTCTCGCTCTCTATCCTTAGCACGCTCATCGCGCAAATCCGCCTGCTGTTCTTTAATCCAGCCGCGTAGCTCCTCTCCCTCCAGGCCAAGTTCCTTACCCAACTTCATTAGTTGTTGGAGTTCCGCCATTTCACAGATTTATGGTTATGGTATGTATTAAAAAAACGGCTAACCTGTCGGTATGATAACTAACGACACGACCAGAGACCTGAGATCACACCAGACATAACCACACCTACTTGTATCAAATACAATTCAGAAATTTACCTTTACAGCACAACTAATTCTATATCTACAAAATGCATGCACCATTAATTATAAAAGAAAATAGAAACGACAAGAATGAAGAAATATAGTAGAAGGACCACAAGTACGTCAAGGACAACGAACCGGACTAGGACAAAGACGTAAAAAAGAAAATATAATGGAAAAAAGAATGCAACCTAACTACGCCGATTACACAACACGGTACGAACAAGAACAGAGTCTGAAAAAAAAGAACGTATCTATAGATAGGTAGAAAGAGGGACAAGAGAATACGTCTTCCTGCGGAACAGAGAAGATATCGACGCTACAACTAAACACTAACAAAGCCCTACAGAATGTTCACCGTGATGAACGAAGTTCCAAGTTTATCACACCTTTTTTTTTAAAGGATAAACTAGGTTCAACACAGCAAACGAAAACAGCAAAAACAGAGAAAAAGACAGATTAAAGGAACAGCCCCCAATCCAGGGTACAAAATTTCAGTTTCACTTAACTTTCAATCAGCGTCTTATTTAACTTGACGTATGCCGGAGCTCTGGCTGCTTGTCTCCTCTACAGGCTGGCACACACACTCTGGAAAGTTTAAATACACATTAACACATATTCATCAAAATACATGCATCAATACATATTATAATTCATAAACATACATAAATCATATCATCATGACATTTCCATTCATCCCACGAACAAAGACAACAGCACGAATTCCTAGCACAACAGAAAAACAACTAGATATAACGAATACACAATGTCAAAATGACCACAGGTAAACAGGACGAGCCCCCAGTGTCACAACGGACGAGCCCCCAGTGTCACAAATCCCAGACTGGGAGATGTAATAGTTTATGACAGGACGACCATCACGAACAAACAAGTTAACACTTAACAAAACAACCCATCAGACTCACACATTTATTAAACATAATTATACATATAATAGCGCAATTACATACATTATATTATTGAAATGAACTGCCGTACAACGGCCTTATTCTCACACACACTCTCCCTCGGATCCACAATCCGATATGTCACGAGTGGAGTGAGTGCAATTAAGGGGATTGCTACAGAGCGGGTGTAGAGTAAGAAGGGCTCACAGTAGACAGCAAGTTAAGCGTGCTGTTGTGAGTAGTGGGGGGGGGGGGTCTGAAGGAGGCGAAAGCGCTGTATAACTATCACTGCAAGTTAGAAGGCCCGACGGAGCGGACCTGTGAATAAGAGCCCATCGGGCGGACATAAAGGAAGCAGTCGAGAAGACTAAAGGAAGAGTCTTTCCAGTAATGACTGGTATGTAGAACGTTGAGTGATTATTATGATTGATGCATTATAATATATTCGTCTATTACCATGATGTAAATAAGTATATGTGAGGAATGTGGAAGTCCTTGATATTGGATATAGCAATGTGCGCCATGAGCGATAGATGAAAGTGAGTTCATGGATTTGTAGCGCGAGTGAGTAGTGTGTACTCCGATGGAAGTGTGTTACCGTAAGATGTGTGGTGAGTGAAAGGTGAACTAGTGTGTGTACGCTTCATGGATTGTAAGGAGAGGTGGAGTGAATAGAAATGGTAGGGTATTATACCAATGTAATGTTATGCTTGTAGGTGTCGGGGACGGGCCGAAGAGCCACCTCGATGAGCACAAGTGATAGGCCATCATAGGGCCGGAGGCCGCACATAGGCCAGAAGTGAGGCTGTCAGTGCAGGACAGTAGAGGCACATAAAGTCGTGGCAGTCGGGCCACGGACAGGGACGTAGATATGAGAGTGAATGAGATACTATATTGTTGCCATGTTGATAGGCTAGTGAACTGATACTATGTTGTTGCCATGTTGATGGCTCTGGAATTATTAATGTGCTAGTAAGACCCTGAGGGGAGAGGCTGAGGCCGAAGTGCCTTTAGGAGTAACTACCGGATTGTGGATCCGAGGGAGAGTGTGTGTGAGAATAAGGCCGTTGTACGGCAGTTCATTTCAATAATATAATGTATGTAATTGCGCTATTATATGTATAATTATGTTTAATAAATGTGTGAGTCTGATGGGGGGTTTTGTTAAGTGTTAAATTTGTTTGTTCGTGATTGTCGTCCTGTCATAAACTATTACATCTCCCAGTCTGGGATTTGTGACACTGGGGGCTCGTCCGTTGTGACATTGGGGGCTCGTCCTGTTTACCTGTGGTCATTTTGACATTGTGTATTCGTTATATCTAGTTGTTTTTCTGTTGTGCTAGGAATTCGTGCTGTTGTCTTTGTTCGTGGGATGAATGGAAATTTCATGATGATATGATTTATGTATGTTTATGAATAATAATATGTATTGATGCATGTATTGCTATGAATAGGTATTAATGTGTATTTAAACTTTCCAGAGTGTGTGCGTGCAGCCTGAGGAGACGAGCGGCCAGAGCTCCGATTAAAGGGAGGAGTTTTACTCAAAATTTCAAAAATTGAAAGTTAAGTGGAAATTTTGTACCCTGGATTAAGGGCTGTCTTTTCTTCTGTCTTTTTCCGCTGTTTTTCTGTTTTTGTCGTAATTGATTGTACGGGCGGTGGCGCGGGTTTGCTGTGGTGAGCGTAGTTTATCCTCTTCGGGAGGTGGGCTAAATTTGGAACTTCGTTCATCACAGTGAACAGTTCTATAGGGACCTGTATTTTTGTTTAGATTGTAGCGTTCTATCTTCCTCGTTGTTTTAGGAAGACGTTTCTCTTGTCCCTCTCTTCCCTATTTGTAGATACGTTCTTTTTTTTCAGACTCTGTTCTTGTTCGTACCGTGTTGTGCAATCGGCGTAGTTAGGTTGCATTTTTTTCCATTATATTTTCTTTTGTAGAAGCTTTGTCCTAGTCTGGTTCGTTGTCCTTGACGTACTTGTGGTCCTTCTACTGTATTTCTTCATTCTTGTCGTCCTATTTTCTTTTATAATTAATAGTGCATACATTTTATAGATATAGAATTAGTGTTACTGTAAAGGTAAATTTCTGAATTGTATTCTGAATTGGGTATTGTTATATCTGGTGTGATCTCAGGTCTCTGGTCGTGTTGCTAGTGATCATACCGACAGGGTAGCCGTTTTCATAGTATACATACCATAACCATAAATCGGTGAAATGGCGGAACTCCAACAACTAATGAAGTTGGGTAAGGAACTTGGCCTGGAGGGAGAGGAGCTACGCGGCTGGATTAAAGAACAGCAGGCGGATTTGCGCGATGAGCGTGCTAAGGATAGAGAGCGAGAAAAAGAGGCTCAAGAGCGACAGAGAGAAGAAGAAAGAGAGGCTAAGGATAAGGAACAGGAAAGGGAGGATAAGCAACAGGAAAGAGAGTTTAAGTTAAAGGAGTTAGAGGCTCAGCAACAGGAAAGGGAGTTTAAGCAGCAAGAGATAAGGTTAAAGGAGATAGAGGCGCAAGTAAAGATTGCGGAGTTAGAACTCAAGAAGAATACGCCAGCGGAAACGGCTGAGCGGCAGGTACACAATAAGGGTGGCGTTAGGATTAAGCTCCCTACGTTCGACGACCGGAAGGACGACATAGACGCCTTCCTTTACAGGTTCGAACTGAACGCACAATTGCAATGGGGGGAAAATAAGGAATTATGGGCCACGTACCTGGCGTCTCTGTTGCAGGGGCGAGCGTTAACCTACTTTAAAGAGCTACAGCGCGAAGACGTGCAAGATTACGATAAGCTGAAGGCTTTGCTGCTTCGCCGATTTGCGCGTACCGAGGAATACTTCCGGGAGCAGTTTAGGCGGGCACGTGCAGATACCAGGGAGGACTTTGCTGCCTTCGTCGCGAGACTAACGGAGTATTTCGCGAACTGGGTAGACTTGGCGCATGTGGGCGCGGATTTTGCTAAACGGAAAGACTTAATGATCCGTGACCAGCTGTACGCGTCGTGCCACAAAGATCTGGTGGCTTTCCTGAAAGAGAACGAACCCGCGACGGTGCAGGAGGCGTCTAAGTTGGCGGAAGCATACCCTACGGCGCATCCGTCCAAACCAGTCGCCAGGGCGTACGTCCAAGATGCTGGGTACGTCGCCGTTGTCGAGGGGTCGCCGGCAGGACTTAGGGACAGGTCGCGTCAGCGTGGTGCCTATAGCGGGCAAGCCCAGGGGCAGCGTAGGGGCTATCACCAATCACCGGCATATGGATCCGGTAAGTTTGACCGAGCAGGAGGGCTAGGTCGCGGTAATGGCCGGGGGCGAGTTGTGACCTTTGCCGATGACCGACGGCATAGGGACTTTAGTTCCGGTCGCGATGGGTCACGGGGACCCAGGCCTAGGGCAGCACAGGGAGCGGAGTGTTGGACTTGCGGACGCGTGGGTCACTTTTCGCGCGAGTGTAGGGCCGCGAAGTGTTGGAACTGCGGAAGAGCAGATCACATCAGCGTGAACTGCCCTGCAGGTAGGATGGCGGCGAACGTGGACAGTAGCTCCAGTCCATGTTCCCCAAATAAATTTCATCATGCGGCTGCGTGTGTTACATCGGACAACGGAGGCGGACAGTATTCTAAGTGTCCCAGTTGTGAGAAGTTATTATCTTCCGGTGTTTTACCTTGTGGGAGAAAGATCCCCGTTATAAATTCATGTCATACAGGAGGTGGTCTTAGGGTTTATCCGGGGTTTGTTGGGGACGAACCGGTCTCGGTTTTACGAGATACAGGATCTACCGTTGTGGGAGTGCATAGAGACTGCATTCGGGATTCACAGCTTACAGGTGAGACTGTCCCGTGCATCCAATTTTCGGGGGCCATTGAGAAATTACCCATGGCAAGAATAATGATAGATACACCTTTCCTTAGCGGGGAAGTCGAGGCAGTCGTTGGTTGTTTTCCAGGCGCCCAGCTCATCATTGGGAATGTATCACGGGTAGTTTCCCCTTCCGATGAGAACGTGCAAGCATGGTCGCAATCAAAAGGTATTGACCTTTGCGCCGCGGTCGAAACACGTCGACGGGTAGCTGATAAAGATAAGATTAGACCTTTGGCTACCCCAGCGGTCAACCTAGATATCACGCCAGAGCGCTTGGCGAAATTACAAAGGGAGGACCCATCATTAAACCCATGTTTTGGGGAAGCGCGAACCGAGAAAACGAGGAAATATAAGAACGGGTCATCTTCTTTTTTTGTCCAGGGGGGCATTCTGTTCCGTATGTACGTCACAGTGGCTTCCGTTCAAAAGCAGGTCGTCGTGCCACGGTCGTTAATTGCTACAGTATTGCGTCTGGCCCATGATGTTCCATTAGCGGGTCATATGGGAAGTGCTAGGACCAAGGAGAGAGTTCTGAAAGATTTTTATTGGCCATCGATACATAGAGATGTACGGCTGTATTGTAAGACCTGCAGTGCGTGCCAAAAGACGACGCATAAGGGTCGTACACCCCAGACTCCTCTTCAAAAGATCCCCACGGTTTCGGAACCGTTTAAAAAGGTTTCAGTACCTTGTTGATTTAAGAGAAAGACTATCTTCAGCGCGCACTATAGCAGAAGAAGCTTCTGGTATCGCTTCGAAAAGAGCAAAAGACTATAAAGATAGAGGTTCCAAACTGAGAATTTTTAAGCCAGGAGACAAGGTCCTATTGTTGTTACCTACGGACCATAATAAGTTATTGATGACATGGAAAGGCCCTTATGTTATTGAGCGAGTTGTTTCAAAGGTAGATTACGCTATCCACATTGATGGAGCGAGTAAGGTTTTCCATGTTAATATGCTACAGAGATTTTATGAGAGACCACAGTATCTGTGTGCACAGACAAGACCAGAGGAGACTGTCTTCTCTACTGCTTGTACGGGGGTCGTAGACCAGTTGGACTGTGACGTAAGCGACACCGAGGCGCAGGAAGAGTTACAAATTCAATTGCCGGAGTTAACTCCGACACAAGGTTACAGGGACGTTAAAATTAACCCTGACCTTACGAGTTCAAGGAGTAGGGAACTTGAGACCCTGTTAGCGTCATTCCCGGATGTTGTTACGGATTTGCCGGGTCGCACTACGGTGATCCAGCACCAAATAAAGTTGACTTCGGATAAGCCAGTATTTCTTAGACCGTATCCGTTGCCTTTTTCTTCGAGAGATAGAGTCATAAAGGAAGTTGAGTCAATGTTGAAGTTAGATGTGATAGAACCATCAACATCGCCGTATTCATCACCCATCGTCCTCGTGAAAAAACTTGATGGATCGGTGCGGTTCTGTATTGATTTTCGAAGATTGAACACTATTACGGTAGGCGATAGGGAGCCTATTCCGTTTCAGGAGGAATTAATAGCTTCATTGGCCGGGTCCACGTGGTTTTCCAAGATAGATTTAACGAAAGGTTATTGGGAAATCCCGCTTACTGAGGAGTCTAAACAATACACGGCGTTCCAAACGCCCATTGGATTATTCCAATTTAAGGTCATGCCATTCGGGTTGGTGAACGCGCCAGCGACGTTTGCACGATTAATGAGATTAGTGTTGAAGGACATACCTAATGTCGTGTCATTCTTTGATGATATAGCATGCCATACGTCGACATGGTCTGATCATATTCAGACACTAACAGTAATTTTTCAACGATTACGTCATTTTGGGTTAACTGCTAAACCCGCAAAGATGGATTTGGCATGTCCAGAGATAGTATTCTTAGGACATATTGTGGGTAGAGGCGTTCAGAGACCTGAAGTAACAAAAATTGACAAGTTAGTAGGGTTGCAAATCCCTAAAACAAAGAAACAAGTCAGAAGCTTAGTGGGAATTTTAAATTATTACAGAAAGTTCATTCCAAATTTTTCCTCCTTGTCATCTTCTCTTACTGACCTTACTAAGAAGGGACAACCCGATAAGGTCCAGTGGACGTCTAAATGTCAGACAGCATTTGATAATTTGGTGACAGCGTTATCATCGTCACCCATTCTGATATTACCCGATTTTCGATCTAATTTTATCCTCAGAACGGATGCGTCGGACTCTGGTGTCGGCGCTTGTCTTCTACAGGAGAAGAACGAATGTCTCCATCCTGTATGTTATGTCAGTAGGAAGTTATTGCAGAGAGAAAGAAAGTATTCTGTGATAGAGCGTGAGTGTCTTGCCATTGTGTGGTCCGTCCAGAAACTGGGACGTTATCTCATGGGACGAGAATTTTGTATCCAGACAGACCACAAGCCACTGACATTTTTGTCGAAGAATCGTTCGTCCAGCCCACGCTTGTCTAGATGGGCATTGGCTTTGCAGCCGTATACCTTCGTTATTCAACCAATTCCAGGAACCAGCAATCATATCGCCGACTACCTTAGTCGAGCCTAGGGCAAGATTTCAGGAGCTTATACATCGGAGGACAGGAACATTGACAGGATCTGTGTGAATAAGTCGACTTTAAAATATTGACATTATAAATATGATATGAAGAATGGTTGATAGGTTGAATGGTTTTTGATTCTGTATTAAGTATTGTGGTTAGTTAGCTATTCATGATGTGACACATATATGCATATTGCAGGCCATATTGATCCCCATATTTTCCCCTGATTTCGGTATTTTATATACTAGGGGAACTGCTAGGTCAGTTTTTTTAGTGTAGGTATTGCTCACGCTCACTCGTTGACAGTCATCTTGATGCGATTTGAAATTAATTGCATTAATTTTTTTGGGGTGGGGGATGATGTCACGAGTGGAGTGAGTGCAATTAAGGGGATTGCTACAGAGCGGGTGTAGAGTAAGAAGGGCTCACAGTAGACAGCAAGTTAAGCCTGCTGTTGTGAGTAGTGGGGGGGGGGGGTCTGAAGGAGGCGAAAGCGCTGTATAACTATCACTGCCATTTAGAAGGCCCGACGGAGCGGACCTGTGAATAAGAGCCCATCGGGCGGACATAAAGGAAGCAGTCGAGAAGACTAAAGGAAGAGTCTTTCCAGTAATGACTGGTATGTAGAACGTTGAGTGATTATTATGATTGATGCATTATAATATATTCGTCTATTACCATGATGTAAATAAGTATATGTGAGGAATGTGGAAGTCCTTGATATTGGATATAGCAATGTGCGCCATGAGCGATAGATGAAAGTGAGTTCATGGATTTGTAGCGCGAGTGAGTAGTGTGTACTCCGATGGAAGTGTGTTACCGTAAGATGTGTGGTGAGTGAAAGGTGAACTAGTGTGTGTACGCTTCATGGATTGTAAGGAGAGGTGGAGTGAATAGAAATGGTAGGGTATTATACCAATGTAATGTTATTCTTGTAGGTGTCGGGGACGGGCCGAAGAGCCACCTCGATGAGCACAAGTGATAGGCCATCATAGGGCCGGAGGCCGCACATAGGCCAGAAGTGAGGCTGTCAGTGCAGGACAGTAGAGGCACATAAAGTCGTGGCAGTCGGGCCACGGACAGGGACGTAGATATGAGAGTGAATGAGATACTATATTGTTGCCATGTTGATAGGCTAGTGAACTGATACTATGTTGTTGCCATGTTGATGGCTCTGGAATTATTAATGTGCTAGTAAGACCCTGAGGGGAGAGGCTGAGGCCGAAGTGCCTTTAGGAGTAACTACCGGATTGTGGATCCGAGGGAGAGTGTGTGTGAGAATAAGGCCGTTGTACGGCAGTTCATTTCAATAATATAATGTATGTAATTGCGCTATTATATGTATAATTATGTTTAATAAATGTGTGAGTCTGATGGGGGGTTTTGTTAAGTGTTAAACTTGTTTGTTCGTGATTGTCGTCCTGTCATAAACTATTACATCTCCCAGTCTGGGAATTGTGACACGGTAGTTACTCCTAAAGGCACTTCGGCCTCAGCCTCTCCCCTCAGGGTCTTAATAGCACATTAATAATTCACTGGCACCGCAGTCTCTCAATATCACCTTCCTATTATCATACACCTTAGCATTCCCCTAGCACCTCAGCAGGGCAATAACAAATTATTATTTCCATAGCCATCAACATGGCAACAACATAGTATCAGTTCACTAGCCTATCAACATGGCAACAATATAGTATCTCATTCACTCTCATATCTACGTCCCTGTCCGTGGCCTGACTGCCACGACTTTATGTGCCTCTACTGTCCTGCACTGACAGCCTCACTTCTGGCCTATGTGCGGCCTCCGGCCCTATGATGGCCTATCACTTGTGCTCATCGAGGTGGCTCTTCGGCCCGTCCCCGACACCTACAAGAATAACATTACATTGGTATAATACCCTACCATCTCTATTCACTCCACCTCTCCTTACAATCCATGAAGCGTACACACACTAGTTCACCTTTCACTCACCACACATCTTACGGTAACACACCTCCATCGGAGTACACACTACTCACTCGCGCTACAAATCCATGAACTCACTTTCATCTATCGCTCGTGGCGCACATTGCTATATCCAATATCAAGGACTTCCACATTCCTCACATATACTTATTCACATCATGGTAATAGACGAATATAATATAATACATCAATCATAATAATCACTCAACGTTCTACATACCAGTCATTACTGGAAAGACTCTTCCACTAGTCTTCTCGACTGCTTCCTTTATGTCCGCCCGATGGGCTCTTATTCACAGGTCCGCTCCGTCGGGCCTTCTAACTTGCAGTGATAGTTATACATCGCTTTCGCCTCATTCAGACCCTCCCACTACTCACAACAGCACGCTTAACTTGCTGTCTACTGTGAGCCCTTCTTACTCTACACCCGCTCTGTAGCAATCCCCTTAATTGCACTCACTCCACTCGTGACACACTGCATATTACACTTTGCCGCATCCATTGTTTCTAAGTCTTTATATATCGTAAGGGATTCGCTGCTCCTGGCATTTACATCCCACTTTTCCTTTTGTTTTTTGTTAAATTTTACTTGTTCTTATTTTTTTGTTTTTGCGTAGAGATTTTTTTTTTTTTATTTGGCCCGGGCAGCTGGATTTGTTCGGCCTGCTCTTCTGGACTTTCAACTGCCAAGGTATCTTTAATGCGCACACCGTGCACATGCGCCCTCCGGGTGTTTCGTCCTTATCCGAGAAGACTAGGTGCTCGATCCTACCTACCATAGGTACAGGGACAGGAATTTTCCCCCAAGAATTCCAATATGCCTGCACCGACAGGGAATCGAACACGGTACCTTCGGCATGAGAGGCGAGCACCTTGCCTAAATTTAGACCAGCTTGTCCCACTGTAGTATCCAATTCCCTACATTTCCAATACATTATCCAATTCCTTACATATTCATATCATGAATGGGTGCAGTATTCATATCATGTCAGGTCAGAAAAATCTGCTACTGGTAACGTGTAATCCAGTATAACCTGTTTCATGAACTGGTACGCTAGCATGGTATCAATGGGCGTGCACCTGTCGGTGCAAACGGCCAGGGCGGAGGAGGTTTCATCTAACCCAACGGCCACATGCTAGGGCACAATGGGACCCTCAGTACTTGAGTCCTTCATATTGGCCCCCGGTAGCGGTGTGGTCATAGGTTTGTTTGCCTAAATCACAGACGAAGAATTGAGCAAACTTCCCGGACGCAGCTTCGAAGCTGGCGGCAGCAGGCCAGTGGTTGATTGATAGGGCAGATGGCAATATACCGTCACTCTGGCCTGGATATCGTGACACAGAGCATCCACCAGTATTGGTGTTCTTTGGTTTGGGTCTTTCACCCTAGTCAGTTGGGACTGCGAGGCTGTGGAGTAGCCTACAGGCAGCCGGTCAGGCAATATGACTGTCCCTCTGGTATCCTCCTGCACCTGGATACATTTCCAGTCGTCTTGACCCTGTCTTGCCACTTGGATAAGTTGTGTCCAGGCGAGAGAGTGAGTCTGATGTTTGCGCAGCTCTTTCTCACTAAAAACAAATTCTTTGCGCCAGTCTTAACACTCACCTCGTCTTCTTTCATCTTTGTCTCGTCTTCTTTCCTCTCATAATTCCAACGGCGATGGGCGAGTGCGGTGGCAGCAGGTTTGGATAGACTGGAAGCTGTTAGCACAGACCTACACGTTGGTGGCTGTGGGCTATGGTCGCTTCATCGTCGATTGAAGTGGAGGCGTGGGGAGGCAGCACCCACAGTAGCTGAGCAGCCTTATTTAAGGATAGCACTGCTCACCTCAACTGAAGAAGGGGCTAGAAAAGGTGCCCTAAAGAAAGCCCACTTCACATCACCCTGACGGGTATACCGCGACCAGTGGGGATCCCTTTTTGCGGTCGAAACAAAAAGAAATTCAGCTTACTCAGGCTAGGAGCCTGGAATATACGCACACTACAGGACAACTCAAACAACCCGGAAAGGCGCACTGCACTTATTGCCATTGAGCTCAGCAGGTACAACCTGGACATAGTGGCACTCAGTGAAACCAGACTCCCTGATAGTGGCCAACTCAAAGAGCTCAGTGGTGGATACACCTTCTTCTGGAAAGGCAAGGGTGCAGTCGAACCGAGACAGCATGGTGTTGGGTTTGCAATTAAAAATGACCTTGTCAGAAACTTGCAGTCCATGCCAATTGAAATAAATGACAGGCTAATGAAACTCAGGATCCCAGTTGGGAAAAGCCAGTCAGCCACCCTCATTAGCGCATATACGCCCACCATGACAAACCCAGATGAAGCCAAAGACAAGTTCTATTCTGATCTAGAATCTGTCATATGCTCTGTCCCGGCAGCTGATAAGCTGATTCTCTTGGGGGACTTCAATGCTAGGGTTGGCTCCGAAATCTCAGCGTGGCCAAATGTTTGGGCCCTCATGGAGTTGGTTCATGCAATAACAATGGGTTGCGCTTACTTACTTTGTGCGCTGAATTTGGCCTGTTCATTACCAACACACATTTTAGTCTCCCCGTGAGAAACAGAACGTCATGGATGCATCCCCGCTCAAAGCATTGGCATCTCATAGACTATGTCATTGTGAGGAAGACTGACAGAAAGGATGTCCTTGTAACAAAGGCGATGTGTGGTGCCGAGTGTGGAACTGACCACAGACTCATTGTTTGCAAGCTCAGACTAACATTGAGGCGCAATAGACGCCCTCAAGGGAAAGCGCCACCTAAACGCCTAAATGTTTCAAAACTCTGCTCAGTTGAGAAACAGAGCGAGCTCTCATCAGAACTCTCCTCAAAATTGGATTGCGTGAGTTTTGACCCTGAGAACATTGAACAGAGCTGGACTGACCTAAATACGAATGTGCACTCCTGCGCCAGCAGCACAGTTGGTTTTCCTGTCCGCAAGCACCAGGACTGGTTCAATGATAATGATAATGAAATCAAAGTGCTCATCAAAGAAAAAAATAGTCTCATTCAAGCTCACTGCAGTGACCCCTCTTCCACAGCAAAAGCTGATGCACTGCGTGCATGTAAGGGTGTACTCCAGAAGAAGCTGAGGAAAATGAAAAATGACTGGCTTGAAGAGCGAGTAAGAGAAACTCAGAAATATGCCGACACAAACAACACTAGAAAGTTCTTTGAGAGCCTCCGAGCTGTGTTTGGACCATATATATCCCGCTCTGGCACTACGCCACTTCTTGCGTCAGATGGTTCAACACGCATTGTTGAATTGAATGCCATAATTCAGCGTTGGGCAGAACATTTCGGAGGTGTGCTAAATCGGCCATCAAATATAAATACTGAGTCCATTGACCGCCTCCCTCAGACTCCTATTAATGCAGCTCTTGCCAAGCCATTCACAGCAAATGAGACCCGGACTGCCACAAATCAGATGTCCTTTAACAAATCACCAGGCGTGGATTCAATTCCTGCTGAGGTGTATGCCTTCGGTGGAGAAAAGCTTATTGAAAGGTTGACAGAGTTGTTCAATCATATGTTGAAAGCAGGGAAGCTGCCACAGGACTTCAAAGATGCTTCAATCATCCATCTGTACAAAAACAAAGGGGACAGCCAAGTCTGTGACAACCATCGGGGAATCTCTCTACTTTCAATTGCTGGCAAAATATTGGCAAGAATGCTTCTGAATCGCCTTCTTGATCACCTCTCGTCAAATGACTTGCTTCCCGAGAGCCAATGTGGCTTTCGTAAAGAGAGGGGAACGGCAGATATGATTTTTGCTGCCAGACAGATTCAGGAAAAATGCATGGAACAAAATAAAGCGCTGTATATCACATTTGTTGACCTCACAAAAGCATTTGACACAGTGTGTCGTGAAGGCCTCTGGAAAATCTTGGCGAAATTTGGGTGTCCACCCGAATTCATCACAATAGTGCGCCAGTTTCATGATGGCATGCAAGCTGCAGTCAAAAGCAACGGCAGTGTTTCAGAGCCCTTTGCTGTCACAAATGGGGTAAAACAGGGTTGTGTCTTAGCCCCAACTCTGTTCAGCATCATGTTCTCTGCAATGCTACAAGAAGCCTTTAGCTCTCCTCCTCAAGGGGTAAGCATCAAGTACCGAACTGATGGCAGTCTATTCAACCTCAGGAGACTTCAGGCAAAAACCAAAACCAAAAGTACTCAAGTCTGTGACTTACTATTTGCTGATGATTGTGCACTTCTGGCACACGATGAGGATAGCATGCAAAACTGTGTTGATAAGTTCTCTAGTGCCTGTGACAACTTTGGCCTCACAATAAGCACAAAGAAGACGGAAGTGCTCCATCAGCCTACTCCAGACGACAAGTATCCTGTGACCCCAAATATCAAAGTCCATGACAGTCTTCTGAAGGTGTCGGAGAACTTCACCTATCTTGGCAGTACACTGTCTTCCGCGGCTCGTGTTGATACTGAAATTCTCTCAAGAATCAGCAAAGCCAGCTCTGCATTTGGCAGGCTTCGAAAGAGAGTGTGGGATGTTGCCGGCATTCGCACAGACACTAAGCTGAAAGTGTACAATGCTGTGGTCCTTCCCACCCTACTCTATGGGGCTGAAACCTGGACAGTGTACCAATCGCATGCCAGAAAGCTAAATCATTTTCATCTGGCCTGCCTTAGAAAGATCCTAAGGATAAAATTCCAGACACTGAGGTCCTCAATCGTGCCAACGAATTGAGCATCTTCTGCCACCTGAAAAAAATTCAGATACGTTGGGCAGGACATGTTGTCAGAATGCCCGACTCCAGACTCCCTAAGCAAATCTTCTTCTCTGAGCTCTCCAATGGAACGAGGAATGTTGGGGCCCCAAAGAGACGTTACAAAGACACTCTCAAGCAATCACTGAAGGCCTTTGCCATTGATGTGAGTGAGTGGGAAAAGCTCTCCCTTGATCGTGCAAATTGGAGGGCGGCCCTTACCAGAGGCAGCAAAGCATGGGAAGCTGACAGAGTCCAGCAGGCTATCAAAAAAAGAGAACGGCGCAAGAAAAGGCCCAGTGGTACTGAACCAACGGAGCACTCTTGTCATTTATGCGGAAGGGTCTGCAGGGCAAAAATAGGACTTATCAGTCACATGAGAAGCCATAAGTCATGAAAGAACAGTCTTTCCATTCTGTCCTCTGTGTCCTTTAGTTCTCTTTATTGTCCATGTGTTGAAATTCTCAACAATTTCTGTTCTTTATTCCTCTGGTGTTGTTAAGGTCATCATCATACCTGATGGACGAACTATTACATATTCATAATTTGTGGAAGAAATGTAATTACATGGTTCCTACAATGAAATGAAGAAAAAAATATTACCTCGAAAATGCTCGCACACATAAACAAAACACACACGCATGGTGGGGCGGGGGGGGGGGGAGGTTGAATATCTGTAGCGCATTTGGTTACAATATTTTATCTAATTCTCAATTATTATTTTATCAAATTTGGCTTTCTAATTTCTGCTGGCGCCGATTTGCCCACTTTCTCTATGTTCACCAGCAGCTGGTTACCGGACACTGGCTTTCTGCTTCCGGTTTACCTGCTTTCTCTATGTCCTCCCTCTTAAATCATTTTACTTAACATTCATCCCGGCTAGGTCAGCCATTGAAAAAAAAACAAAGCAAAAAAGTATCATTTCACTTCACTGAAAATTCATGCCTGCCAGGTCAGCGATTCAATTTAAAAAAACGAAACAAAAAAACCCTTACACTTGCATTCATTTAAGTTCACCCGTGTCAAGGCTGGAGAGATTTTTTTTTTTTTTGTCTGTTGTAGACAATACAATTGCTGCCTACTGCTTTCCGGTGCAACCAAGACTAACCCACCTGCATCTAAAGAACCTGGGTAATCTTGAACGTCAAGGGCATTTCTCAAATAATTTTTAACTTCATATTTCACAAAGAGCACGTGTATATTCCCAGGAAATGAAAAGGAACACCCCCCCCCCCATCCCCCAAAAAGCCTGGAAAATGAGCAGCCAATCAGAAATTTCAGAGATGTCCGGGGGTGGTTGGGGGCAGCTACCGGCAATGTCCGGGGATGGTTGGGGGCCGCTACCGGCAGGGTCCCCTCCTGCCCTGCCATAGGGTCCCCTTCTGTCCTGCCGTACTTCTATGTTCAGTCGATTGTCTGAACTTTTTCCTACCACGTTATTTATAGTGTCGACACGCTTTCTCCAAACCCCCAACTCGAAGCTCATGAATGTCCAAGAACTCTCGTGCCTATGGCACAGGCCCATTTTGTGTCATTTATACTGGACGGGTCAACGTATTTCAGCTCCGCTTACTCTACACTTTTTGTTCTTTCCTGCCGATGCCTCTCATGACTGTAGGTGGCAAACTGTAATAAAGGACCAAAAAATCGAACATTATTAAACTAATTTTCAGTGTAAAAAAAAAAGAAGCCACGCACGCTTAAAAAGAAAAAGAATGAGGCTTTGCGATGAAGTAAAACTCTTCAGACTACATAGATCTAGATTTGAACATTAATTTAAAAATTCGTTTTCAGTACCAGTTGGCTCAATACGTTGTCAAGGGAGATAATTGCCGTCTTTCTCTCCCACCAGTGGTCTATCTGCTGGATTTATATGCGCAAATTGCATTTGGCGGGTGACCAAAACTTCCTGTGAAAATTTTATTTGTTGTAGAAAAAAGATAGGCATCTGGGTCATTTTCAACGCTCTTGAGTTTTACATGACCATAGCACAGCGTCTTTTGGGACTCATATCCCTCCCAAGAATTTTTTTTTTTCCACACAATGTGCTGGAGACAGTAAGGTATATAAGAACGCCCCTCAGACTGTAAGATACAAGAAAGTCCTTTGAAGTCTGCAAGATGAAGAATGTCCCCGGAGACTAAGGTACAAGAAAGTCCACCGAGACTTAACACAAGGAAGTCACCAAGTCTGAGCTATCAGAACAATCTGCAGGTATGTTTCCTCAGGACGGACCTTAAACGGTGTGTCACTTCGAGATACACCAGTTATTTCACGAGAAACAAGCCACGAGGCTAAAACCACACATATTAAACAAAAAATTGGCAGGAAGAATTCACTGTGGTGCAAGTTTGGCTCTTTTTGCCGATGTTACAAAAATGTCAAGCAATTACATCATACTTCGAAATCTTCAAGGTGCAAGCGAATGGAGAGCCAAGTAGGTACCGGGCTGTGTTGGCAGCACCGCAAGTACCAATATATGAACATACAACCACTGCCGAATTTTAGCCACAAGTTAAATATACAATGTACAAATAAGCTACAGTTTGGGACCTCACAATCTGCAGAGTTTCGGCAATTTTCAGATTTTGAAAGGATTGCCAAATCCGGTTACCTCCAAGAAAGCACACTGAAGTCTTTTAATCTTACTAGCATAGCCGACCCATGCAAAATAAATCTTACAGATTCTTCGTTGGAAGCTCAACAGTATATCTTGATCTAGGCTACATTAAAAGCAGCATTTGGATTCGATGCAATGACTAATAGAACGCGTAGAAATAGACACGATAACGTTGATTTTCGACCACTAATGTGTAGAGAGAGGTGAAGGGCGGAATTTCCGATCATGTTTTTCTTTATTCTACTCAACGAAAATGCGCCTCTGTTTTTATGGCTGAAAAAGGTTTAATATAAATAATAGTAAGACTGATTTTTGTCCAAAGTGAACGTGTCCACGTTACTCTTATCGCCTCTAGGGTGCCCTCAGCTTTCTGTCAGTGTTTAGTCGCAACGAAATAGTTTCAGATCTAAGTATTGGCGGTTAAAATATTTTACGTCCCATCCTTCGTAAACACATGGGTGCGTTGGTCATCCTGTGGCTAACTTTGGAGAAACAAAACTTACCTTCTGTGCACTTTGGAAAAACTGTTTCGACTGGTCACTCTGATTGATCTTTTTACAGATACAGACCAAGGACGAGATGCATGGGTCCGGCTCCTGTAGCAGAATACAAGCCAGTCAGGAACTCGATAATGTTTGCGAGATCACATCCCGCGCTCTCAGTTCAGGAGCAAAACGGTTTCCTGGGGTTTGTTCTGTTTTAGACTGACCAGCACCGCTGGTCATTTGGGAAGACTTTCCGAAAGCTTTTGACAAAAATTTACACACGTAATTTTAGTTTGCTTAGTCATGGCATGACTCGGCAAAATCTTTAAATAGCCTAAGGGATGAAACAGACCAAAGCTGGTCTAGGCACCAGACGGGTAGCTCGTCGCCCATCAATTTTACTTCACACAAACACAATAGCCACTACCAGTACTGCGACCCAGCGTGACACAGCGGGCGGTGCCTTTTGTGCTAGTGTGAATCAAGGTTTACAGGCGGAGAGCTACCAGCCTTGCACCTACTCCAGCTCTGGTCTGTTTCACCCCTAATTTGAGTCTTTTTTTTTTTTAAATAACACTCACAAGGTTTATTTTCCACGCCATTTACATCCCAACAATACTACAAAGAAATGACTGTGACGTGTCCCATCTGTGCGCGACAGTCAATCTTTACTAGTATCGAATATTGTCGAAAACAGTGAAAGATACGGAAGATGTTGTTTGCCCTCCGCAATTCGCCCCGACAAAACGTTTTAGCTAGATGTGTGCCGCCATCTTTCACTAAGGTTCCTTACCATGTATTTGTATTTGTATTTGTATAACTCTTTAATCCCATTTGGGAAATTTGCCTTTGTGCCATTGCAGCCCAGTTATAACTGGAGCAGGCACGTCGTCGCCACAGTGCAGCGCCGGTCGGCGGTTCTTCTTGTTGTTGTTGTTGTTGTTGTTGTTGTTTTTTTGGGGGGGGGATATGAGGGAGGAGGGGGAGGGAATCGTATGGATGAATTTTATTTAATTTTGCCCGGGCAGCGGCCTGTTCGGCCTGCTCTTTTCGATTTCCAACTGCCAAGGTATCTTTAATGAGCGCAGCGTGCACAAGAGCCCTCCGAATTTGTTCGTCCTTATCAGAGAATACTAAGTACTCGATCCTATCCCCCAGTATGATCAGGGACACGAAAATATGAGAAAAAAATCCCAAACTTCCAACATGCCTGTACCGGCCGGGTTTTGAACCCTGGACCCCTGGCATGAGAGGCGAGCACCTAGCCACTAGACCACTTTGTCACTTCAGGTGTTTTAGGTCTTTGTGTCTGGAGGTTTCGCTGCTCTTTGCGTTTACAACTCACTTTTTCTTGTTCTCATATTCTTGATCTTGTTTCTGTGTGTTTTGTGGTCGGGATTATTTTGTTGTTTTTTTTCATTTTGCCCAGACATAGCCTAGGCCTTGTTAAGCCTGCTCGCCCCGACTTTCAACTTCGCAACGTGCACCCGGGCTATCCGAGTTTTTCGTCCTTATCCGAGAAGACTAGGTGCTCTGTCCTTCCTACCATGAATTAAGGACAGAATTTTTTTAGTTTTGTCTATTAAACCAAGTACAAACAGTGATCTGTGGATGCTTTCCTAAAAAGAACAAACTGCAACTCATCCGACCTGTGCACGATGGTCCCTTTTTACTATTATCGAATACAATATTATAAATGTATACCTTTCACGTACACTTAAAACCATTAAACCTTTGTTAAGTCCAACTGTGACTGTTTCTCGTCCCTCCACCACCATCATCGCCCCCTTTCCTTTGTTTTTGCCTCCCTGTGCGCCCCTTTCTTCGTTCTCGCACTCGGGAGATCAAACTCGGCCACGTTGAGAACCACAGCCTGAGAGTGACAAGCTTCTAATCTATCTCAACTACTTGTGGGCTGAAACTGAGTTACACCCCACACAGTACCTCTACAGGACTTTTCCATTGCGCGTCAACGTATGAAGAGGATGCGGTGTGTAATTTGAAAGTATTACGAGAAAGTTGTATCGTCAAAAGCTATGACATGAGCACATGAAACTTCAATCATCCATTTCTCGGAGGAAAGGAGTTAGAACCTTGTCACTCCAAGGGATGTATCAAACAGCCCGGTCACACAGTCCGATGCTGGTGGACAAAAGTGTGCCAAAGAAATAGTGGCAGAAACTGACCGTGTCTGCTTAGAATGACAGTGTCCTCCCGGAATTGCTAAGAAAATGATAGGAAATTATGGTGTGCACTTCTATCAGAGATACTAGAATTTCTAGTATATTTGCTTCTAGTTTCGAGATTTGGCGGAAGTGAGATCTCTCTATGAGTACATACTCTCTGGCTCAGTAGTCCAGTGGTCCAGTATTCCAGTAGTCAGTTATTCCAGTTGTCCAGTATTCCAGTGGTCCAGCAGCCCAGTATTCCAGCAGTCCAGTATTCCAGTAGTCCAAACCGATTTTTACGATTTGTCACAGGAAAACCATTTTCGGAAAGATGATATAGTCAGCATTTTCTTCAACAATCTGTGCTTTGAATAATATGGGCGTGTAAGAGTGCATGTGTGAAAGTGAAAGAGAGAGAGAGAGAGAAGGAGAGAGAGTGAAAGGGAGAGAGAGAGAGTCATTCGACACAGTGAGAGAGAGAGAGAGAGAGAGAGAGAGAGAGAAAAGACATTTGACACAGTTTAACGTCACAAGATAACAGTCCACCTTCTGAAAACTCCCAAACTAACTAAGTACCGTAATTAAGATTCAAAAATGAATTTGTTGCTTTCTAGGTAAGTATAACTAATAAAGACAATAATATTCAATTAAGTCGCTAACATTAACGGGAACAAAGTGACCTGACCCTGCCTAGTGGGAATTCTTCTGTCTGCATTAACATTTTCGGACTGACTGTCAAATCGGAATAGCCTAAAAAAAATCCCTTAAAAAATGATTATAATACTAAGTCTTGTGGCATTACGCGATGAACTGCTAGTAGGCAGACTTAGAAAATGACGTCCAATAAAGGGACACAACAGAACAAATGACACCGAACGTACTGGAAAACGCAAATTTAACTCCTCTCAATGTTGTGACATCGTCTCCCTTTGACAAGTGTCGATACAATACTGTGCTTCCCAATGTGCAATGAACACAACTTTTACAAAATTTAGCTTCTTGTTATTTTATTCCGGTGCTATACCGGTACTTAGCTGGGAAACTCATTATCGTCATCGTAAATTATACTGCTTCCTTTTCCATTAAGGCACTATTATTTTACCCCCTCCCCCAATGCACCTGGCCATGTCATGGGCTTTTAAAATATTTTTGCTCGCTTCAAGAGGACTTGTATTCTTTTCCATAGAAGTTCAAAAATAATTGCTGTCATTAAAAGTGCTGTTTGTTCCTAATACGGGGCTTGGTGACATGCAGCTTTCTTTTTCCACATTTTAGTTTAGCCTAATAGAACGATATGAGTACTGAGTAATGCGAGAGCTTCTCACATTTGAAATACATGTAAATGGAATGCTTTATCGGGTAAAAAAATTTTTTTAAATCTGGAGGAATATTGTGACTTGACCAAATTATCTTTGTTGCATGTTATAGTTACTGATGCACTGCTGGCGTGATTAAAGAGCTCAACCGTGTATACAGTAGAGTGATGAAAAGCACACTTTTATTTTTGTTTCTTGGGGTGCCTTCACGTATGCATCTGAATATAATCATTTCAATTCATAGTTCATGTCACTAATGGAGACACAAAGGTGAGAATGATATTACAGGAAAGAAAGGAGAAAGAAAGAAAGAGAGAGAAAGCGAGAGAGAGAAAGACAGACAGACATGGCCTTTTCTCATAGTACCGGTTGCAAGAAATGTCTATTTTGTGTTTGTGGTCTATGAATTTTGCTTACATATCGTCCCATAATTGATATATTTGCAAGAATATTCTGTGACTGACTGTGGGCTTTGATGATGAACACAATTACATGTACACGTTTACTTTAGCTTGAGGAAGAGAAAATGTACAAATGAATTTTATAATAAGAGAATGCAGAATTTTTGCAGGTCAATACTAAGGTCCTTTGGTCACACAGACTAAAAAGCCTACAAGATTACACCCAACCTTCCAGAGAATAATAATACAAATCATGCTGGAACAAACAATCAGACTAGGAATGAAAAAAAAATATAAACAGAAGGATTTCAATTAGAACCACAAATGACCCAATTTTGTGGTGCTGACTATCAGTGTGTGTGAATAATTTGAGTTTTAAGATAATTTGAAAGTGTTCGAAATGTGCTGTCACCAGAAAGCCTAAATAAATTTTGGTTTGAACTCTTTTATGGTCAATAGGCTATAGAGCCCTTTAAGTAAAGAGGGTGATTTTTTTTTAAAATAACCTTATTGCAAACCACAACTGATCAAAAGGATTAAAAGCGTTTATTTTTTAGACATTTGTTTTATACAGTGATGCTCACACATGAACAATGTGAGATTTAATAATGCAACAACTGTCACAAAATGTTGGCTTCAAACCACACTTTCACTCAGGAATAAAGACACAACGATGTGGTTATTGAAAGCGATTTATTCAATTCATTTTCCAATGAACAACATAAAGGATAAAATTAATATAGAAATAATCAAACTGCAACGCAAATGTATTACTTGTATTATTTTGCTAATGTATATCAAACATGGACATGCACAGCTTTGACTTACAATTACATTCTCTTTAGTCTACACAGCATCAGACATCCTCTCTTTTTATTGTATGAAGACATCTGCTACTTGTATTACTTCCACCTCACGCCCCCGTTCACTCACACATGCACACATCTTCAATTCGCAAGCACACACACACACACATAGCCAAAGCCTTAAAATTACCTATTCAAATGATATGTCGTTGAAAAGTGTAATGACAGTCACGTTTTCCCCGTTTCGTGATAACTACTGACAATGTGATCTGTCACTACACCTTTCACCCACACATTTGTACTGCACAGAGGTTCATAAAATATTCTAAAGCCATACATTTACATAAAATTCACCCTCTTGTTTTATATGAACCCCAAAGTTTCTCTTCCTGACACTGAAGGAAAGAAAAAAAGCCCAAATTCCGTTGTACAACAACAGAAGAGATTTGGGTTTCATACTGACAGGCTTGTATACATCATAAGGTATTTTCCAAATTGTTGTATGTGTATTTTGGCCTTTTCGAGGAAATGGGGTTCGAAACTTTGAAGAGTTGTGTAAAATTAAAGCACAAAATTACGTCAAAAACACATACCTCCAAAAGTTTTTAACAGAATGGAATGGTCTAATACATAATGAAATTAGCAGTGTCATTTTCACGACAAAATCTCAAAATCTGCAAAATGTCACATACAACAACATGGCAAAAAACCCTTCAATATATATTACAAAGTGTTCATCATCAAATGAAAGACATTGTATAATAATAATGAGAATGAATCACTGCAAGTTTCTTTCATTCAAACTTTATAACTATACAAAAATATTTGCTCCCTTTTACTTCTCTCTCACTCACTCACTCACACATTCATTCAAGCTCTCACACACACACTTATGCTTACATATAATCCTTACATATGACGCTTACATTCGATCCTTTCATACTATACTCACATACAATACAATACTCGCATACAATACAATACTCACATACAACACTCACATACAATACAATACTCACATACAACACAATACTCACATACAATACTTACATACAATATTTACAATACTTACATACACTACATGCATATATATTACAAATGATTATCAACGAAAACACATTCTAAACCATACAATAATACAAATGACACATTATTCCAAAGTAAAGCAAAGTAAATAAGCTGAGCATTAGCTCCAAACAAAAGATAAACAGAAAGAAAGAAAGAAAGAAGACAGAAAAAAGAAAGAAAGAAAGAAGGAAGAAAGACAGAAAAGAAAGAAAGAAGCAAAGAAAAAACTAGCATGAACATTTTAAAATTTAAAGAAAATACACATGAAGATATTGAAAGAAAGAAAATACACATCAAAATTTTGAAAGAAAAAAGAAAAGGAAAGAAAGAGGGAAGAAAGACAGAAAAGAAAAAAAGAAGCAAAGACAGAAAACAAGCATGAACATTTCAAAAGAAAAAGAAAATACACATACATGAAGATTTTGAAAAGAAAGAAAGAAAATACACATCAAAATTTTGAAAGAAAGAAAAAGAAAGAAAGAAGAGCAAAAGAAAGAGGGAAGAAGGACAGAAAATAAAAACAAGCAAAGACAGAAAACAAGAATGAACATTTCAAAAGAAAAAGAAAATTTACATGAAGATTTTGAAAGGAAGACAGGAAATTCAAATCAAAATTTTGAAAGAAAAGCAAAAAGAAAATGAGAAAGAAAGAAACAAACAAAATCGTACATGAAAACCCTGAAATGCATTCCCATTTCTACATGAAACAAAAGGCAAAGCAAAAATTCTTGCACAAAAAAAAATCTCATGGACAAAATCTGTGAAACAGCCGTACAGTTACTTTTTTTTTTCTAATATCATACAGGTTCCAATAGCCATTATGTAAACCTTTTCAATTATCAGTAACACATCCCCTATCCTGTTAAACCCAATCCAAATATACTGTATAAAATTCATGTTGAAATGGAACAGTGAACATTTAACAATACCTCTTGCCCTCAAAGTTTATGTTACATTTATAATAACAATCTCAGTGACAATGTGACAATCCATAAGGACATGGCAATAATACTGGAATACATTACAATTACAAAACTGCCAATACATTTCAAAACTGCAACATCACAGGCTGTGACAAAATTGTGTGCATAAATAATACTAAATAGATAATGATGGTTGCTGTAGTTTTCATTCATTGTAAATTCTGTTCAAATTTCCTCTATGAGAATTATTTTCCATGTGAAAGGTTCCAACATTGGCCTAAAATTGAAAATTATTGTGATTTCAGTATTTTTCATGAAAATAAGGATGATTATAAAATGAAGTATGATAATGACCCATGAATCACAATGAATATATATAGCCTTCACCTTTTCTGTGTGTGAACTGGAGGAAAAGAATGTTGCTTTCGGCCAATGGATATTTCAGAAATTTATTCTCCCAACAGACCGCGGCCCAGGCAAAATTAAATAAAAATTATCCTTGCCTAACTTGAATAATCTCCATATTTATCTTGCAATAATTTTAACTAATTTATACCTATACTTAACTTGAATAATCTCCATACTTACCTTGCAATAATTTTAACTTCCCTTTAATGGCAATTTTTGTGTTCTTCTGGTGGCATTTTAACATTCTCTTTATGAATGGCAATTCAAGATTCTTCTTATGACCGTTTTCCCTGTTTCGTGATAACTAATATAGAAATAAATTAAATAAAATTTATCCCTGCCTAACTTGAATAATCTCCATACTTACCTTGTAATAATGTTAACTAATTTATCCCTACCTAACTTGAATAATGTCCATACTTACCTATCAATAATTTTAACTTCTCTTTAAAGGCAATTTTCGAGTTCTTCTGATGGAATTTTAACATTCTCTTTATGGCAATCCAAGATTCTTCTTATGGCAGGTTTAACAATCTGATGGCAATTTTAACCTTCTGGTGGCATTTTAACATTCTCTTTATGGCAATTCAAGATTCTTCTTATGGCAGGTTTAACAATCTGATGGCAATTTTAACCTTCTGGTGGCATTTTAACATTCTCTTTATGGCAATTCAAGATTCTTCTTATGACAGGTTTAACAATCTGATGGCAATTTTAACTTTCTGATGGCATTTTAACATTCTCTTTATGGCAATTCAAGATTCTTCTTATGACAGGTTTAACAATCTGATGGCAATTTTAACTTTCTGATGGCATTTTAACATTTTCTTTATGGCTATTCAAGATTCTTCTTATGGCCGGTTTAACAATCTGATGGAAATTTTAACCTTCGGAATACATTTTAACATTTTCTTTATGGCAATTCAAGATTCTTCTTATGGCAGGTTTAACAATCTGATGGAAATTTTAACCTCCTGGTGGCATTTAAACATTTTCTTTATGGCAATTCAAAATTCTTCTTATGGCCGCTGCCCAGGCAAAAATAAATAAAATTTATCCTTACCTAAATTCAATAATCTCCATACTTACCATGCAATAATTTTAACTTGCCTTTAATGGCAAATTTTAGAGTTCTTCTGATGGCAGTTTTAACCTTCCTATGGCAATTTTAACCTTCTGGTGGCATTTTAACATTCTCTTTATGGCAATTCAAGATTCTTCTTATGGCAGGTCTAACAATCTGATGGCAATTTTAACATGCATAGTATGGAAATATTCTTCTTCTTCAGACAAATGCAATCTTATAGCAATTTGAATATTCTTTTCTTGACAATTTGCACATGCTTTTTCTGGTAATTTTAGCACTTATTTAGAGTCAGATTTATTTATTTTTTGCTTAGACATTTAAATACTCTTCTTGGGCAATTTTTAACCCTGTTACGACAATTTTAACATAATATTTCAAGAATCTGACCACAAATGTTACGAATTACATACTTACAATTACACTTCCGACAGGTAGCAAAATATGAACACTTAAAAACCCGATGAATGAATCTGATTACAATCCGACCTTCATGGCAGATCCACATTTTTGGGACCCTGGAGCTTGAACTGTTATGGGCCTCCTTTGTACCGATAAGGTCCAGGGGGCCTTGTTTGCCCCTCGGGGCTTACATGGTGGAAAAACGGGTTGGTGGGGTGCAGTCCTTGAAAATGGGTCATACAGTGAAACCCTTCCCACAAGCAACGAAGTCTGGGTAACCGCTGTTATCTTTTCAATGGGGTTGTCCATGACAGATCACCACATTTTTTGTTTTTCATTTAACTTACATTAGGGACCAAACTTATAAGGATACCTTGGCCTGCACATCTGTAACACTACATACTAACAAAGATATAGTCGAAAACTTACCAAAAACAAAAGGAAAGGAAAAAACTGGAGGAAGGAAATCACACCACCCATCGTTAATGCGCCGAAAAAAAGCACTGATTGATTCTCTACCAGAGTGGAAGAAGGCCATTACTGGGAGTTGCTTAAAGGGACGTTCTAAGAAGCCTGAGCAATGAAGTATCACTGAAATATCAATTTTGGGTTTCCGATGTCAATTACCGTTTTTCAAAGTGAGGAATCGATCTATCAATGTTAGAATGCTGAAAAATACAAGGAGACCACACTGAACAATGCGTTTGAAGTGGCCAATCCTCTGTGATAAATTATCGCCAAAGCGAGGAAAAAATGCAGATTTGACAATGTTTGGGTCTTGGCAACGGTGTTACAGCTACGGTCTGTAAGCTTGTAAGTACATTTTCTTTGGTATCATTGTAGCCTAAAGCTTATTTTCAGTACTATCGAGTAATAATGAAAAAACAAAAACTCGATTACGGATATTTTGAGATGGAAAACTGCAAACCGTCCATTCAATCACTATCGATATCGTATTTGGAACATCTTTTAAAAAACTTCATCGACATTGTTGAAAAATTCACTCATCAATTAAAAAAAGTTCCCACAGAGGCATTCCGGGATAAGGGGCCCTGACTTCATTGGTTTCATGGCAGATCTACCACTGCCCCCCCCCCCACCCGCCCCCAACCCCAATACACCCAAGAAAAAAAAGCAGTGTCTTAAGGCATATTCTCACTCTTAACATAATTTTCCTAAGGCAGCCATTTACAAGTATATACATTTAAATACTAATTTTTTAAAATCATTTGCAACAGTTATTGATTTGCTACTTATGGGGCATTTAACCTAAATATTGATTGAACTTGCAATCTGCATGTATAGATTTGCAACAATGCTGTTGCGCATTTACCCGGAGCCACAAGCGTAAATGTCTTAATTAACCACAGTAAGGATAAATTCTCTCAGTAAACCCCAAGCTCCTAGCTACAATGTCATTATAATACTGCTCTAAATATTGAGTGTAGCCTCTTTTTTCACCAGAAACCTCTCATTTTTAAGCCCAGATTTCACTTCGACTCAACCCTTTTTCTGCTCTGTCGTGTAAATCATCCATTTAAGCCTGGTCAGGGTTTGTTTAAAGACAATGAATCCATAACTCAAGATTTAACGCCCCCCCCCCCCCTATATATTAAAAAGCTTTCCATTTTTTTTTCTCACACTTTCCCCTACCAAATCTTCAACCTTTCCTTATGCATCTTAAATTACAGTAAATTTTTCTCAAAATATCTATACTTTGCTCAGACTGAAAGTACACACATCTCCAATACTTCTTTATAGTTCTAGCTCATAAGTTTTATTACCTTTTTTTGTTGTTGTTTTGTCACTATTTTCAAAATGCATTTGTTTCTCCTTAAAAATCAGCTGTGGCCTTAAAGGTAAAATGTTTAAATTATGCTAAAGGTGTGACTCCATAGGTGGTGCTTCTCTCTATCTATACTGACACTTTAGTTTACCTGAAATAACACGAAATTCAGCCCTCAAATATCCCACGGAAAACATTTTACCTTCAAAGTTGCAAAAGAAATTTACCATAAACAAAATAATTGTACAATGTGCAAAAAACAAGTTGTACCAAATGCAGCAAAAGAATTGTACAATATGCAGCAAAAGAATTGTACAATATGCAGCAAACGAATTGTACAATATGCAGCAAAAGAATTGTACAATATGCAGCAAAAGATTTGTACAATATGCAGCAAACGAATTGTACAATATGCAGCAAAACAAGTGTACAATCTGCAGCAAACGAATTGTACAATATGCAGCAAACGAATTGTACAATATGCCGCAAACGAATTGTACAATATGCAGCAAACGAATTGTACAATATGCAGCAAAAGAATTGTACAATATGCAGCAAAAGAATTGTACAATATGCAGCAAAAGAATTGTACAATATGCAGCAAAAGAATTGTACCATAATAATACACAACAAAAGAATTGGACAACAGAGTGTCTGAAGCAAGACAATAGAAAAAATATAGCACAATGTTAGGACAGAAAAAGATCCCACCAGGAGCGACCACCAATCACCCACCAAAGAAAAAAAGAAAGAAAGAAAGTCACAGAAACCAGCCATAGAAAACAAGAATGGGAGGCGCATGTACTGGGTGAATACAACAACACACAACACGTTGTGTCGGTCTCACATGCACATGTACTGGGTGAATACAACAACACACAACACGTTGTGTCGGTCTCACATGCACATGTACTGGGTGAATACAACAACACACAAAGCGTTGTGTCGGTCTCACATGCACATGTACTGGGTGAATACAACAACACACAAAACGTTGTGTCGGTCTCACATGCACATGTACTGGGTGAATACAACAACACACAAAGCGTTGTGTCGGTCTCACATGCACATGTACTGGGTGAATACAACAACACACAAAACGTTGTGTCGGTCTCACATGTACATGTACTGGGTGAATACAACAACACACAACACGTTGTGTCGGTCTCACATGCACATGTACTGGGTGAATACAACAACACACAAAACGTTGTGTCGGTCTCACATGCACATGTACTGGGTGAATACAACAACACACAAAACATTGTGTCGGTCTCACATGCACATGTACTGGGTGAATACAACAACACACAAAACGTTGTGTCGGTCTCACATGTACATGTACTGGGTGAATACAACAACACACAAAACGTTGTGTCGGTCTCACATGCACATGTACTGGGTGAATACAACAACACACAAAACGTTGTGTCGGTCTCACCTCTTGAAGACCACACACACCGTGACACTCGTATTCCCCATGTGCTGGCCGTGGTCAGTACCCTCTTGACAGTTAACCTTGTCTACTGTCTCCATTCTACCTGTCCTAGGGTCGTTGTACTCTACAACGTGAGACAGCGAGTACATAGTCTTTCTTTTTGTTTAACAATGCGGGATGTTTGGGAGTTCGGCCAGACGGCGTAGTAACTGTGCAAGGCATATCTGTACAGTGTTCCACTATGACTTTTGTGAAATTGTTTCCCTTTATACAGTGCATCTATGCAGTGACATTAGTCATCCTATTTATATAAAAACTTATATGTGTAGCATTAAATAAAATTAACTGTGTACCTTACAGAAGGATTTGCCTTATATTGTACTTAAAAGCCAACGCACCACACCATACAATACATTTACACCACTTGGGAAGCATTTAGTTTTGAGTTCGGGCCATGCAACAACCTCAACTTGAACCGTCTGAGGCTAGCAAAGAACAGAATCAAAGGACAGTACACGTGCAGACACTGCGTTAAACCCATGACAACAGCACACGTCATACACGCTCTGTGCACAGAAACTATAACCCCAAAAATTATTTAATGATTTTTTGAATCAAAATTGTAAATTTCTGTTCACCTTGACGGCTCTTCCAAAACCAGCGAACCGCACACGGAAAAAAAATTCCCGCAAATCACGAAAAAAACTAGCCCAATTCCGCGGTTTCCAGCCCAATCTGGGAACAATGCATACACGACTGCACAGCAAATGTTGCCGAGAGACAAACACTACAAGAGCTCCAGGGCCTACAGCACAAACAACATATCGTATACTACACAAAATATTCTTAGTCTGGAAAACCGCAAACACTTGACTAAAAGACGACAGTCAGCAAAAAGATAAATATTATTATATATGTACACAGACAGATATGCAGTCACCGACATCACAAATCCCGGCCTGGAGACATTCCACTCGGATGGGCCCCGCTCGCCTTGACTCCCTGTGCCGGCTCCGAAACTGCTAGATAGATTCCTTGTATAACACACTCCACATTTAAATGGTACCGGGGTATTATACTATCTTAATTTTGGAGTTATTTGCATATTAGATTCTACCGTCAAATGATACATTTTATCAACGTTTCTGAGCTTCATAATTATGAATATTTGCTTTCTTCACAAAGGTACATGTTAAGTATTTTTTTTTTTTTTTATAACTGTCAGATGGATCGCACTCCTAATGACCCTCTTTTAATCTATCCTGATAACTGCAAGCGTGCTTTTAGGGAGACCAAGTGGTATTTTGTCAGCTGTCAATCCCCCGGACTTCACGCCTATTGCTGCTCTCCCAACTCTCCCTGTAAACGAGACGGGCACTTTCACGTATTTATCTTTTTTTTTATGGCTGCAATCTCACCAGCAGTCACTCTCGCCCCCCTCTATGGAGATTCTTATTAGCCTTCAAAAAGTTCTTTTCGTTCCTTCTCCAGCTTGCTTGCGGCTGCCAAAGCGATGGAGTTATTGACGGGATGCATCCCCAACGCTCCTGAATTTTCTATTCTTTTTTAACGACGAAACTCTTAATAAGCAAGTGAACTAGAAAACAGTTGGATTTGTCAAGAGTCATTCCAGGACTCATTCAAGACAGAAAAATGTGACAGATCATCATCAACCTTATCTGAAACGGAGTTTATCAATTATCTCCAGTCTATGTCGCACAGACACCCAATCCTCTGAATCCCTCAAGGCGCCAAGTCATCCGTTGCAAAAGGCCTGTCGGAATACATAAAAACAATCTGCAAGAGAAGGTAATGCAAATGTCCTTGCAGAGATTACTGGTCTTTCCTCTATAAGTCCTAGTCTTTCCTACAGACAACAAATCACTGACCATCGAACATTAAACGTTGCACTGATAATTTCCTAACAGACCATCATTGCCGCTGGTAGACACACCGTCCAACGTGCCGGGGTACCTAAACAAACACAGCATTTATCCAGGGTTTGAAAAAAGCTGCCAATTCAAAGTTCAGCGAATTACATAATAAAGGGGGCAATTAGATTGGTATCGTCTAACTCCTCCCAATTACGCAAGAGAACCATCCGCCATTTCCAGTTGCAATGCAGTTCCCAGCTCCTCCTGATCAGACCATTTTCTCTTTCCAAACCACAGATATTAAAGAAACAAAAAAAAGAGCGTTATCCTCGTTCCCAAATTGTCCCTTAAGAATGACAAGGGTTCTGTCTCCACAATTTGGCTGAACTGAGTTACAGTCCATACATTACTTTTACAGGCCTTCTCCATTGAACGTTCCTTGCGTCTTGTGAACATCTTTTTGTGCTAATTTAGTTTTTCATTTCACGTCATAAAGAAAAGAAGTTTTCAACCATGTTTGATCTTGTTATCAATTAATGCATGGATAGGAAGAAAGATAGAACTGAAAATAACAGACATCTTGCTAGGTATAACAAAGAAGGAACAAGATATAGACCAAACAATGCTAGACAAGATGAATCATCTTATTTTAATTTCAAAAATGTGCATAAGTAAATTTAAATACTGAAAAAAGCCAAGATCTTTTATCTATGTTATACTTTCAATGTCATTTGAGAAAAACTATTTAAAAGGACGAAAGAGCATTATCATGCACGCATTTAAGACAACAGCAGATGCTTAACAAAGCATTAGCAGACGATAAAATAATGGATTTTAAGGCGTAAGAGAGAGTGAATGAAATTAGAACAACCTGACATTGTTCAACTTGGTCAGGCTGACATTTTTATAAACTATAAACAATAGGCTCAGTGCGCATACCACCAGCACCAGCTGTGTAACCAAGATCGTGTACACCAAGGACCAACTAACTGCCAGAGGTGCCTGCTGTACTCCACTTGATTTAGACATTAAACAGCTGTGTGCTGAACTGAACATTCTTAAACAGGACGGTGCCCGTGCTACAGCACACAAGAAAACCCTTAGGAAAGTAAGACGAGGCAGACAAAAACAAAGACTTATCGACGTGTGTCTGCACCATCGTGACAACGCTACTATAAATAGATCTAGACCCAGGTCCGTCAACAAAAACAATCTTGTTTACCTTGACTGCCGCAATGTGTATAAAGAAAGTTTCATATTTTAGAATGGGATGTTTAAATGCGCAATCATGCAGAAACAAAACTGATAGCATTCCTGATTTAAGTGAAGAACAAAACGTTGACATCCCCTGTGTCACTGAAACCTGTCACTGAAGACACGGGCGACGAGACTATACTTTCTGCGATCACCCCGCCAGGTTATAACACGAAGTCTATCCCACGCCTTGAACGCAAAGGTGGTACACGATCTGTTGCTGTGACCAAGCTAAAATATACATCATTCGAACCTGCATCTCTATCTCTGCAGCTCGGTTCGTCCATTCTGGTCACCATTTGCATCTACCTCCTGCCCCCCCCCTCCCCCACCCAAGCAAGATCAACAAGTCAAGACCTTCAGACTTTATTAATGAACCACAAGACATGCTTTGTAGCCTAAAAATGAAAAATGCAGATTTTATTATAACTGGTGATTTTAATTTCACTTCGACATTGACACCCCTGTCGTTAGGAACATCAAGTCTATGCTGGCTAACAATGACACACAACAGCTAATACAAACACCCACACACAGGTGTAACCACATCCTCGATTGGGTTATTACGTCAAGCCCAACCGCTTGTGTAAAAAACACCGCAGTGATAGACAAACTCATCTCAGATCACTCTGTCATCGTAATTGATACTGATTTGTCGAAATCCAAGCCCAAGAAAAGAGTGATAGAATCAAGACAACTGAAAGACATAGACCAAATAAAATTCAAGTCAGATATTCGTCAGCGGCTTATTGATGAACATCCCTTTAATATAGACACGTTGAATCGTGAGCTCATGGACACATACAAACACGCGACACTAAGAAAAAGAATAATATCCGAGCGAACAGATGCTAAGTGGTTCACATTAGACACGAAAAGAGCAAAACAGCAGTGACGACGATTGGAACGTAAATAGAGAAAAACGGGACCCGAAGTCCACAAGCAGATCTGCAATAAACAACGCATCCATGTTAACACACTTGTTAGGAACACCAAACAAGAATTCTATCTCGAAAAATTCAAAAACACCAAAACTTGTAAAGAACTTTACGCTACTGTAAACGGGGTATTTAGTAAGCGTACAGAGACCATGCTGTCTACAGGAGAGGACAAAGAACTATGTGACGAGTTTTTACAATACTTAAATGATAAAATTATTGCAATTAGAGACAATCTGGACTCTACTGTCATAACACCAGCAGTATTTTGTCATTAATTTTTTACAGGCACCTATTTGGACTGTTTTACACCAGCTACTGACGCCGAAATAAGAGACATTATTATGCATAGCCCTCGTAAATCATGTGATTTAGATGCCATTCCAACTAATCTTTCAAAACTGTGTCTTGATCATCTTCTCCCTTTTGTTACCATCATTGTGAATGACTCACTCCTCACAGGTAACGTCCCTGAATGTTTCAAAATTGCGTCCGTCGGACCTCTTTTGAAAAAGGCTGGACTGAACGAAAATGAACTAAAGCATTTTAGACCAGTGTCATTGTTGTCTAAAATTCTCGAAAAACTTGTACTAAAAAGGCTTTTATGCCATGAAAATGTTAACGGTTTGAATGAAGAATACCAGACAGCCTACAAGGCCAATCATAATACAGAAACAGATATACTGAAGGTACTTTCCGACATTTTGGACGGTATTGATGAAAAGAACATTTGCCTTCTTAAACGTCTAGATCTTTCTGCGGCATTTGGCACAATAGACCACAACATTTTGATTGAAAGGCTGGAGGTCACTTCTGGAATTCGGGGTGTTGCACCGCAATGGTTTGAGTCATATTTGCGAAATAGGCGTCAATATGTTAAAATTGGAAGTGAATGCTCAGATGCTGTAAATCTCCTGTGTGGGGTGCCGGAGGGCTCCGTCCTCGGTCTGGTACTTTTTACATTGTATACACAGCCTCTTGCTGAAGTATTGAAAAAGTATGATAATATGCGCTATCACTTCTATGCTGATGATTGCCAAATTTACAAAATTGCCAGTTTTGGTCAATTATTTATCATAACAGAGACAACAAACGCATGTTTGGCGGAGGTAAAAATGTGGATGGATAGTAAACAAATTGAACAAGACAAAACCGAAGTCATGCTATGCTGTAATCCACGAATTTTGAGACAACCCGAAACTGTTCAAATTACAATAAATGGCCAAAATATTCAGTCATCCTTGAAACTGAAAAATTTAGCCATTTTTCTTGACTATGATAGGTCTATGACCTCTCAAATTAACCATTTCTACCCAATGATATAACAAAGACAATGATAACAAGCCTCGTTCTATCAAGACTGGACTATTGCAATTCCATTCTTGCAGGTCTGACAGCTGATAAGATCAATGCCATCCAGGTAATCCAGAACACCGCGGCTAAGCAATAATCTAGCAGAGTAGGCGCAAATATGTCACCCCTATATTGAAACAGCTGCATTGGCTTCCAATTATGCAAAAAATTGAGTATAAAACTGCTGTCATATGTTACAAATGTTTAAACCAGAGTGCGTCCAGCTATTTAACAAATTGTCTACAGCTCTACTGCCCACCAAGAGCCTTAAGATCTTCTAATGATAAAACAATTTTGTGTATTCCAGCTAAAAACTATAAATCATTTGGTGAACGTTCATTTACACATTTCGGCCCAGTTGTAAGGGACTCCAAAAGCTGTTCGCGAATCATCTAATTTGGAGATTTTTAAACGTAAACTAAAACATCATCTAGTCTGATAGTGTTTCCCATAGGTGGTAGAAAAAGAGAGAGTTCGTCATGAATGACAGAGTCGGGGAGAGAGTCAGAGAGTGTGAGAGAGACAGAGAGAGAGAGAGAGGAAGGGCGAGAGAGTGAAATAGGGTCATGTAAGGCGGATTGAGCATTTTTAATGGAAATGTGCCATACAAATGTAATGTATTATTATTATTATTATATATGTCTCGTGATGATTATTCTAGCTTAACGAAAACGTGTCACTGAGTCTCAACAGCCTGTTCACCACAATTGATTTTAACTTAACAATTCTTCCTCCTTCATCTTATGCTGTGAAGTTGTCATTTCAGTGACCAATTCATTAAGGGTTTCAGTATTTGTAATGTACAAAATCAACTTTAAGCAAATATTTTTTTGCCAAACAGTCACTAAAAGATGTTTTATCTCAGTTTTTGATAGTCTGATCACAGTTACTAGAGATATCATATCTTCAATACAAAAGACTTTAGAAACTCCACCCTCACCCCCCGCCCTTCCTCTCAAAAGGAGCTCCAAACCTAGGGAGGGAGCAAGGTGTTTCCAAATTTACCAAAATATTAATAATAGTTAAGTTAACAGAGAATAAGCTGGCTTCAGAGAAAGTTACTGAACAACAGACCACCTACAGGCTTTTAACTAAATTATAGAAAAAAGTAAAGAATATAATTTACCATTCTATGTTGGCTATATCGTCTACGAAAAGACCGTCCATTCCTTTGAAAACTATGCAATCTTCGAAGCCCTCAGAAAGATCAATACTAACGAAGTCTATATAAAAATAATGCAAACAATATATAAAGAAGCCTATGCCAGAATGCACATCGATAATCATGTACTGTATCTGAAAAGTTTGCCATAGAAAGAGGATTGAGATAGGGAAACCCCATATCTCCAAAATGATTTACAGCAACAATCGAAGAAATATTTAAACAGTTACATCTAGAAAATGGCATAAATATTGATGTTGAAGATCTGCCAGACTTGAGATTTGCAGGCGATATTGTACTCTGCACAGAATGGCTGAAGAAGTACACCAAATGGAAATCAATCTCAACATACTAAACAAACAGTGCAAGAAGGTCGGCCTGAAAATGCACAAGGACAAAATTAAATACAAGAGAAACTCCGAGACAGAGGAAAAGGTAATGAATGAAAACAAAGTCATCGAAAAAGTCATAGAGTATAAATACCTAGGCCAGACCGTGAATATAGAACACAAGAAACAAACTGAATTAAACACCAGAGTAAGAGTAGCATGGAGTTGCTTTGGAAAAAACAAAGATATTCCTGGATTCCAAACTGCCAATGTCCCTCAAGAAGCAAATATTCAATCAATGGATTCTTGTTAGGATGGTTGGCCAACATTGCGCATCACAAAATTGCTCACGAATAAACTAAGAACTACCCAGAGGGCAATTAAAAGAAAAATGCTTAACATCAGACTGAAAGATAGAATCCCCCACCATGACATACGCAAACAAACAAAACTAAAAGGTGTAGTGGAATTCATGTAACAACAAAAGTGGAATTTGGCGGACACGTGAGGAGGATGAAGGACAATAGGTGGTCAAGACGCTGCACTGAATGTCAGCCAAGGACAGAAACAAGAACAAGAGGACGGCCAGGAAGAAGATGGAAGGAAGACATTACAAAGAGAGGAGGAACAACGTGGATGAGGGAAACAACAGACAGAAGAGAAAGGAAAGCTTTGCCGGAGGGCTACATGCTGCAGTGGTTGGACAACGCCTAGGTGAAAGATGAAAGGTGAAGGTGAATAATAAGAGTGACAAAAATTTAGACAAATAACCCCCCCCCCCCCCCCCCCCAAATCCCAATTTACCACAAATCATCCTATATTTAGGTTGAACTGAAATGAGACTCTCTGTCATATTCCAGTACATGTATTATACCAATCATAAAATTTGAAAGTTCCATGAAAGCAAATTGCCATGACATGTGAGTAACATCTGAGCATGCTGCATGCATTCATGCAATTAGTGTTAGTCGTGCAGATAAAGGGCATGCATTCTTCATGCATTTATTTCCTGTCTCTCAGCAGACACGAGGTCAACCTCCCTGAATGTTCCCTGCATGATAAAACTGTCCAAGCCCTTTATTGGAACATTCAAATCTTGTGACTGGGCAATACTGAAACAAGGATGGAGCACTGGATATGCATATAATTTCGGAGTCTGGACTAATTTTCATTGTGTTTAAAATACAAAGCGGTCCCCACAGACCCATTTATCACTGGCTTCTTCTGAATAAAAATCATAAGACATGACTCCTCAAGTTTACCCGCATAATTTAAATAACTTTTAGACACTTTCCAGATGCCAGTTTCATACCAAAGTCTTAAGACATCCACATGGGTCTGATTCACCATTATTTTCTATACTGCAACCTCCAGGATAAGAAGTAAAAAATTTCCAGGCAACAACCGAGACAGCACTAATGCCAACCTGTGGCAGAATTGCATCCGCCCAAGACCTCCAGCAAAATGTAGCTGACAGGAGTTTACAGCAAGCGCTTATGAGGAAAAAACCATTGCCAATGTCTGCTAGATGTCAGTGACAGACAACACAAGGCTGTAACAGCATTGACATCAACGTTGGCCATACTTGTTAGAGATATATGTGCATTCAAAAAGGGGCAAAAGTCACCCGAGGACACACAGAAGAGATGACTATGACCATTTGTCATCATCAATATGATACAATCACCTAGCAACAAAACAGTATATGAAAGAGGTTGATTACGAAAGTCTGGTCTCAAGAGACAGTGATTGGACCAGAAATTTAATTTCAGTGAACCGCCCATGTCCTCACTGTACGGCTGACAATATAGAAAGTTTTACATGTCTGTGTTGTAAAAAGTTTTAATGAAGAAAAAAAGAAAGATGGGCGTGGCCTTTCGGTGAAAAGAAGGAAAATCCTGAATAGAGAACTATCGGTAAGGCGATTCTTGCATCATACAGCTGCAGTCAACTGGATCTACATACACCGGAGAAATGATATTTGGAATAACTTACTAAAGTGGCCGGACGGCCAAAAAGTACGAAAACCGATGAAAGTGGACAAACTTACATTCCTGAAGGAAAGAAGGACGGAGGGGTGGAAGGAAAGAAGGAATGGTGGGGGGTGGAAGGGAAGAAGGAAGGAAGAACGGAAAGCAAGAAAGAAAGGTCAGAAGGAAAGAAGAAAGAAATGGAGGGAGGAAGGAACAGAAAATAGGTGGCATGCTGGTATAACATATCAAAATATCGAAAGGAAAACTTTCTATACACATAACTAATGTGTAACAAGGCTGCAGTAAAGCAGATCAACATACACTGGAACAAAGACACTTGGAAAACTGCGGCCAAAACATTAGATGAAAACTGAAAACTGATGAAAATCAGCAAACTTACACCTGTAGGAAGAAAGGAAGGAAATAAAGAAAGAAAGAAATAATGAGCGCGGAGACAGCTGTCAACGTGATAAGGGTTTCATTGTACCATGAAGCAACAAGACAACAGACACAATACAGCAGTAAGATAGAATAGAAGGAGACACTACCAGAGGTGCCCACCAACCACCCACAAGAAAGAAGGAAAGAAAAAAAGAGAATCATTTGTTTCTTCTGGAAATTCCAAAGACGATCAGACAAGTACCTGACACTAATCTACCAGTTTCAATGCATGAAATCATTCAAAATCTTTATCTATCAACCTTAATAAATTGGGTTTATTTACATTATACAAAAGACCAATGTGATCAAAGTATGATCGAACTAGTCCAAAACCCTTTACCAAACGACATTTTTGCTTTTTAATATGTTTTAGCGGTTCCCATAGGCGTATTTACCACTGGATTAATATGAAGGAAACTCATAAGACATGATTTCTCTAGTTGACCTTTTGAATTTAAGTAGTTTTCACATTTTATGGTTGTGATTGCCTGGGAAGGCAATCTGTCTAGGGAAAGCGCGAGGGGGGGGGGGGTGATTGGGGGAGGGAATGCCAACTTCACAGCAAAGTCTTAAGACAGGATCACACTAGTGGTTTAATGAATAATGAATTGCCCACGTCCTCGGTGTCAGGCTGTGAATATTGCAAGTTTTATGAACACCAATGTATTATTGTGTGACAGTGTCTTCATTTTTGGACCCCTGCGCTTACCATCACGATGTAATAAATATCATTATGTCCTGCAGGCGTCACAGAATGAAAAACGATAGAAAAGGGTGGGGGGGGGGGGGGGGGTGAAAAACACAAAAAGGAAAGAAAGAGAGAAATAAATGGCCCTTTCAGTAAAAAATGGGAAAACCCCGAACGGGCACTACCGGTACACGTAAAGCCTAAATGCTACGTTTGAGTTTAACGGAGGGTCGGCATGATAGCGGCCACTTTGCACCTTTCACGGCTTTTTTGGTTCTCTCTCTTTGAACTAACTTTCAGCTCTCAGGTGTGTATGGATAGGATCAGATAAAAGTGAAGTTAAGAATTTACCGGGAAAAAGCCCATACTAACAATTTTACGGGAAATGGCCCCTGCTAAAAAGTATGTTTACGAAGTTAGTAAATATGATAAAAATCTGTTAAATCAGCTTGTAGAGTTTGACCTCTTTTAGAAACGAGAGTATCCACTGCGGGCCCACGTCGGAGAATATTTCTTTAATGGAACCGCAGTCACAGTGTCCTCTTCGGATATGCACGAAGTCTACACATTCAGTTAAAATGTGTTATATTGTTAGTTGGCAGATGGACGCCACACATTCGGGGGGATCTCCTCCCCACCCCCTCCCCCCCCCCCCCCAAGCAAAAAACTGTGTGAGAGGTGGGTATGGCTCCGACGGAGGCTACTAATTACAATTTCATCTCTCCGACAGGGATGTAAATCTTTCAGATTTTCTCTGATTTCAGATTTTTTCATGTTGAATTTTGAGGTTAAATTCCTAGATTTAGGACTAAATCTATCCTTATTTTTTTAGTTATTTCAGGTTGTTTTTGTTTTCTTTATTCACTGATAATATATTTTTTCAAACAGTAACAAATCGAAACCTAAAAACTACGAATAAAAACAGTTAATTTCACAACTACATTAATATTATTATCACGACATTGGTTTGCTATCTGTACGACGAATTTTCAGAGGAAAATTCTCTGACGGATGAGTTTCCTTCATTATCGTTAGTCCGAGAATCTCAGAGGTTTCAGAGGAAAATTCTCTGACCCACGAAAATAGCCTAGCCAAGTGGGAAAATAGATGCAAGGCAAGGGAAGTAACTCGTTTTTTAGTTGTAAACAACATCATGGTGTGTTCACGAAGATTTCCCAAGTTTGTTGAACGAAATACAGCAGTTGATGAGATTGATCTAGAGTGTAGGAACAAGTTTAGATGGGATTGCTTGTTGTTGAAGGATGACAACGGCGATTATTTTTCAGATTACTTCCGTAAGATAGACAAAGATGGGTTTGCTTGGTGCTGTTATTGCAAGTGTGAGATAAGTACGGCAGTGGTGGTGTGCGTTATTTAAAGGACCATGCCAACCGATCTAAAGCTCACGAGCGAAACTGTCGTATTTTTCGATCTGACCAGAGTCTACTGCAATGCAGGCAGCATGCAGTAAGATTTCTGGTACTGCAGATATCAGTAGTCAATCTCTGCCTCGATTTAGTTCTAGATCTAGTTCAGCTGTAGGCCTACCCAAGACCCACTATACCAAGACAGTGCAATCGATCGTTAAATACAAAGGCGAAGACTTTCGCCGCATGCGTTGTCTGCTCGTCTGACCCAGCGCGCATGGTATGGCCAGTCATGGCTCGGTTAGCAAAGGTTTAATGGTGGCATGAAGTAAACAGTGATATTTTCTTTATGTCCCATTGGATGAGATGAGGTTAATAGACTACCAAGACTGCCAAGAACTGTACAATAGATCATCTATTCAAGGAATTGATTTAATGATTAAAGCAAATAAATGAGTATAAACTGCAAACCTTTGAATGAAGTTCTTACATACATAAAACCAAAGGGGAACTGTACAGGTACGTCTTCTAATCTTATGAAAAAGCGTAGGGATAACCAGGGTAGTAGAGCAAGAGGAATGAAGTAGGAAAAGAGACCAGATGGGCCATTATTTAAATGATTAAAGCAAATAAATGGGTATAAAGCACAAACTTTGAATGAAGTCCTCACATACATCAGACCAGAGGGGAAATTCACATCTAATTATATGAAAAAGTGTAGAGATAACCAGGGTAGCAGAAAAGCGGTAATGAAGTAGGAAAAGTGACCAGATGGGCGATTTTAAAAAATCAACAAAAACGCACCAAAATCCAGCCGCAGTATTCTGATGATAATGAACGTTGAAAAAGTGTTACTCATGTTGCAGCTTCTTCAGTTTTCCAGCTTTCTTTCCTGAAATTTTCTGTTTTGGGGCACTATTTCTGATTGAATTTCTATTGCTTGAAGATTAATAAGGAAAAAGGAAAGAAACAAACAAACAAACAAACAACAACAACAAAACACTTCCTTTAAAAGAAATTCGGGATGATCAAGTGGAAAATTTCATTCACATAATTATTGATTGTAAAATGGGATTCCTTAGCTTTGAGAAAGTTTATCAGAATTTGATCGATGACCTTTTACGGCTTCCTCAAACAAACAAAAAGACGATGCCGTTATACCGAAAATTGAATTAGCAATTAGATTTTTACGCCCCTCCCTCTTCACAAACACAAACACACGGCTGATGATCTCCATAGCACACATGCATTAGTCCAAACACACAAATATTGGGACTGTATGAGGAGTGCAAAGGTGTATAATGTCTGAAGTCCAATTTACTATAATAGACATAAACTTCAAGACGGCAAACAGCCTTGCAAAGTGTTAATTTTGATTTACACGTACGAACCGCATGCCTGTGTTTACGATTGTACGCGCCGGACTATTTTTAGAAACTACTGGCCCGGCGGACGGAAGTGCTTGAATTGCACCGTCTTGGTATAGTGGGTCTTGGGGCCTACCTCCCTCTATGGCTTATGGTGATGCTCCCAACATTGAGCAAGAACACAATAGATCTAGGGCAGATTTAGAGGTATTTCAGTGCCCAAGCCAGTCTCTCTCAAGGATAGGGTCACTCATCACACTAAAGTTAGAAGTGAATTTTTTATGTGACTCTTGACAATGAAATAAGAACTATAATCAACCAAAACTTGTAGAGGAATGAAACATCACATTTACCAAGCAAAGTAAGGTATGTACCTTATAGCCATTACCACATTGTCTTTTTTTTCTTCTGAAAGTTATTCTTGTACCACTCATTACACTTGTCCAGTGTAGTCTTTTCTAGTTTATTTCTTCCTTTTCAAAGTCACTTTATCCCTATCAATTTAACCAAATTCTGCTCAGGAGAGGCCAATCCTGGCGTTTCATTTTCAGAGAATTTTTTCAGATGTCATTTACATCCCTGCTCCGATTTTGTTGAGAGGCATGAGTCCACTGTCCAAGTTGATCTCGGATAAAGTGTAGTCTATTTGATGTTTGTTGATCCCATCTTTCCTGCCATCTCGATTTAATGAAGTTATTTAGAAATAGTACGTAATATGGCTGCAGAAAACTAGATCAACACACACTGAACAAAAATGCTTGGAATACTAAGGCCAAAAAATGGGCACAACTTTTCAAAATCTTCCTGTCTTCTTACACTGGAATGGTTGAATTACACTATAACTAGGACCTTTCGCGAAGCCAAACTTATGTAATCAGTGCCTAAAACCTCATAACAGACCCTTTACAGTACAAAGAAGACCAACTTCGCAAACGAATTTGCGGTTGATGTTATCTGAAGTGGCAAATCAATACACACGTAGCTTTACATGGAAAACTGAAATAATACCCAATATCTAAAACAAACATGTGAATACAGATGTGACAACAACCAGACTTTATTGCCCTGAATCGTATGATAAATTAAAGGCACTCTCCCCCTGATCGTGGCTTTCCAACCCTGCCAAACATTTGCCAAAATGTGGCATTAAGTGATAGACTAGCAAAACTCTGCTCCGTGAAAAGGCTTCTGTAAGTAGAACAGCAGCATGTCCACCTATTTCATTCCAGATCCACAGACACTACATGTACTTTCAGAACCATTTATTTCCTTGAACAGATCCTCTTACTGTTGCAGTACTTTCATTGCACGGTAGGTTACACACTATTTCGGATCATATTTCACGTTACAGTTTTAGAAAAGATACATTTCTCTCCCCATTTTCTCGATCATGCACAATAACCCCCCCCCCCTCCCCCCCGCACAGTATTCCCACCAAGCACAACACACACCCCACCCCCCTCACCCCCCCCCCACCGGGACAATGTATGAGAAAGAAGGAGAAAGAAGGAAATATAGAGAACATTTTTAAACACTCCTTCAGACAAATTCAGTTAATACATGTAATAACATTGGGTTTGAAAGCAATACCAAGGAACTGCTCTATTGACCACATCTATGTCTACCACTGAGTCTCAACAGTGTGTTTACCACAATTGATTTCAACCTAACTATTCTTCCTTTTTCATCTTATGCTGTGAAGTTGTCATTTCGGTGACCAATTCAATAAGGGTTTCCGTATATGTAATATACAAAATCAACATTAAAGAATTATTTTTTTGCTAAACATTCAGTAAATTTTTCAATCCAAAAGATCTTTTGTCTATGCTTCTGACAGTCTGGTCACAATTACTAGAGATATCATGTCTTCAAAACAAAGGACTTTTCAAACTCCACCCTTATCCCCTGCCCTTCCCCCCAAAAGTAGTTCCAAACCTGGGGGGGGGGGGGGAGCAAGGTGTTTCCAGATCCATTTACCATTGGGTTCTTCTGAATAAAAATCGTAAGATGTGTCTCCTCAGGTTCACCTGCATAATTTAAATAACTTTTACATACTTTCTAGATGCCAGCTTCACAGCAAAGTCTTAAGACATCCACATGGACCTGATTCATCATTAGTTTCTGTACTGCAACCTCAATGAAGATGAGAGATTAGAAGTAAAATTTCCAGGCAACAACAAAGACAGCACTAATGCCAAACTATGGCAGAACTGCATCCGTCCAAGACCTCCACAGAAATGTACCTGACAGAAGTTTACAGCAAGCGCTTATGAGGAAAAAAAGCCACTGCCAATGTCTACTAGATGTCAGTGACAGACAACACCAAGCTGCAACAGTATTGTCATCAACGTTAGCCATACTAGTTAGAGATATATGTGCATCAAGAAAGGGCCAAAAGTCACCCGAGAACACATAGAAGAGATGGCTATGACTATAGTGTCACCATCAATATGATAGACTCACCTAGCAACAAAACCGTATGTGAAAGAGCTTGATTACGAAAGTCCGGTCTCAAGAGGGTGAGTGGACCAAAAATTTAGGTTCAATGAACTGCCCATGTCCTCACTGTAAGGCTGACAATATAGAAAGTTTTACATGTCTGTGTTGTAAAAGTTCTAATGAAGAAAAAAAGAAAGATGGGCGTGGCCTTTCGCTGAAAAGAAGGAAAATCCTGAATAGAGAACTATCGGTAAAGGCGATTCTTGCATCACACAGCCGCAGTGAACTGGATCAACATACGCCAGAGAAAAGATATTTGGAATAAGCTTACTAAGGCAGCCATCTCGATTGAATGAAGTTATTTATAAATGGTACGTAATATGGCTGCAGAAAACTTGATCAATACACACTGAACAAAAATGCTTGGAATACTAAGGCCAAAAAATGGGCACAACTTTTCAAAACCTTCCTGTCTTCTTAAACTGGAATGGTTTATTTACACCATACCTAGGATCTTTCGCGAAGCCAAACTTAGGTAATCAGTGCCTAAAACCTCATCAATCTAACAAACCCTTCACAGTGCAAAGACAGCAAACTTCGCAAACGAGTTTCCTGTTGATATTATATGAAGTGGCAACTGAATACATGTAAATGTAAAAGCTTTGCATCGAAAACTGATAATGCCCAACATCTAAAACAAACGTTTTGCTAAATACAGATGGGGCAACAACCAGACTTTATTGCCCTGAATCATTTTTTATGATAAATTAAGGGAACTCTCACCCTGATCGTGGCTTTTCAATCCTGCCAAACATTTGCCAAAATGTGGCATTAAGTGATAGATTAGCAAAACTCTGCTCCGTGAAAAGGCTACTGTAAGTAGAACAGTAGCATGTCCACCTATTTCATTCCAGGTCCACAGACACTACATGTACTTTCAGAACCATTTATTTCCTTGAACAGATCCTCTTACTGTTGCAGTACTTTACCTTTCATTGCACGGTAGGTTACACACTATTTCGGATCACAGAGTTTTACAAAAGATACATCTCTCTCATGGACAACGGCACCCCCCCCCCCTCTCCCTCCCCCCTTCCCCGGGCCAAAGAATGAGAAAGAAGGAGAAAGAAAGAAACATAGAGAACATAAAATTATTTAAACACTCCTTTAGACAAATTCAGTTAATAATACCATTGGGTTTGAAAGCAATACCCAGAAACGGCTCTATTGACCACATCTATGTCTCCTGATGAGTATTCTAAACTTAACGAAAACGTGTCACTGAGTCTCAACAGTGTGTTTACCACAACTGATTTCAACCTAACACTTCTTCATTTTTCATCTTATGCAGTGAAATTGTCATTTCAGTGACCAATTCATTAAGGTTTTCAGTAGTTGTAATGTACAAAATCAACTTTGAGGAAATATTTTTTTGCTAAACATTCAGTCCTTTTTTTTCAATCTAAAAGATGATTTATCTTAGCTTCTGACAGTCTGATCACAGTTACTAGAGATATCATGTCTTCAATACAAAGGACTTTTGAAAGTCCACCCTCATCCCCTGCCCTTAAGCCTTCCTCTCAAAAGGAGTTCCAAACCTAGGGAGGGAGCAAGGTGTTTCCAAATTTAGCAAAATATTAATAATAGTTAAGTTAATAGAGAATAAGCTGGCTTCAGAAAGAGTTACTCAACAGCAGACCACCTGCAGGCTCTTAACCAAATAATAGAAAAAGGTAAAGAATATAATTTATCATTCTGTGTGGGCTATATCGACTACGAAAAAGCATTCCATTCCTTTGAACACTATAATATCTTTGAACCCCTCAGGAAGATCGATATTAAGGAAGTTTATATAAAAATATTACAAAATATATATAAAGAAGCCTATGCCAGAATGCACATTCATAATCATGTATCAGAAAAGTTTGCGATAGAAAGAGGAGTGAGACAATGAAACCAAATATCGCCAAAATTATTCACAGCAACAATCGAAGAAATATTTAAAGTTACATCTAGAAAATGGCATAAATATTGATGGTGAAAATCTGCAAGACTTGAGATTTGCAGACGATATCGTACTCTGCACAGATGACGTACACCAAATGGAAACCAACTACTAAACTAACAGATGAAGAACGTCGTCAAGAGGATGCACAGCGACAGAATGAAATGCATGACGAACTACAAGACACAAGAAAAGGTAATAATTGAAAACAAAATCATCGAAAAAGTCATAGAAGATAAATACCTAGGCTAGATAGTGAATATAGAACACAGCGAAAAAACTGATTTAAACACCAGAATAAGAGCAGCATGGCGTTGCTTTGGAAAAAAAACAGACAGATATTCCTGGATTCCAAACTGCCAATGTCCCTCAAAAAGCACGTATTCAATCAATGCATTCTTCCAAAGATTACATATGGTTGTCCAACAAGGTGGATCACAAAGCAGCTCACGAATAAACTATGAACTACCCGGAGGGCAATTCATAATGCTTAAAAAAGGATTAACATCAGACTGCAAGATTGAATGCCCCACGCTGACATACGCAAATAAAGCTAAAAGGTGTAGTGGAATTCATGCTACAACAAAAGTGGTATTGGGCCGGACACGTGGGAAAAATGAATGACAATTGATGGACAAAACGCTGCAGTGAATTTCAGCCAAGGACAGAAAAAAGAAAAAGTGGACGACCAGGAAGAAGATGGAAAGACATTGCCAAGAGAGGAGAAACAACATGGATGAGAAAAACAACAGACAGAAGAGAATGGAAAGCTTTGCCGGAGGGCTACATGCTGCAGTGGCTGGACAGTGCATAGGTGATGGTGAAGGTGAATAATAATAATAACCAAAATTTAAACGCATACACAGAAAATTAACCAAAAAAATTCCCAATTTACCAAAAATCAAGTCATCTCATATTTACGTTGAACTGAAATGAGGCTCTCTGTCATATTCCAGTATTATACCAATCATAAAATTTGAGAGTTCCATGAAAGCAAATTGCCATGATATGTGAGTAACATCTGAGTATGCTACATGCATTCATGCAATTAGTGTTAGTCGTGCAGATAAAGGGTTTGAATTTTTCATGCATTTATTTCCTGTTTCTCATCGGACACAACGTCAACCTTCATGACTGTTCCCTGCGTGATAAAACTGTCCAAGCCCTTTATTGGAACATTCAAATCTTGTGACTGGGCCATACTGAAACGAGGATGGAGCACGAGATATGCTAAAATTTCAGACACTGGACATTTTTTAAATCACAAAGCGATCCCCACAGACGCATTTACCACTGGGTTCTTCTGAATAAAAATCGTAAGCTGTGTCTCCTCAGGCTCACCCGCATAATTTAAATAACTTTTACATACTTTCTAGATGCCAGTTTCACAGCAAAGTCTTAAGACATCCACATGGACCTGATTCACCATTAGTTTCTGCACTGCAACCTCCATGAAGATGAGAGATTAGAAGTACAATTTCCAGGCAACAACAAAGACAGCACTAATGCCAAACTATGGCAGAACTGCATCCGCCCAAGGCCTCCAAAGAAATGTAGCTGACAGAAGTTAACAGCAAGCGCTTATGAGGAAAAAGCCACTGCCAATGTCTACTAGATGTCAGTGACAGACAACACCAGGCTGCCACAGCATTGTCATCAACGTTAGCCATACTTGTTAGAGATATATGTGCATTCAAAAAGGGCCAAAAGTCACCCTAGGACACACAGAAGAGATGGCTATGACCATATTATCAACATCAATAAGACAGACTCACCTAGCAACAAAACCGTATGTGAAAGAGCTTGATTACGAAAGACCAGTCTCGAGAGAAAGTGAGTGGGCTAGAAATTAAGGGTCAATGAACTGCCCATGTCCTCTCTATAAGGCTGACAGTATAGAAAGTTTTATATATCTGTGTTGTAGAAGTTTTAATGAAGAAAAAAAGAAAGATGGGCATGGCCTTTAAGTGAAAAGAAGGAAAATCCTGAATAGAGAACTATCGGTAAGGCGATTCTTGCATCATACAGCAGCAGTGAACTGGATCAACATACACCGGAGAAAAGATATTTGGAATAAGCTTACTAAGGCGGCCGGGCGGCCAAAAAGTCAGAAAACCGACGAAACTGGACAAACTTACATTCCTGAACGAAAGAAAGACGGAGGGATATAATGAAGGAAAGCAAGAAAGAAAGGTCAGAAGGAAAGAAGAAAAAAAAAAAGGGCGAGAGGAAAGAAGAGATATAAAGTGGTATGTTGGTATAAAATAGGAAAATATCGAAAGGAAAACTGCCTTTACACATAGATAGTATTATGTAACAAGGCTGCAGTAAAGCAGATCAACATACACGGAACTAAGACACTTGGAAAACTGCGGCCAAAACATTAGATGAAAACTGAAAACTGATGAAAATCAGCAAACTTACAACTGAAGGAAGAAAGGAAGGAAAATAATACCTTTGAACATTCGTGTATCACCGAATCTTGAAAGCTTTAAGAAAAGCGTAAAACATCACCTTTTCCTCCGAAACTGATAAATTTTCAAAATTCTATTCTGTACTTTGATGTTACAATTGATTATATAAGCTAGTGTTATATGACTAAGAGCGTCTATTTATGTGAAACTGAAAGTTTGTATGGATGAGAGTGCGTGTTTTAGTATGAGATTTGGAAAGTGTATGCATGAATTATTGATGCAATGTACAGCGCATTGAGTAATAATTTTATTAGAAATGCGCTATAGAAATTCTATTTATTATTATTATTATTATAATAAAGAAAGAAAGAATGAAGTGTGGAGACAGCTGTCAACGTGATAATGGTTTCATTGTCCTGTGAAGCAACAAGACAACAGATACAATACAGCAGTAAGATAGGACAGAAGGAGACACTACCAGAGGTGCCCACCAAGCACCCGCAAGAAAGAAGGAAAGAAAGAAAGAGAATCATTTTTTTCCTCTGGAAATTCCAAAGAGTATCAGCCAAGTACCTGGTACTAATCTACTAGACCAATGCATGATATCATTCAAAATCTTCCCCTATCAACCAAACAAAATGAGTTTATTTACAATATACAAAAGACCACTTTGATCAAAGTAGGATTAAAAAAGTCCAAGCCCTTCACCAAACAAGACATTTTCTTCTTTTTAAAATATTTAGCGGTTCCCATGGGCTTATTTACCAATGGATTAATATGAAGGAAACTCATAAGACATGATTTCTCTAGTTATAATTTTGAATTTAGGTAGTTTTCACATTTTACTATTGTGATTGCCTGGGTCGGCAATCTGTCTAGGGAGGAGGGGGTTGGGGGGGGGGGGGTAATGCCAACTTCACAGCAAAGTCTTAAGACAGGATAACACTAGTGGTTTAATCAATTGCCCATGTCCTCCGTGTCAGGTTGCCAATACTAGACATTTTATGAACAACAATGTATTATTGTGTGACACTGTCTTCAGTTTTGGACCCACAAGATAATTCCTGCGCTTCCCGTCGCGATATAATAAATATCATAATAATGTCTTGCAGATCTATTGTGTAAAAACAAGATGAGGCGACACAATGAAAAACGATAGAAAAAGGGGGGGGGGGTGAAAAACACAAAAAGGAAAGACAGAAAGAAAGAGAGAAATAAATGGCCCTTTCAGTAAAAAGTAGGAAAACCCCGAACGGACACTACCGGTACACGTAAGCCCTAAATATTACGTAATATGGCTGCAGAAAACTAGACCAGCATACAGTGAACAAAAATGCTTGCAATACTAAGGTAAAAAAAATGGGCACAACTTTTGAAAATCTTCCTGTCTCCTTACACTGGAATGGTTTAATTACATTATACCAAAGACCTTTCGCGAAGCCAAACTTGTGTAATCAGTGCCTAAAACCTCATCAATCTAACAAGCCCTTCACAGTACAATGACAGCAAACTTCGAAACGAATTTCCTGTTGGCGTTATATTGTGGCAACTGAATATAGCTTACATCGAAAACTGACATGATGCCAAATACAGATGTCAAAACAACCAGGTTTCATTGCCCTGAATCATATGATAAAGTAAAGGAACTCTCCCTCTGATCGTGACTTTCCAATCTTACCGAACATTTGCCAAATGTGGCATTAAGTGATCGATTAGCAAAACACTGCACTTGAAAAGGCCACTGTAAGCAGAACAGCAGCATGTCCACCTACTTTATTCCAGATCCACAGAATGATATTACATGTACTTTCAGAACCATTTATTTCCTTGAACAGATCATCTTACTGTTGCACTACTCTACCTTTTATTGCGCGGCAGGTTACACACTATTTCGGATCATATTTCGCATCACAGAATTTTACAAAAGATTCATCTCTCTCCCCATTTTCTCAATCATGCACAAATCTCCCCCCCCCCCCCCACCGAAGTTTGGTTTCTTATGCTACATAGAGAGGCGCACATCAAGTGTAAATAAACGTTGAACTGGTCAGTCAGAACAACTTGTGACGTTGTTTATTACGACTGGCATGACTACAATGGGCGGAACATAACAAGCCGCCACAAGACAGAGCGGTGTAAAACAAGGAGGCGTCGTCACAATTACATCTTTTCCTTCAACTAAGGAACGTTGCATTCAAAGACTCTGCGCAAGTTGTCTACCTGCATACCAGAAGCGACGGCAAGTTATCTAACCTAGCCTCCCGAGAGCCAAGACCAAAGTTCGAACAACCTTAATCAGAAAAAGGATGTTTGCGGATGACGCAGCCCTGACTTCCCACACCGAGGAAGACCTTCAGCCACTGATGAACCAATTCGCCCATGCCAGCGGGGAATTTGGGCATACCATCAGTATCTAAAAAACCAAAGTCATGGGTTGATATACCATCGACCACAGTCGGAAACGAAACGCTCGAAGTCACTAATCACTTCACTTATCTGGGCTCTACTATCACCAGCAATTTGTCGCTCGATGCGGAGATAAACGCATTGCAAAAGCTATCGGCGTGATGGCCAAACTGGGCAAAAGATACTTGATCATGGAACAACAAACAGCCGACCACAAACTCCAAACTTAAAGATTATTAGGCATGCGTGCTCAGCACCCAGTTGTATGGCAGTGGATGTTGGTCCACCTCAGGCAGGCAGGAGAACCAACTGGAAAGCTTCCATCTTCACTGAATTCACAATTCGACGACTCCTTGGCAGTCAATGGAAAAACAATGTCACTAATTTTGCTGTGCTGGAACAAGTTGATGCCCTGTGGTGGCCTGGCCATGTGGGCAGAATGAATGATGGCTGCGTTCCCAAAGACGTCATGCATTGTGACGTGGTCACGGGACACCACCCAGCAGCCCCGCCCCGCACTGCCAATCAAAGACATCTGTAAACGCGACATGAAACTCACCGCTATCGACCAAGGCAACTGGGAGCGACTCGCAGACGACCGTAGAAGCTGGCGGTGTGTCACCGAAAGGACGTCATACTGGGCGTGGAGAAGCACAACAGACAGTTGGAAGCCAAGTGACTACACAAGAAACAAGAACAGAGGCAGAACACTCAGGACTCGGATCTGCCCTCAAATTGCACCTGCAACACCTGTAGCAGGGACTGCCATGTCAGGCTCGGACAGCTGAGCCATACCAGACGCTGCTCTCAACAGGACTGACCAAACCAAGACGCCACCCTTGTCTCCCGAGACAGACGGATGCCTACCACTATGCCTATTATGCTGTCAAATAATTGCACTATATAATTTCAACAACTGCACATAGAGCCCACCTATATTCGGTCCGTTTATGTAGTGCAATTCTTCTCACCTAAAGCACCTAGTGACTCGGTGACCGAATTCGGTGGCCTTTGTGTGGCTACCCTAATAACTAACTTAGTGCATGACATACTACCAACAAAAAACCACGCCACTCCCTGACTGTTAAATTTGTGCACCGACTGCAACAATTAAACTAAACAGCAATACGTCACTGAATGGACCCACAAAAGTTACACTGAAACCCAGGCATTGACACATGATCGACAAATGGAGAGAACTGGTGTCTTCACCAACACAGCGTCCCTACCAGGGACCAGTTAGAGTAATAGAAAAGTCCAGAGTTACAGCACCGCTGGAAGTCATCACTTTAAATGCCAAACTAAAAACTTTAAAAATGTCTGCAGAAATTAAAAAAATTGCAACTATTTTTAATCCCCATGCAAAAGTCAAGAGTTGTACATGTAGTTATATTTCCTGTCCCCATACTTCATTAAGTGTTCTGCTGATTAAGGTTCTATTGACATTGCTTTGCTCTTCAAACTCTGACCAAACTTAAGACAACAAAGAACTTTTGTATGGACACGATTTACTGCATTCCCTGAAAAGGTTTTCAAAAATCAGAGGTGACGATGTTCATTGTTCTAAACCGCTTACTTTATAATACTGGTTTTGGCTTCTTGTTAAAGTAGTCCTACGGCACAGGTTTCAGTTGATTTTCACTAGAAGCTATAACAACCAATGTTTTCTGCAAGTAGCTGCAATCACATCAAGCATGAAGGACAACTAAGAAGAAAGTCCCACTAGGACTTTATGATATATTTAATTACAATTAAATGATCACTTAGAACTGAAACATCAAAATTTCAATTTTTACAGGACCCTAAGATATCCTATTGTTCAGATCTTCTGTCATTTTATCTTCAACATTTAAATTTTTTTTAAAATTAGACAATTAGACTGTTAACTACATTTCTTAAATTTTGATTCTTAAGTCTGTTTTAAGTGTCATATTAACCCACAGTGCCCCTCTACCGGTACAGGTGCGGTTTGCCCTCAACATATATTGAGCCCAAAGGACGACCCCAAAGTTTCATCAAAATATGGCAAAAAGATAAGTTGTATTAAAGCCTCGCCTAAGAAATAATACTAGAACAATACAACAAAAGGCAAAGAAAATGGGAAGACAAATCGAGCTTTTTGGTTATAAATAGTTCATCAACCCCAAAGTTTCATTGGCCTAACAACAAAGATTGTAAATGACGGAAGAAAAATATAGTCCATCATTATTTTCACGCATCTGTAATTACAAAAGTAATTTTGAGACACCTAGAATTTAGAATTACTTTTTATGTTGTTGAAAAGTTGACAAGTCTCAGGCATTCATTGACTTGGCACATTAAAGAAACTGTTTAGATTGCTATAGCTCCTACAGTTTGTTATATGGAAATGTGACAACCCTGATCATTCAGTTTGTCAAATCTGCATTAATTACGATAATGAAAGGCTTAATTCACCATCTACCTTTTGTCGGCATATCAAAATTTTGAATATAAAGGGCCAAAGTTATGGATCAAACGCGAAGCCATGTTACTATGGTCCTACTATTATAAACTTTGAATGCATCTGTTTGCTGATAAACTGGACAGCTGAAAAAACAATGAAAAAGAAAAACAATCTATGCTCCCTGACCTGATCAATCAGTTTTTAAACAAGTGAATTTTCTTTGAATCTTGTTACTTTCCATTATTCAGTTCATGCTCTCCCAAACGTATAGATCTGGGGGTGAAAAGGGCTTCCTATCTTTAAAGAAAAACAAATGTAATAGTCTGAAGTTACACCGATGCTCATCTTATTCTGAATTTTGGTCATGTAAATATTGTCTCACTTATCAAGAGCTCATTCAAAACGCAGTTTAGCCTCAGCCAAGTTTCAGTTGCACTTAGTTTTTCCCAATTAAGACCTACCATTAAGACTTGTAATGCCGTTTGTCTACCTGATATGTGGATATTCAAACAAAGTTATGAAAATTGCTATATTTTCTTCATCCGTAAATCCTAGATTTTTATATTACTCTGTTAATTCATAGTTTTTACCATCTTGTGCAGTAAATTTCCCGGATGATACAGAACAGCAAAACCGCTTCATGTTACACTAATAATAATAATCATAATAATGTTATATAGCGCCTAATCCCAAAAAGTTCACTCTAGGCCTTGTTTTGCAATTTTGATCTTATTCTACAGATCTTCTCTTACTAAGTCAAAATGCCATCAATTCAAGCTAAACCTGAAGAATTAAGAGAAAATTAATTAAATTTCCCATGCACGACCATCAGAGACACTAAAATCCTCTTTCACGGTCTGACCTACTAACCTCTTCACATCAAAAATACTTACCACATCCTAAACCGGTGCTCTTCCCAAAATTCCATGAAAAACGAAGACCATAAACTACGGCTGACAAATCTGTCATTCTTGTGAGATTCAAAAATGATGTATTTCGTCCCCAGACATTCAGAAGGATGTATTTACTTCTCACATTGCTCTTCCATTTGATAACTGAAGCGATTTAATCCATGCTGGAACGCAGCTAAACTGAGGTTGGAACAATGACTGAGACACGCGTTTTGAGAGGTATTAGCTATTCAGTATGCTTAGTTTGACCCATGTGTACCTTGGAAATTGTCACAGCTGAATTCTAGCAAGCAAAAGATGTAGAATGTCGGTATTTTTCATTACACTGCAACAAATGATGTAAAGCTGAAGAACAACACACTACAAGGTGTTGTGACCTAAAATATTAGCTAAGATTTAGATCAGTGGTTCTCAACCTTTTTCAGGAAATCACCCCATGAGTTCCAGATTTTCTTCCATCTCCACCTTCTCCCCACCCTCCATCCCTTCCCCCAGCCCCATCCCCAAAATCCCTACAAAAAGCAACAGACCACATGCAAATTATGGTGTCAAGTTTTTCAAAGCAATATCGCCCACTTTGAGGACCACTGATTTAGATCTAATCTTTTACAGTACATATGTTGAATTGCCATTAAATTTTATACAGGCTGTTTCACATAATGGGTTTTGATACACTTTCCAAACACAAAAAGTTTAAGTTCTTATCCATATGCATCAAATATTCATACAATAAAAGTAACAGATCTAGATCTTGAAGGTGTGCTGTACTCACTGCTGGTTGTCGTCTTCGCTGGTGATTCTGGAGATGTCGAATTGTTCAGATGTCAAGAAATGTTTCAGCATACACATGATGCGATGGTCAGATGTCTGATGAATGGCGAAAGGTAAGATCAGCTTGGGCCATCACATGTTGGAGATCAGAATTTCAACAATTTCATGTAGATCAGTAGGCCAGAATACCTGCAACAAAATGAAGCATAATACATTTTAATGCCACCTGACCAAGAATCTAAATGGTCATTCTCATCTAAGCTCACGGCAATTCACATAAAAAGGAATAACACAGTGAAAAATGCATGACATTATTCATAACTTGATCAATCAATTTAACTTGAGTGTTACTTTTTTAGGTTAATTTGGCAGTGCCACCAAATTTAATGGGGATTATAAATATTTCTTTTTATAATAACAAGACTATTTACTATTATTTATCATACATCAGATTCTTTTTTACAGTGCCAATAGTCTTATTAACAGACTGAAAGTTCACACTCAAAAAATGATCACGGATTTTAATAATTTGCAATAGAATTCCACCAAAACTTACCCATGTTACAAAAGTCCTGAATGAACAATGCTTGGAAAAAGTTCAGTATGTCCTGACTACCTTACCTGTATTAAGCCTTAACTTATCCCTAATACTGTCCTTGTCCCTTACCCTGAACAATCTTATCCCTAACACTATTTCTGTCCCTTTCCACCAGAAAACGTAAAGCTACAAAGAATTGTAGGAATTTAAAGTTGGTGCTATAATGTACGGAACTCTTTCCCAATGCTAATAACATTGATCAACTATTCAATTTTCTCAATTCTACTGTTTGCATACACTATGATAACTATGCTATAACAGCACGAACGAGTGTGATGTAAGACAATGCAATGACGAGGTCATAAACAGGTCATATGGCAAAATAATACACCCTAAATAGGCATCAAAAGAAAGTGTTTACCTTTTAACATTTGGCCCACTCGCTGACTTTTGAGACCAGACTTATCAAGCTCTGTCAAACACTGTTTTGTTGCTAGGTGAGTCTGTCGTATTGACGATGACAAAATGGTCATAGTCATCTCTTCTGTGGATCCTCAGGTAACTGTTTGCCCTTTTTTGGATGCACAGTCTCTTACAAGTGTGGCTAACATTGATGACAATGCTGTTTAGCCTGGTTTTATCTGTCACCGACATCTAGCACACATTGGCAGAGGCTTTTAATTATGCACATAGCTTTTTTATTCCAGATGAACAAGTTCTGTTACTTCTGTCAGCCACAGTCTTTTCAGAGTCTTGGGTGGATGCAGTAGTGCCATAGTTTGGCATTAGTGCTGTCTTTGTATTGCCTGGAAATTAGTTGCTGGTCTCTATCATCATAAGGCTTACAGTACAGAAACTAATGGTGACTCAGATCCATGTGGATGATTATATGCCTGTCTGTCAAACACAAGTTAAACATGAGCTAATGATTTTGTATATATGTTTTCTCTCATGCTTGTGACTTGCTGTGGCTGCTTTCTCCATAGCTTGTGACTTGATGTGCTTTTTGTCCAGAACTTGTGACTTGATGCATCAGTTTTCTCCAGAGTTTGGTGTTCCTGTTTTTCTCCGGAGCTTGTGATTTGATGTTTCCGTTTTCTTCACATTTTGTGATTTGTCTTTCTGTTTTCTTCACAGCTTGTGACTATGTCTTTCTGTTTTCTTCACAGCATGTGACTATGTCTTTCTGTTTTCTTCACAGCTTGTGACTATGTCTTTCTGTTTTCTTTGGAACTTTTCACTTGTTTGTTTGTTTTCTCCAGAGTTTGTGACATGTTTTCTTGGTGACCAAGCATTTCTGTTTTCTCCGTAACTTGCGATTTCGTGTTTCTCCACAGTTTGTGTCTTCCTCTTTCTGTTTTCTCCGAAGTTTGTGACTTGTATTTTTGGTTTTTCCAGAGCTTGTGACTTGTATTTCTGGTTTCTCTGGAGCTTTTCACTTGTTTGTTTTCTCCAGCATTAGTTTTCTCTTTTCTCCAGAACTTGTCAGTTCTTTTCTGTTTTCTCCCGAGCTTTTGGCATAGCGTTTCCGTTTTCCCTGGAACTTGTGATTTCATGTTTCTGTTTTCTCTACAGCCTGTCACTTCATCCTTCTATCTTCTCCACAATTTGTGTCTTCCTCTTTCTGTTTTCACCAAAGCTTGTGACTTGTATCTTTGGTTTCTCCGGAGCTTGCGACCTGGTGTTTTTGTTTTCTCTGACGCTTGGGACTTGGTGTTTGTTTTCTTCACAGCTTCTGACTTATATTTCTCTTTTCTCCAGGGCTTGTGACTTGTTTTTCCGGTTTCTCCAGAGCTTATGACTTGTATATCTGTTTTCTGTGGAGCTTGTGACTTGTATATCTGTTTTCACTGGAGCTTGTGACTTGTATATCTGTTTTCGCTGGAGCTTGTGACTCATATTTCTGTTTTCTGTGGAGCTTGTGACTTTGTGTTTATTTTCTTTGGAGCCTGTGAGTCTGTGTTTCTGCTTTCTCCAGGCTTTGCGAAAGGTATATCGGTTTTCTCTAGATCTTGTGAACTGGTGTGTCTATTTTCTCCAGAATCTGACATTTGATGTATCAATTTTCTTCAAGGCATGGTGTATCAGTTTTCTTCAGAGCATGGTGTATCAATTTTCTTCAGAGCATGGTGTATCAGCTTTCTTCAAAGCATGACGTATCAGTTTTCTTCAGAGCATGGTGTATCAGATTTCTTCAGAGCATGGTGTATCAGTTTTCTTCAGAGCATGGCGTATCAGATTTCTTCAGAGCATGGTGTATCAGTTTTCTTCAGAGCATGGCGTATCAGATTTCTTTAGAGCATGGTGTTTCAGTTTTCTTCAGAGCATGGCGTATCAGATTTCTTCAGAGCATGGCGTATCAGTTTTCTTCTGGGCATGGTGTATCAGTTTTCTTCAGAGGATGGTGTATCAGTTTTCTTCAGAGCATGGTGTATAAGATTTCTTCTGGGCATGGTTGATCAGTTTCTTCAGAGCATGGTGTATCAGTTTTCTTCTGGGCATGGTATATCAGTTTTCTTCAGAGCATGGTATATCAGTTTTCTTCTGGGCATGGTGTATCAGTTTTCTTCAGAGCATGTATCAGTTTTCTTCAGAGCATTGTGTATCAGTTTTCTTCAGAGCATGGTGTATCAGTTTTCTCCTTGGCAGGGTTTATCAGTTTTCTTCTGAGCATGGTGTATCAGTTTTCTTCAGAGCATGGTGTATCAGTTTTCTTCAGAGTATGATGTATCAGTTTTCTTCAGAGCATGGTGTATCAGTTTTCTTCAGAGCATGGTGTATCAGTTTTCTTCAGAGCATGGTGTATCAGTTTTCTTCAGAGCATGGTGTATCAGTTTTCTTCAAAGCATGGTGTATCAGTTTTCTTCAGAGCATGGTGTATCAGTTTTCTTCAGAGCATGGTGTATCAGTTTCCTCCAGAGCATGGTGTATAAATTTTCTTCAGAGCATGGTGTATGAGTTTTCTACAGAGCATGGTGTATCAGTTTTCTTCAGAACTTGGCACTTGATAAAAAACATGTTTTCTTCAGAGCATTTAACTAGTCTTATCTGTTCCCTTCAGAAAGCCAAGGACACAGCCCCAGATATTCATCCTATGCAAGTGGACATCAAGCCCGTTTTGTTAGACTTTGGATAATTTGATCAGTGTCTTGAATTCGTTATATGACATGGCTTTGAACCAAAGCCAGAAGGATGTTCTGATGCCCACTTGCCTTCCTCATGCAAAAGAACAGCGGTGTGATGAACTCTCGGACTTCATCAAGCCAAAATGTCATATCAGCTGTTCCTAATGTGCCTGAAATGAAAAAACACACGTGAATTAAACATGAACATAATAAAAAATTAGTTACATTTCATTCTAGTCCACTAACCACTGTAACTTTCCAAAGAGTTGCATTCATGTATTTGTTTCAATGTCTTGTGACAACTGTGCTAAGATGATGCACGCCTGTTTCTGATAGTTTCCGAAGACAAGCGTTTTGGCGTCAAAAGAATTATTATAAAACACTTCTTTCTACAATAACATTACATTCAAACAGCAGATTCTTGTGCCATTAGTCTTATTTCAAAGATCAAATGTAAATTGACACTCAAAAAATGATAATGGATTATAATAACCTGCAATACAATTCTACTAAAATCTTACTAAAAAGTAATGAATGAACAATGCTTGGAAAGAGTACAGTATGTCCTGACCACCTTATCCGTATTAAGCCTTAACTTATCCCTAATCCTGTCCCTGTCCTTACCCCTGAACAATCTTATCCCTGGCCCTGTTTCTAACCCTTTCAACCAAAAAACGTATAAGCTAAAGAAGTGTAGGAATTTGCAGTGGTCGGGACGTATCGAACTCTTTCCCAATGCTTATAACATTGATCAACTATGAGGCTTTCTCATTTCTACTTTTTGCATTATACATTATCATGACTATTCGTACAATGAACAATGCTTGGAAAGAGCTCAGTATAATTATAGATGCACTTGGGGAAACAAAATGGACTGTCTTTATTGGGAACTATCACCACTTTAGTTTGCCAGCTGGATTTGGTGCTTTTTCTCATTAACCCGTAAAAAAATAATCTCACGTTACTCCACCTTCATAATGTAAAATACACAAGGTGAAAGACTCACACCCTCTTGCTTGAAGTATAAATTTATTGACCACATATTTCATGTTCTGTGTGTTAATAGCTGCGCCCCCATTTACTATAAAAACATCCATTGAGAGGACTAACTTGCCAGTGGGGCGGAGGGGGGGGGGCGCTGCCCCCATGCGACCGCAGGCACACGGTCGCCCCTAAAATGGCATCACTGTAATATCCCTCTTGTGTAACTCAAATGGAACTCCTCTCATAAAAACATTCATTTAAAGGACTACCTTGTGTGTGTGTAGGGGGGGGGGGGAAGCTCTGCCGCCACTGTAACCCCACCCCACGCACGGACGCTCCTACAGCCGTGTTCTTGTAATATCGTTGCCATAAGCCTCAAATGAAACGCCTCCCCGAAGTTACCAACACCTATCAAGTTAATGCGAGTGTCTGTAAACTGACGGGGCATGGGATCAGACAGAGAATGCTGGGACAGAATTCCGATTTGCCTCCTTCCATTTTGCCCACCCCCAATATTACCTACCAAATATCCATGTACCCGATAATCAAACTTTGGCAGTAAATGTTTATCTTTCAGAAAATCGCCGACTGGCTAGGATCCTCGCTCTCTTGTGTTTCACTGGGCCTGCGAGTTAAAGCATCCTTAGTGAACGCTCAATTTGCACAAGTGAATATTCTTTAAACAATACACCAACTAAGTGGGCCGTTCTATTTTTTGGGAGCAGCAAGAATTAAAATATTATGTTATGCATAGATAACCAGATGCTAATGAATTGTAGGCCTACCTTCAGCTGTTGTGTTCCA